>CM055265.1:76123210-76639065 GCA_029237695.1 Conchocele bisecta | reverse complement strand
TTGCATACCATACAGTGCAACCTCTCTACACAAGCCAGTCTTGTATACCATACTGTGCAAACTCTCTACAACAGTCAGCCTTGTATAATGTACAGTGCAACCCTCTACACCAGCCAGTATTGTATACCATACAGTGCAACCTCTCAACAACAATCAGCCTTGTATACTGTACAGTACAACCTCTCTGCACCAGCCAGCCGTGTATACTGTACAGTGCAACCTCACTACACCAGCCAGCATTGTGTACTGTACAGTGCAACCTCTCTACACCAGCCAGCCGTGTATACCATACAGTGCAACCTCACTACAACAGTCAGTCTTGTATAACATACAGTGCAACCTCACTACACCAACCAACCTTGTATACCGTACAGTGCAACGTCTCTACACCAGCCAGCCTTGCATACCATACAGTGCAACCTATCTACAACAGTCAGCCATGTATACCGTACAGTGCAACCTCTCTACACCAGCCAGCCTTGTATACCGTACAGTCCAACCTTACTACACCAGCCAGCCTTGTATAATGTACAGTGCAACCTCTCTACACCAGTCAGTCTTGTATACCATACAGTGCAACCTCTCTACACAAGCCAGTCTTGTATACCATACTGTGCAACCTCTCTACACCAGCCAGCCGTGTATAGTGTACAGTGCAACCTCACTACACCAGCCAGCCTTGTATACTGTACAGTGCAACCTCACTACACCAGCCAGCCTTGTATACCGTACAGTGCAACCTCACTACACCAGCCGGCCTTGTATACTGTACAGTGCAACCTCTCTACACCAGCCAGTATTGTATACCATATAGTGCAACCACTCTACAACGGTCAGCCTTGTATACCGTACAGTACAACCTCTCTACACCAGCGAGTCTTGTATACCATACAGTGCAACTTCACTACACCAGCCAGCATTGTGTACTGTACAGTGCAACCTCTCTACACCAGCCAGCCGTGTATACCATACAGTGCAACCTCACTACAACAGTCAGTCTTGTATAACATACAGTGCAACCTCTCTACACCAGCCAGTCTTGTGTACCGTACAGTGCAACCTCTCTACAGCAGCCAGCCTTGTAGGGGTAAGCATTGTCCAGCCGGTTGCTATGACCACTGCAATACCGCCTGCTGTGCAAACGCTGTGGGCCGTACCTGGACGGCTAATTTTGTATATTAACAGTTTATAAAACGCAACTTATACAGCTGAGGAAAACTATTATGTCCTCTCAAACAATTTGTTCTATTTTGAAATTCCGCATTTTCTCGGAATATTCCTCCAAATTGTCACCTAAAATTATTAGTTAATATTAATAAATTATTATTAATTATTAGAAAATGATATATTGTTTTCAAGATCCGGTATCAATGTTATTTATATTAATTAGTTTCATTCGATTTGCCGATTTTACGTTTTTTGTAATAATTAAATAATAATTTATTATTAATAACTAATAATTGTGTACCATCTTTGTGACATATGTGTGAGAATATACAGATGGCACTAAAATTATTGTTAATATTAATAAATTATTATTTAAATAGAATGATCACTTGTTTTCAAGTATGCCGTCTGCTATTTCTCAATGTTATTTCATATTAATTAGTTTCAGACGATTTCCCGACTTTTACGTTTTTGTCAATAATTAAATAATAATTTATTAATATTAACTAATAATTTTAGGTGACAATTTAGGAGGAATATTCCGAGAAAATGCGGAATTTCAAAATAGAACAAATTGTTTGAGAGGACTAATAGTTTTCCTCAGCTGTATAAGTTGCGTTTTATAAACTGTCAATATACAGAATTAGCCGTCCAGGTACGGCCCACAGCGTTTGCACAGCATGCGGTATTGCAGTGGTCATAGCAACCGGCTGGACAATGCTTACCAATGCTTAACTATGCACCTAAACTTGTATATTATATGCTTAAAAACGAAACTTATATAATTTATAGTAATATAGAGATTGGGAATTGAATGGCTCGAATTGAATATGTAACATTAACTATTTAAACACCATATATTTGACATGGAATCACATGTTTCTCACATTTAGACCAATATAAGTATTTGTCAAAATCAAAAGATAGTCCATTCGAAGAGTGGGTTATTTGTTTCTTTTTTTAAATATGGACGAACATTTGCAAATAGTGCAGATCAAGATGAGACGGCTCGTATATAATCCCCCCCGGACATAATCCCCCCCGGACAAAATCACACCGTTCATTTTGTTTGACAGGCGGGACAAATCCCCCCCGGACAAAATCCCCCCCCCCCCCCACGCACAATGCAGGGTAGGACAAATTCCCCCCCGATGAAACAAAATGCAGCTAGGACAAAAATCCCCCCCCCCCCGATCAGATGCAGAGTAGGACACAATTCCCCCGCAACCAGCGACATAGAACATGTAATTTTGTTAATAATTGTTAGCATCTTTGGTTTCTTGAATAATTTTTAAAGTCAAATGTGTAAATATTGATTATGATATTATGATCACTTGACTATTTCATGTGCTGATGTGCTGATGGACTTAATGTAACCATGTCTTCATAGACTTAAATGATAGATTCATGTGCTAGTCTGTGCTCCATCTTTAGACTTGATGTTCATAGTACTTGTGTGCTCATGGACTTGAATGTAATTCTCATGTGCTTATGTACTTGTTGTGCCATATTGGTACCTGACACAATATTTGTTTTTCAATTTATATTATTCCTTACCAATACCAACATGGTTTGGCTCTCTCGTACATCAAGTTATAAAAAATTAGACTAAGTAGTTGAAGTCATATTGTATATGAACGGGGGGATTTTGTCCTACCCTGCATCTGAGCGGGGGGATTTTGTCCGCCTGTGTCAAAAAGCACGGGGGGATTTTGTCCGGGGGGGATTATGTCCTACACTCCGCCACGACATAGCCTGATTCCAGGAAATTTGTTAATTCCGCCGTAATTGATTTTGAGAAAGTAGCACAACTTCCGTAAATGATGAATCAAATTTGACGGATTTTACAGAGCAAATGCGGAATTGAATTCCGCATTTGCTCTGAAGTTTCGTCAAATTTGACCGTCATTTACGGAAGTTATGTTAAATTCTCCAAATCAATTACGGCGGAATTCCCAAATCCCTGAAGGCAGGTTATGTCGTGGCGCGTCACAAATGATGTCAAGATTTTATGTGATTTTTTTTCTCAAAAATCATTTGCGGCGAATTTTATACATGTGCGAAGAAGAAACTGTATGTATGGTAATATATAGGGATGAAACGACATTAAATCACATTATCAACATTGCATTCTATCGCGACAAGGTATACTGTATTGGAAGGCAATGCCTACCATAACAGACATGCATATCAAATGCTAGTTTAACCAACCATATACCTTCTTTTCGATGGTTCTCTATCTGTCTAAATTCCGCCGTAAATGGTTTTAAAAAACCCCCACTAAAGGCAAGATTAACGCAGCTGGGAGTGTACAAGTTGGCGAAAGTCTGAGCAATATAAATTCCGATTTGTCTGTAAATTTTGAGTGGTTATTTATTAAACCTACATTTGGAGATTAAATTGGTATAGACTGGTAACATAAACAATCTTTCCTATTTTCACCAAGTTGTGACATGTTCCAAATTGGCCACCATGCTGCGTATTATGATTATCATCCCAGTGGGGTTCCATCCTGTATATTCTCACAAAATCATATGTCACAAAGATGGTGCACAATTAAAATTTTACTTATTTGAGACGCGTCACGACATAATGTACCTTACTAAATGTACATATGTATAATTTTAGCCAGAAATAATTTTGATGTATTGTCTTATTTTTATCAAATAGCGTTACACTACCGGTCGCGTTAATCTTGCCAATGAACAATTATTAAAATCTCTCTTGAGCATCTACTGGTAATGTTGACTTTCAACTAAGGAGCTTAATTGGCCGAGCCTGAGCACAGCTCAGACTCAACCAACAAAGCTCATTGATTTCCAGTATACATATTGAGTTAATGACCAACAGTTTTATAACCGCTGGCAAGATTAATGCAGCGGGAGTGTACAAGTTTGTAAAAGTCTCTGAGCAATATAAATTCCGCATTTGCTGTATGTTGTCATTGCACATCCGCCTCTATGTCTGTCGGGCAGGCAATGCCTACCAACGCAGACAAAGCCTCCCGCATCCATGTATATTTGTTTCTATGGATGAGTACTTGCAAATAGCGCAGATCCAGATGAGATGGCTCACATGATGTATGGTAAAATGGGATATGTGTTAATATTAAAACTAGCATGTCGCGCCGCCGCGCATTGACCGAAGAACTTTAACCAAAAACATTAACGGACACACCGTATAATATATATTACAGACATGTTATATTTTAAGAAATAAGCAAATATTATCGTTTTAATTCACGTTTCAATAAATTAGTCATTGCACATCCGCATCCATGTCTGTCGGGCAGGAAACGCCTACCAAGCTCGCAGATTATCTCTACGTACAGACGTACAGACGGACACACCGTATAATATATATTACAGACATGTTATTAAGAAATAAGCAAATACTATCGTTTTAATTCACGTTTCAATAAGTTAGTCATTGCACATCCGCATCCATGTCTGTCGGGCAGGAAACGTCTACCAAGCTCGCAGATTATCTCTACCTACAGACGTACAGACGGACACACCGTATAATATATATTGCAAACATGTTATATTTTAAGAAATAAGCAAATATTATCGTTTTAATTCACGTTTCAATAAGTTAGTCATTGCACATCCGCATCCATGTATGTCGGACAGGAAACGCCTACCAAGCTCGCAGATTATCTCTACGTACAGACGTACAGAGACGGACAACGTATAATATATATTACAGACATGTTATATTTTAAGAAATAGGCAAATATTATCGTTTTAATTCACGTTTCGATAAGTTAGTCATTGACGCGTACCAAGGTAGGCAACGCCTACCGCATCATTGTCGGTCAGGTAGGCAACGCCTACCAGGGTAGGCGTTGCCTACCTCCGGGACGCCTGTCTGTCTGTCTGTCTGTCTGTCTGTCTGTCTGTCCGTCCGTCCGTCCGTCCGTCCGGGCCAACATCGGGGGTTTAGGAGCTTAGGGTAAGGGTTAGTAACAAAGGATTCCTTTGTTATAGTCGGTAAGCTCCTAATTCCATTGATCTTTAGGAGCTAATCCTTTGATCTTTTAAAGAACAAAAAGCTCATAACTCTCAAATGTTTGAACGTCCGTCCGTCCGTCCGTCCTCCGTCCGTCCGTCCGTCTGTGTCTGTCTGTCTGTCTGACAGTACAATCGAGTCCTGCAGTGGTTCCTACAAGTACAATGGAACGTTAGTTGATAATTTAATAATTGTTTTGATAAATTAATGCAAGTTACGCTTCACCAGGTCAGGGCTAGTACAAATTAGGTCAGGGCTAGTAGTTTCTAAAAGTACTAGCCCGACTGGTCTAGGGAAAAAAGTTAACGTTGAGCCCTGTTATGCAATAACCAGTAGACTTGAAACTATCACCCTTAACGAAACAGAAATACAAACAATCCTTTCTAATTTGCCCATAAGTAAAGCCTCTGGACCTGCTGAGATGGCTTGAATAATCGTATACTTAAAGAAACAAAGTACGAATTAGCAACTCCCCTAAATGACCTCTTTAACAATCAATTGAATGTGGACTATTTCCAGACGTATGGAAAGAGGCCAATGTGTGCCCGATATTTAAAGCTGGAGATCCTTCTCTCACTTCGAATTATCGTCCCATCTCCCTTCTTAACACTGTTAGTAATGTTCTTGAGAGTGCGGTTTTCAAGTATTTGTACAATCATTTTAATGACAATAATATAGTAACACCATTACAGTCCGGGTTTGTACCTGGTGACTCAACTGTAAACCAACTGACATTCCTTTACAATACATTCTGTCGTACATTAGACGATGGAAAAGAGGTGAGGGTGGTATTCTGCAACATAAGCAAAGCATTTGATCGAGTTTGGCATACATGTCTTATTTTGAAGCTGAGAGCCGCAGGTGTTACTAATAATATTCACGACTGGTTTAAAAGTTATCTTAATAATCACAAGCAAAGGGTTGTATTACCAGGTGTTTATTCTAACTGGAACCAAATTAAGGCTGGCGTCCCGCAAGGATCTATTCTCGGCCCTTTGTTATTTCTATTATATATAAACGATATTGTTGCGGACATAAATTCTAATATTCGACTTTTCGCAGACGACACCAGTTTATATCTTATTGTTGATTCGCCAGCAACTGCATCCATGTCTATAAACAACGATCTCGATATAATTACTAACTGGTCTAATACCTGGTTTGTATCATTTAATCCAAGGAAAACTGAATCACTACTTATAAAACGTAAACGTAATAGAGAAGTACATCCCCCAATCCTCATGAATAATGTTAATGTCTCAGAAGTTGATAGTCACAAGCATCTAGGTTTGTATTTTAATAACGAGGGATCATGGCCCAAACACATAGACTACATAACCAGAAAGGCATGGCGCAGGATCAATGCTATGAGAAGATTAAAATACATTCTAGATAGAAAATGCATTGAAATAATTTATCTTACTTTTATTAGACAGGTATTAGAATATGCGGATGTCGTCTGGGATAATTGTACCCAGTATGAGAAGGATGCCCTCGAAAAAAAATCAGATTGAAGCAGCACGTATCGCTACAGGTGCCACTCGGCTTGTTTCAATCGAGTCCTTATATATAGAAACCTGCTGGGAAACATTAGGAAATAGACGTCACTCCCATAAATTGTCCCTGGCATCTCACCCAGTTACATGGTCGATGTGCTTCCACCGGAAATAGATACGTCCCGTTACAATTTACGAAACCCTGAGAATATACAGATTTTACGGTACAGAACCACCCTTTATTATAACTCGTTTCTACCATCCACAATCCGGGAGTGGAACTCTCTTCCAGATGACACACGGAACGCCCCATCACTTAATTGTTTTAAAACCAAAATAAAAACAAATACCGGAGAGGTCCCAATCTACTACTACAGTGGTACTAGGTATGTCCAGGTATTACACACACGTCTTAGAACGAAATGTAGTTCTCTCAATCATGATTTGTAGCGTAAGAATATTATTGACTCGCCCAACTGTAACTACGGGGCGCCAAGTCGGACATGGCTCAATTTTGTGCCACAAAATTCATTTTTGTGCCACAAAATTCAATTCTGTGTCACAAAATTCACTTTTGTGCAACAAAGCTCAATTCTGTGTCACAAAATTCAATTCTGTGTCACAAAATTCCCTTTTCTTTTGTGACCACAAAACTCAATTCTGTGTCACAAAATTCACTTCTGTGCCACAAAATTCAATTCTGTGTAACAAAATTCAATTCTGTGTCACAAAATTCACTTTTCACTTTTTGTGCCACAAAACTCAATTCAGTGTCACAAAATTCACTTTTGTGCCACAAAATTCAATTCTGTGTAACAAAATTCAATTCTGTGTCACAAAATTCACTTTTGTGCCACAAAACTCAATTCTGTGTCACAAAATTCAATTCTGTGTCACAAAATTCAATTCTGTCAATTCTGTGTAACAAAATTCAATTCTGTGTCACAAAATTCAATTCTGCACACGCATGTAAGAAGGACTACCATTGGTCAGAAACTGCACTGGAGAAATGGGTCACGGTCGCCGATCTACACATTCAATGTCGATGATTCATTTCTCATTCTGCCGATGATTCATTTCTCATTCTGCCATTTTGCTTCAACTATCTCCAAACAGTCAAACGTTTGACAAACCCATTCGTATTTAAACTCATTTGCGTTATAATTGTACACATAATTCATGTACATGTAGATCTCCCGCGAGTACAGACCTCATTTATTGTGTATCGCAAGGTACATCTGCCCCAGTTAAATCAATAATACACGCGCTGTGACCTGTGTTCTGACTGCTGTCTGTGTTTATAAACATAATGTGTGTATTGGGCCATTTGAGGAAACCATTTGTAGTATTTGTGTAGATACCATGGATACTAAGATGGTGTATACTGTAAATAATGCATGTAGACACATAGTTGCGAACACGTAACTTCGCAACTAGTAGACACAGATCCAATACCATTTGTTTCACAAGGTTAGATCTACTGTTAGAATACGACGTCATCTAATGTCATTTTCGAGCATAAAACGTTACCTGATAAATAGAATACCAGACTAGTGTATTTTAATATCAAGTTTATCAGGCTCGGCTCGGAAACGGTAGGAATTCCTCGGCAAGCCTCGGAATTCCTACGCGTTTCCTAGCCTTGCCTGATAAACTTGATATCAAAATACACTAGCCTGGTATTCTCTATATATGGGCATGCTCTCCGGTCTAGCTTGTCTAGCTTGTCTAGCTTTATGTTTGACCCTGTTTTCATAATTGAGGGAAAATTCTGAATATTTTTCTTATTTCTTCTTCAAAGTATATATGCTTATATGGTGTGACCACTCATTTGTAATCATAATATAACCAAAATAACTGTCCATAAAGAAGTATAATATTGATATATTGGGTTATATTTTCGCATTGAAATATTTAAACCTGCAAGTGTACTCCACCATCTAGTAAAATGGACTAAGACCGATCTCAACCAATCAACGTAGAGATGACATAGACAACTAATTTTTGTGGACAAAAATGAATTCTGTCCCACAAAACTGAATTTTCTTCACAAAACTCAATTCTGTCTTAAAAAATTGAATCCTTTATAACAAAAATGAATTTTGTATACGAAACGTATGCAGAATTGAATTTTGTGACACAGAATTGAATTTTGTGACACAGAATTGAACTTTGTGATTTTTAGTGTTACAAAACTCAATTTTGTCTGGACAAAATTGGTTTTGTACACATAATTAACCTGTCCTGCATGGCGCCCCGTAGTAACTGTGGACAAGTTGAAGATGCCACCCATTTCTTTTTCCACTGCACTCAATATGGAGCACATAGACCTCAACTAATAGACGACATACACACTTTTTGCCAACCCACCCTCCACACTATACTCTATGGCAACAGACAACTTGACAATAGCTCCAATGAAGCCATTTTCGCATCAGTTAGACTATTCATACAAAACACCGGTCGTTTTTAATGCACCATATAATGATGCCTGCGTGTTCACATGCTTATCACTAACTGACTTGGGGTGGCGATAACTGGGCATGGCTTGGTGTGGGAACAAGACTCCAACTCCTATTGTGGCTTGCTTCTTTCCTTATTTAGTTTCCATTTCATGTATCACGTAATTGATTATATAGAACCTATATATGTATTGCCTGTACATTTGTGTCAATACTATATTTTTCGGAAATTTTAAATTTAATTGCTTTAATGTAATTGCCGTGTATCAGAGGATGCTGAAACCAGAACAACTTATAATCCAGAAATTATCAATTATCACATAATATAAACTGTTCTAAAACTGATGGCAGGAATGTCTTGGTTTCGGCATCCTATGATATCTATGTAAGGGAGAGGATTTAAATAAGCTTGCTTTCAATCCAATCCCATTTGCATAGTACTGAATATAGTAACATTGACAATGAACTTGTAAACAATATGCAAATAAAATATGTTTAAACTAATAAATAGGTCGCCGTTAGAGTTGCACGTGTGAACTTTAACCTCGCGACGTATGACGTCATCAACACCTTCAATATAATCGGTTTCACTACCTATGCGTGAGTTCATATCACCACATATGTACAAGTGACCCATATTATGGTAGGCGTATACTTTCTCAAGCAAGTTACAATAAAATGTCTTGACGAATCGGCAGGGGAAAAATAGCACACACATACTAACACAATGGAGTCACACTCAGTTTTGCCAGATAATTTGAGCCACAAAATATCCTCTACACTATTGTCCAGTATTGACACGTTATATACAGAGAGTAATTCGTTTTTCACCAAAGCTCCCACACCACAACTACCTCGCCTGGCATTATATTGCAGAATTGTCCTATTATGGCCTAAAAATGTGTATCCAGGTACATTTAAGGTTTCATTGCCCCTCAGAAAAGGCTCCACAACACAAAGTATATCACAGTTCGCGTGTTGAGTAGCGTTTGTGCGGAAACGGAATTTTTGTTAACAATTCGTTCCCACGATGCAACAATTCGTTTCCACGAATTAACAATTCATTCCCGAGTGAACGAGTTGTTATTTCGTGGGAACGAATTGTTTAATTGAGGGAACGAATTGTTAATTTGTGGGAACGAATTGTTATTTCGTGGGAACGAATGTTATTTTGTGGGCACGAATGAATTATTAAATAGAGGGAACGAATTGTTAATTCGTTTTCCTTGCGTATACATACAGACTGTATATGTTTTGATTTGTCTATTTGTTCGAATGGCGGAGTCTCGTACCTGCATTAAATTGCCCAATCTAATACTACTACTATCAATCAATCAATCAATCAACAAATACAACCAACCAGCTAACAAACCAACCAACCAATCATTGCACATATGAATTCATTTTCGTTTCAGATTACGTGATCTCTACCATGTTTGAGGTCACATGTGTGTTGTTGGTGTCGGTGCTGGTTTCGGGAACTGTCGTAGACGCTCGCAACCCAGGATTTAAAACACGGATTACGGCCAACGGACTAAATTATGGTACGAAAATAAATTAAAGGTGTCAATTAGGACATAGCCCGTTATGGACTTGGCCACCTTTATCCATTCACCCCTTCAATTGAGTCTTAGATAGATCATATGTGGCTGTAGGTTGAGACATGGGGTTAATGGCTTCTGCGACCTGTGTGCACCATGATCAGACTGCAGCCATTCAGTCTATCGCTTGTTTTAAAATTACAATAAAACAGTGTAGATCCTTATCGAGCTAGAAGTATTTGATTGCAAATCAGAAGTCAAATGGAAATGAAAGCCATAAGCCCAATTTCCAGTAAATCCCATGTTAAATGTTCGCAAATAGTCTATACATATCAGGGGCCCGTTTCACTAAACTTCGTACGACTAAAATGTTCATAAGTGCAAATTTAGAATCGTCTGAAAATTTCAATTGATGGATTTACATGTATTGAGCATATGCTGCATACTAGCCTATGTTCAATAAATGTAAATCCATTAATTGTTTACAAGAAAACATTGCTAATGTGAAACTTATCATAAGTTTGCACTTACGAACATTTTGCACTTACGAACATTTTAGCCGTACAAAGTTTAGTGAAAAGGTCCCCAGACGCGGAATCATGCTGAGCAATGTATCGATATCTATATCGCATTTTCTTCTCTTTTTTTTGGCGTGTTTTAGAGCGTCTGTCGGGGAAAAATATGTAGACGGACAATGATACAAGTTGGCGAATATATTTCGGTGATTTTATTTGCTGTGGGTGAAGAGGGAGCGTCGGGTCCACCACACACACACAAACACACGAACCCGCCCTTGTATTTACTAATTTCAAAACACACAT
The DNA here is from genome assembly GCA_029237695.1 of Conchocele bisecta. NCBI lineage: Eukaryota > Metazoa > Mollusca > Bivalvia > Lucinida > Thyasiridae > Conchocele > Conchocele bisecta. The sequence continues at coordinate 76,627,567 of CM055265.1, read as the reverse complement.
CACTATATGAACTATACGTGTCTACTGTCGGCTGGATTCAGACTGGTTTGTAGAAGCATGCGCAGATTATAAATATTACTTCCGCATTATGTGAATCATTCTAGCTTTGCTCAACTGATTTGCTTGACACATGAATGTATATAATTGTTACTTTATACCTGTATGTGTTCGGATTGTTGATTGCACGTTCATAACACAAATGGAGTATATGTGCCTTCTGTTGACAGGTTTCAGATTGTATTCACATGTGATTCTAGCGTCTCTTGGATGGTCAATTATTGTTTGTATATACATGAAACACCTCTCTAAACAATGTAAAAAACAATTAAAAAATGCGCCCGGGTCTGAAGATTATATAATTTACAGTTGCTAATACATTAACATACATCTCAAATATTTTGAATGTAAACCGTCACACTAACCTAAATTCGCTGTTTAAAATCGAATCACGTGGCACGCAGTGATTTGGTTGGCTAATGGAAAATGACGTCAGTCTCCAGTAACCAACCCAACCAATGCGTGCACGAGGCGAGTTTGAATTTACGACTTCGTGTGGGATTTTCATACAATTGTGACGAATGCTAGTTTTGTACCTTTCATAATTATATAATCTTCAGACCCGGGAGCATTTGAATTGTTTTTTACATTGTTTAGAAAGATGTTTCATGTATATACAAACAATAATTGACCATCCAAGACACGCTAGAATCACTTTGATTTTGTTGAAGACACATACGCAGAATTTAATATTACTTCCGTATTGTGTGTTAAGCTCTTCTATATATTATGTTACACAATAACTGATTTGCTTGACATATGAATTGTCATCTGTCAAGACAACCAGCTGTTGTGTAAAATTAAATCTAGAATAGTTTACACAATTCGGAAATAATATTAACCCTTAGACCGATACACACAACAATTGTCGTCTGCTGTTGCGTTTATATCTTGCCTTATTTCTCAATAAAAACATGGTTTTACAGCACTTCAGAATCATTTCCAATGGAAATGATTTGTCAAAACATGATGTAAATAATTCTAAACATTAAGGCACGTATAGTCATTTTTTGTTCTGAAAGGAATCGGCTTTCTTTGGCACGGTCAAGCGCATGGTCAGTAACCATTATCACATATTTGGTACATTTTCGAAGTTTGTGTTTCTGTATCTACACATTACATCGGCAAGGTATAAATATGGAGGATGCGATAGCACAGATAGATCACGTTCGTACGCATGTCCGATCGATAATCCACCTGCTAACCGAACAGGCTTGCACATTCTATAATGTGATGTCGGTGTTTTCATTGCAGCCAATACGGTGGCATTACAAGCGCTGAAGAAGAGCGCCGAGACGACACGGATTCCGGATCAAGCCGGAAAGGCCGGTAAATTTCATTACACGGTCACGAAGTAAGTACATGTAATAGTTATACTTCACATATTGGATTTGTAATAAATTAGTTTAGCGCGAGCGCTAGCGGTAACTCTTTTGTATTACTTATTAAAACATTTAATTATTAATTTAATATGTATTGGCGAATATTGTGATTATTTATGACGAACTGTTGTTGTGCTTTCTTTAGTCGGGAAATTTGGGCACACAATAAGTACCGGTACACGCTCAATACTTACATTGTATTCTCGAACCGAATAGTTTTGTGATGGAGACTCGATTTACTAGTCATTCAGTGAACACAGGTGAACATTGGCGCTATCACGTGTGCATTATTGTCTCGTTATTGAACGGACGTTTACCGTTATTCAGTCAATAAATTAGAAAGCTATATTATGATAAGCCATGTACCAACGCGTCTTAATTGTATGACTACTGCATTCGCTGAACATATACAGTGGAACCTCTCTAAACCGGACATCCTGGGAGGGTCCGGTTTAGAGATGTTCCACTGTAAGCATATGACCATTCTAATACATACTTACAGTGGGGTCAGCGTGTATGTGCACACATGAACGAACACGACACCGTCTCCACACGGCACGCACACGACACCAACTTCCACACGATATGCAAGAATTTGGACGCACGATTGCCTTGACCAATCAAATATGACGATGTGGTGTTACACTACACGATTGTGGTTTTACACTACACCAATGTGGTGTCGTGTGGTGTTACACGGCATTGGTGCCATTTTACACGATATTAAGGTGGTGTTACACGACACTAACATGGTGGCTTGTGGTATTACACGGCATTGCCATTTGGTGCAGTTTTACACGATATTAAGGTGGTGTTACATGACACTATTTTGTTTTTGTAATATGGTGCCGCATCACCAGTCACACCAGCAACAATAAACCGGTGTCAGTAAATAAAACATATAAAATCAAATTATAATGTGTGGTCTACTGTATAATATGGCATAACTAAGCACCAATTTAGCGTTTTGTTTCCTTTTGCGTCGGTATCAAATTACGTTTTCCTATTCTGTTAACATTATTTTGACGCGATCCTATAGTCGACATGACAATTTCTGAGATCAACACAACTTTTCATAATGTCTTTCAATTTCAAGCTGCAAGGTTACTGTCCATTGCATATTAACCATAATAACATGGTGAACATATTGATATTAATTTTAAAATAAAAGCATAATTTAATTTTTGAAATGTGATACAATTTATTTTTGAATTAGATTTTTATTACTACAAACATTCTGCTCTGGCTGTTGATTTCTATTGGCCCGAATACATTTTGTGAAGATGATATTTATACCGGTGATAGCCATTTCTTTAAAACAAAACGGTTTATTTGTCTCACAGAGTGAGAAAGATGCATACCGGCCCGGAATCGAACCGGGGACCTCATGTTTATCGTACCATGCCCATGCTCTACCGACCAAGCTAACCAGGCACACAGATCATACACACTTCCTTCCCACACACATTCTTCCGCGCCAAATTGAAATTCGTCCTCGAATTCCATGTTTAATTTTGTCTTCGAACTCCATATGTTTGGGTACACTTTCAGGAGTATTTATCAGTCACGGTCCTTCGTTGGCCACCAATTGTCAATGCGGAGAAAAATGTCCACCCTGAGTTCCATATTTGTGGAACATTTTGGAGAATCAGTCACGACTCCACGTTCGGAGTAGTTGCGGCAACTAACTCTGCAGAATATTCACTTATCGTCCGTACCCAGAGTTACGGTGCTCCATATGTTTCTCCTGTAGTGTACCGAATCGGATCTCATTCACGCTTTAGCTGTTAATTGTGACATATTTTTCTATATTTATTCTACAGAAATGAATGTCAGTATAATACTGACATTTCGTTCAATTGAAAAATACAGAAAATATGTCTCAATTAACAGCTGAAGCGCGAATTAGATGTGATTTGGTACTTTGCAGGGGAAACCTACGGAGAGCACCATAACTCTTGGTACGGACGATGCAGGAGTATTCTGCAGAGTTGCTTCCCGCAACTACGTTGGGCGCTAAATATCACACGGTGAGAAAGATGTGCACCAACCCGCAATCGAACCGGGGAACACTGGTTTACCACACCATCGCTCTACCTACTGAGCAAACCGGGCACAGATACACACTTCTTCAGCATAGTGATCACTTCATTCAACCAAAAATTCACAAGCTAGAAGTTATGCCTAATTATTAAAGTCGACGTCACAGATTATGCATGAGATTACAACCCGCATTGGATAATATACTAAGTGACATTTTGTTCATACACTAACATAGAGGATTTAATTTGCGACATTGTTGGACATTGTTGGATTCTGGATTTGGCGGACAGGTGACGGAAATCGGAGCTGCATAAGAACCGACAGACATGATTCTGGATATGCGTGCTTGGTCTGTGGTTATTCTTCCAGATCATGTCATGCATGTTTTAATTTCACGTCGTGTCAAAGCCGCACTATTGAACATAATGAATAACTTCAATATTCTACAAGTGGTGTGGTGAGAATGAAAGTTCATTCAGCGTCTGATGTGTAACTGATGAATTAAGGTAAGTTACTTGTATATGCCGTGGCATGCCAATATTGTTTTAGTAGATCCGCTTGCAGATAGCTCAACAGTGACGTCCAGGCGCGCACGGATTTGTCCGGAGAATAACTCGAACACCCTTTGCAATATTTTTATGAAACTTAGCGCATGCATAGTTCTCACGGAACAGTGCGGAGCTAGCATTAAAGGTACACGCCCACTCTGACGAGTATGCATAACATGTTCTTTATATCAGAGACATCATCAGAGACATTTTCTGATATCAGGGGCGATAACCGTGTTTCCTTAAAATGTTAATGGACATTACTATGATTCTCGGTATTTATTTTTTGATGTGCAATGATCATACTTTATAATCTGTAGTAAATATTAATTTTTCAGGTGATGCATTTAATTAGTATAAATAATTATTCCGTCGTCGTCCGCGTCGTCATCATAGTCGTCCACGTCGTCCGTTTTTTTTTTTTTTTTGTAAGGCAAATGCGTTAAAGTTGTTTTTTCACAACACGGTCAAATGCCTCGGCAGGCGCGATACCGCTTCCGTGTCGGAATTCTTGTTTTCATATGAAAATATCCTGATACCACCGCGCGTCACTATCAATACATATTACCAAATGATTATATCTGTATAGCGGGCACTCGTAATTCAGGGCCTGAAAATAGCACTGGTCAAGTCCGCCGGACCTGTGATAAAGTTGAAATTGCTATCATCATTCAGTGGCGATGCTAAATCCATTCTGATTATCGTCTTATAAGATAATTTATGGTGACTCATTCGAGTATTTACACATGTTGTGACAAGTCATTTCCCATAAAACAGACACATATTTCTACCGTTTTTCTAGCGATTATCCTCTCGGACCTTCCGAAAAATTCCTTGGACCTTTCGCTTTTTTCCTTGTTAAATGTAGGTCCCGGACCTACTGGTAAAAGCTGCTATTTTCAGGCCCTGTAATTTTTAGAACTAGTGGAATAGTGACACAATTATACACTTATTTAATTCCCATAAAGAACATTTTGAGTGGGCATGCACCTTTAAAAATGGGTTGGACAATTTTTGTTGCGTCCGCTTGCGGACAGCGCGATATAGTCTGCACATTGACGTCCATCCATAGTTTTTTTGCCGAGCCTGCTTGCGGAAAGCGAGACATAGTGATCACAATCACGTCCGTGCATCCGTCCGTACGTGTGTCCCACTCATGCGGCCCCGGTGCCCCAATGTCAAATGACTTTGCAATTTGTGTTAAAGTTTGTACATACCTTATTATATCTCCAGAACACTTACTCAGATTTGCTTCAAACTTCAAATAATGTTTTATTATCATCCGTATTTTCATTCTATAGCCCACCCATGCGACCCACATGCCCAAGATCAAGGTCAAATTACTTTCAAATTTGCGTTAAAGCTTTTACATACCTTAATTCAAACTTAAAATAAATATACTCTGAGACTATCAAATGCCTCAGTGGGCTCAACATGCGGGCCGCGGCCATTTGGTTTTTATTTACCGTAGGTTAAAGTTTTTCAGAACACTATATCTCGGAAACCGCTTCGCCAATTCACTCGAAGCTTCACATGTGTATTTATCATCGTCCATATTTTCATTCTGTGTCCAACCCATGCGGCCCCTGTGCCCAATGTCAAGGTCAAATTACTTTGAAATTTACCTTAAAGTTTTTTGCTGATTTAACGTACATGTAGGTTAAAGTTTTTTAAGAACACTATATCTCTGAAACAGTTTCATCAATTCACTCGAAGCTTAACATGTGTGTTTACCATATTTTCATTCTATTCTCAACCCGTGCAACCCCTGTGCCCAATATCAAGGTCAAATTACTTTGAAATTTACCATAAAGTTTTTGATGTGCCTGCTTGTGGACAGTGCGACATAGTTGTCACATTGGCCTACATACATACGTACGTCCATATGTACGTCACTTTGTGCGTCCGGTTAAAGTTTTTTGGATTTAGGTTAAAGTTTTTAAAGGTACATGTCCACTCAGTAGGCACAAAATGATTTTTTATAGGAATTAAATAAGTGTATAATTGTGTCACTATTCCATCAGTTCTAAAATATTTGAGTGCCCGCTTTACAGATAATCATTTAGTAATATTTATTTCACTGGTAGTGACTCGCGGTGGTATCAAACTATTTTCATATGCAAATGAGGCATGATATTTTTGTCTCGCCCGCGAAAGCGAGACTAAGGTTTTGCTTTTCCGGAGTCGTCAACGTCGGTGGCCGCGGCGTTGTCATCATTCAATGTTAAGTTTTCGTGTTACGGTCATTACTTCAACACCTTATCAGCTACAGTCATCAAACTTTACACATACCTTTACTATGATATGTAGATGCATATAGGACTATTCTCGGGGCCCCAGGGTCAAGATCAAGGCGGAACAATGCGGTACAAGGCGGTACAAGACATTTGATTCCGCGGAATTCTTGTTTAATTATTTATACTGATTAAAGGTACATACCCACTCAGTAGGCACAAAATGTTATTTGTAGGAACTAAATAACGTATAATTGTCTTACTATTCCACCAGTTCTAAACAGTACGAGTGCCCGTTATACGGATACAATGCATAATCATTTAGTAATGTTTATTTCACTGATAGTGACGCTCGATGGTATCAGGCTATTTTCATAGGCTAATGGGGCATGATATTTTTTAATTACTTATACTAATTAAATGTGTCCCCTGAAAAAAATAATATTTTCGACAGAAGTATGATCATTGCACATCAAACAATAAATACAGATAAATAAATAGTAATGTTCGGTAACATTTTAAGGAAACAATGTTATCGCCCCTGATATCAGTGTGGACATTTACGCCTGATATAAAATGTATAATAATGCCAATAAATACTTGTATTAATGGTGAATTAATGTTTATTTTTCCCGAAAATGTCTCAGATGATGTCTCCGATATAACGAACATTTTGTGTCTACTGAATGGGCCTCAGTATGATCATTGCACATCAAAATCTTAATACAGAGAATAAATAGCAATGTTCGTTAGTATTTTAAGGAAACGCGGTTATCGCCCCTGATATCAGTGTGGAAATTTACGCCTGATATAAAATGTATAATAATGCCAATCAAGACGTGGGGTAATGGTGAATGAATGTTTCTTTTGCCATAAAATGTCTTAGATGATGTCTCTGATTTAAAGAACATTTTGTGGCTACTTAGTGGGCATGTACCTTTAAGAACACTATATCTCTGAAACCGATTCACCAATTTAATCGAAACTTCACATACTGTGCATTTATCACCGACATGTTCATTATATGCCCAACGTGTGCGTCCCCTGTGCCTAATGTCAAGGTCAAATTACTTTGAAATTTCCCTTAAAGTTGTTGTTGGGCCCGCTTGCAGACAGCGCGATATAGTCGGCACATTGGCGTGCATTCAGTTTTTTGTTAAAGTGTTTTTTTGGTTAAAGTTTTTCGGTATACTATCAAAGCCTCGGCAGGTGCGGCATGTTTTTACGTCAACGGGCTAAAGCTTGTTTGCAATAAAAGTTTATTTTTGTACTATCAAATACCTCGGCGGGTGCGACATGTAGGCCACGGCCATCTAGTTATTATGCCATGCCATTTGATCAGTCGGACATCGCACCATGACTAGTACAGCATCTTATCAGTAGTGCCACCACACACATGCTCAGTATAGCACCTGATCACCGGCTATCGCACCATGCCCAGTATAGCATCTGATCACCGGCTATCGCACCATGCGCAGTATAGCATCTGATCATTGACTATCGCACCATACCCATCATAGCACCTCATCACTGGCTATCGCACCATGCCCAGTATAGCACCTGATCACCGGCTATCTCACCATGCCCAGTATAGCATCTGATCACCGGCTATCTCACCATGCCCTGTATATCATCTGATCACCGGCTATTGCACCATGCCCAGTATAGCACCTGATCACCGGCTATCGCACCATGCCTAGTATAGCACCTGATCACCGGCTATCGCACCATGCCCAGTATAGCATCTGATCACCGGCTATCGCACCATGCCCAGTATAGCACCTGATCACCGGCTATCGCACCATGCCCAGTATAGCACCTGATCACCGGCTATCGCACCATGCCCAGTATAGCACCTGATCACCGGCTATCGCACCATAACCAGTATAGCATCTGATCACCGGCTATCGCACCATGCAGATAGATCTGATCACCGGCTATCGCTCACCTGTATCCTCACCGGCTATCGCACATAACCAGTATAGCATCTGATCACCGGCTATCCGCACCATACCGGTCGATAGTATCACTGATCACGGTATCGCACCATCCGTATAGCACCTGATCACCGGACTATCGCACCATGCCCAGTATGCACCTGATCAACCGGGCTATCCGCACCATAAACCAGGTTAGCCCATCCTGGAATCAACCAGCTCTATCGCACCATGCCCAGTATAGCACCTGATCACCGGTTATCGTACCATGCCCAGTATAGCACCTGATCACCGGCTATCGCACCTTGCCCAGTATAGCATCTGATCACCGGCTATCGCACCATGCCCAATATAGCATCTGATTACCGGCTATCGCACCATGCCCAGTATAGCACCTGATCACCGGCTATCGCACCATGCCCAGTATAGCATCTGATCACCGGCTATCGCACCATGTCCAGTATAGCACCTGATCACCGACTATCTCACCATACCCAGTATAGCACCTGATCACCGGCTATCGCACCATGCCCTGTATAGCATCTGATCACCGGCTATCGCACCATGTCCAGTATAGCACCTGATCACCGGCTATCTCACCATACCCAGTATAGCACCTCATCACCGGCTATCGCACCATGCCCAGTATAGCACCTTATCAGCGGCTATCGCACCATGCTCAGCATAGCACCTGGTCACCGGCTATCTCACCATGCCCAGTATAACACCTGAGCACCGGCTATCACACCATACCCAGTACAGCACCTGATCACCGGCTATCGCACCTTGCCCAGTATAGCACTTGATCACCAGCTATCTCACCATGCCCAGTATAGCACTTGATCAGTCGGCCATTGCACCAGGACTAGTTTAGCACTTGATCAGTCAGCCATCGCACCATGACTAGCATAGTACTCATCAGTCGGCCAATGCACCATGATTAGTAAAGCATATTATCAGTTGGCCACCACACCATGCCCAGTATAGCACTTGATCAGTCAGCCATCGCACCATGACTAGCATAGCACTTGATCAGTCGGTCATTGCACCATGACTAGTATAGCACTTGATCAGTCGGCCATCGCACCTTGCCCAGTATAGCACCTGATCACCGGTTATCTCAGCATGCCCAGTATAGCACTTGATCAGTAGGCCATTGCTCCATGACTAGTATAGCACTTGATCAGTCGGCCATCACACCATGACTAGTATAGCACTTGATCAGTCGGCCATCGCACCATGCCCAGTATAGCACTTGATCAGTTGGCCATCTCACCATGTCAAGTATAGCACTTGATCAGTCGGCTATGCCCAGTATAGCACTTGATCAGTCGGGTAACGCATCATGACTAGTATAGCACTTGATCAGTCGGCCATCGCACCAAGACTAGAATGCACTTGATGAGTCGGCCATCGCACAATGCCCAGTATAGCACTTGATCAGTTTGCCATCTCACATGTCAAGTATAGCACTTGATCAGTCGGCCATGCTGAGTATAGTACTTGATCAGTCGGCCATCACACCATGCCCAGTATAGCACTTGATCAGTTTGCCATCTCACCATGTCAAGTATAGCACTTGATCAGTCGGCCATGCCCAGTATAGCACTTGATCAGTCGGGCAACGCACCATGACTAGTATAGCACTTGATCAGTCGGCCATCGCACCTAGACTATTAATGCACTTGATCATTCGGCCATCGCACAATGCCCAGCATAGCACTTGATCAGTTTTCCATCTCACATGTCAAGTATAGCACTTGATCAGTCGGCCATGCTGAGTATAGTACTTGATCAGTCGGCCAACACACCATGACTAGCATAGCATTTGATCAGTCGGCCGTCGCACCATGCCCATTATAGCACTTGATCAGTTTCCATCTCACCATGCCCAGTATAGCACTTGATCTGTCGGCCATGCCAAGTATAGCACTTGATCAGTCGGCCAACACACCACGACTAGTACAGCACTTGATCAGTCGACCATCGCAGATTGCCTGGTATAGTAACTGATCAGTCAGCTATCGCACCATGACTAGTATAGCACTCGATCAGTCGGCCATCGTACCAGGACTAGTTCAGAACTTGATCAGTCGGCCATCGCACCAGGACTAGTTTAGCACTTGATCGATTGGCCATCGCACCAGGACTGGTATAGCACTTGATCAGTCGGCCATCGCACATTGCCTAGTATATTAACTGATCAGTCAGCTATCGCACCATGATTAAGTTTAGCACTTGATCAGTTGGCCATCGCACCTTGACTAGTATAGCACTTGATCAGTCGGCCAACACACCATGACTAGTATAGCACTTGATCAGTCGACCATTGCACATTTCCTAGTATAGTAACTGATCAGTCAGCTATCGCACCATGATTAGTTTTAAATTAGCACTTCATCAGTCGGCCATCGCACCAGGACTAGTTTATAACTTGATCAGTCGGCCATCGCACCAGGACTAGTATAGCACTTGATCAGTCGGCCTTCGCACCAGGACTAGTTTAGAACTTGATCAGTCGGCCATCGCACCAGGACTAGTATAGCAATCGATCAATCGGCCATCGTACCAGGACTAGTTTAGAACTTGATCAGTCGGTCATCGCATCGGGACTAGTTTAGCAATTGATCAGTCGGCCATCGCACCAGGACTAGTATAGCACTCGATCAGTCGGCCATCGCACCTGGACTAGTTTGGAACTTCATCAGTCGGCCATCGCACCTGGACTAGTTTGGAACTTCATCAGTCGGCCATCGCACCAGGACTAGTTTGGAACTTTATCAGTCGGCCATCACACCAGGACTAGTTTGGAACTTGATCAGTCGGCCATAGCACCTGGACTAGTTTAGCACTTAATCAGTAGGCCACTGAACCATGACTAGTATATCATCTGATCAGTCGGCCACCGAACCATGACTAGTAGTCTGCATTTAACTTAAGTCATGCAAGTCTTCCTGCGTTACATATAGAAGTGGGTGTCGTGGGTGTACTGTAGTCATAGCCAAAAACTCGTGGTGGTGGTGATACACATTGTTCCCACTGTGGAATATAGACCGGAACTTTTAGGACGCCAAATGGTGATGGCCGGTGTGTGTGGGGGATCATTGTTGTGTGTCCTCGGCGTTGGTGCGGAGTACAATGATGCATTACTAATGAATTACTTTATTGAACACACGTGTATAAGATAAGATGCATTGTGATACTTCACAATCCTCAGTTTTAAATTGATTATGTATCGTAGAACTGAAAATTTATTCAATTTGAAAAACTTAAAATCGTGGCCGAAAATCGAAATGAAAACCGTACAGTTTACATGCGAAATGAACAGGTACATCGGTATATTTTAACTACACGATTCTGATAATCTCATTGGTTAATCCAAATCGTCCGCCGTGTAACACGGCACCTATATTTTATCTTCGTATCGTTTTACACGGCACGATTCACACCAACACGATATGCAAATTAGTAAAACGAAACGAACTTCGGGTCCTCATTAAAATCACGGCACGAGACGAACACGGGACGCACACGACACGCGTGCGTGGAAACGATACACTTACACGATGACCCCACTGTATTTCTTTTGTAACCATGAACAGGCATTAGAATATGAGGTGCGTTACCGAGACACCTCTCAAAATCAGATCACATATATTTTCTTGGTGTCTGGTTTAGAGAGGTTCCACTGTAAGTAATATTTATAGTTCACATATTGAATTTTTATTCAATCAATTTGGAGCGAGCGCTAGCGCGCAAGAAATTAGTTTATTAAATACTCAATATGTGAACTATAACTTACTTATTGTTTATCCAGCCCGTCGCGAAGCTCCGTCCATAAACGTGATTTGAATTGATGTACTCGTATGTGATTGGTGGTATGACACGAAGTGAGCGCGTGTGTGGGCGGTCATATACTGTGCGTCTCGTGACCTAATGGCAACACCGCGTACAGTCAGTTTAAATATAGCGCTGCACGTTTAATGATTCATTTAATAGATATTAGCGAAAGCGTCGCAATATTTAATTAAACGAGACCAAATGTTGTTATTTCATTGGTCGAGAAACTAATGTAACTAATAAGTACATTTCAATTGGCAAACACGCATTTAAGCAATACAATTTAGATCCTAAACAATCTGCTATGACTATGTTAACCATGTTCATCTCATGGAGTTGGCATCTTTCTTCCTGTGACGCACCCATTCAATTACTCTGTATATTTCTCCGAACAGCATCCGTGTGATGAGTTTCACCCTGCCCGACAGTGCGATCGTCCTTCAGCCCAACCAGGGCCTCACATGGAAGGCAACCGGGGCCGCCATGGAGGTGGCGGGAGACTTCAACTACAAGGCGTTGTAGGTAGTCACTAAGGTCTCACGGGACAGTGGGCGGTTAGCTTTCAAAAGGGGTTGGACGATTTTCTATATACTTCACTACCGACCCTGTAAGTTACACCAGTGTGTCTAGAAAAATAGGTTTATGAATATTTCTTGACTTTGGGAGGCTGGATTCGGTGTAGTTTTTAGACTATTTCATAATTCTACGAAACTGAATGCTAGCTCCGGTTGACTTTGACATCTTGGAAAATGGCGCATGCTATTCTGTCTCGCCGGTACGGTTTCGCTTCAGAATTTAAGGTATTTTTCGGGCATTTGTAGCGAAAATTTGAGGTGATTATGACCCCGCTTTGGAATCATTTTCTGGAAATGGTGTGGTGTTACAAGTGATTGAACAAGACGTAGCAAAGTATCTGTGCCTCATATTTTCATGAGAACAATTCCAACAAATTCAGTCGTGTTGAAATTCCTTGCCAAAAATAGGTGGGTGGGGTAACTTTGTGAAAAGTTAATTGAACACATCTGATGCGGCTACTGAATTTTTATTGTGGCGCGCGATTTGTACTTCATTTGCTAGTATTTTTCAATACTTGTCGCAAGAGCCTCCTTAACTGATTGTGAAAGGCACGCGCCGCCCTCAGAAAAGCAGTCAATTTTGGCTATTTTCAACCGTCCCGTGATGCCTAATTATTGAAGTGATCAGTGGAAAAATTAAGGGGCCTAACTCCATGATGGAGTTAGCCCCCTTTTTCATGATAAAATAATTAAGATGTTTTCATTCCAAAGATGACGTATTTGGGTTCCAGTTTTGGTGGTTCAGTCGTTTCTACGTAAGCATAGAGATGAACATTACGGACATTTGAAACAAAGTAACACAATGTAATGTTATTTATCTTCATTCCTACACATACATGCAGTTACGAACAGTAACTCTTGAAATTTACTCCCATATGGTACGGAAGTAGATTGTAAGTTACTGTTTGCAAATATTCCACACAGCGAAAGAACGAATAGACGAATTGCCATTAAATAGCTACGAGCTATTTGTATCATGTGTATTACTGGCTGAAGTGGAGTCCTGGTTTCGAGTCAATGCTATTGATATTGATAAAACCAAGTAAATGATCCTATCAACTAAACCCAAACTTAAATTGAATAGGGAACACCTTCCAGTTATAATCTTTAATACTATGCAGCTTCAGTAAACATCCTGTGAAAAGCTACTTGGAATTCACATCGACGAATCCTTATCATGGCAAACCCAGGTATAAAACATTGTCAAAAAATGCAATTCATTATGCCCCCGCTACCGAAAGGCACGGGGGCATATAGTATACTGGCATCCGTCCGTACGTCCGTCCGTCCGTACGTCCCGATATTAACATATTCTTAACTTCTACATGGCTTCACATATTATGTCAATATTTATACACGTGATACATATGAACATGCCTTACACACTCCAACCCCCCCCCCCCCAGTACTTCGACCTTCACCTTTGGCCTTGACCTTTTCCACTTTAAATGTTTGCTTGGCACTTTGGGACAAATCTACGTGCACGTTTCTCAATCCTACACTAACTTCTCAATCCTTTTGCCAATCGATTAAATATACACATGATAACATATGAACATGCCCTACACACTCCACCACCCAGTACTTCGACCTTGACCTTTGACCTTCACCTTTTCTACTTTAAATGTTTACTTAGCACTTTGGGACAAATCTACGTGCACGTTTCTCAATCCTACAATAACTTCTCAATACTTTTGCCAATCGCTTAAATATGTATACACATGATACATATGAACATGCCTTACACACTCCACCACCCATTACTTCGACCTTCACCTTTGACCTTCACCTTTTCCACTTTAATTGTTTACTTGACACTTTGGGACAAATCTACGTGCGCGTTTCTCAATCCTACACTAACTTTCACACACGCATTGCTCCAATGCTCCTCTACCGCCCTGTGACAAATCCACATTCGTCCTGCCCCCGCTAAGCACAGGGTCAAGGTCACAGACTTTGCGTTTGAAACCTTAACATTCAGTTAAATGTCTTATAATTTGTGTTTCCTTGCTCGGATCTGCTTCACATTTCACACACGCATTGCTACAATGGTCCTCTACCGCCCTGTGACAGATCTACATTCGTCCCGCCCCCACTAAGCCCAGGGTCAAGGTGCGTTCTAAACCTTAACGCTCGGGTAAATGGCTTATGATCAAATATGCCTCGTTTTCTTTGGCTGCCAGCGGGGGCATTCGTGTGCTGACAGGCCACAATTCTAGTTATTATATCTTTTGTGCAGAATAAAAAAAATACCTAACGAAACCTAGCAGAATACTAGAATACTATTCATTAATTCATGCATATTACCACATATCGACTACTGTGCATCTGTTTGGGGAAGTTGCAGCATTGAGTCACTCTCTAAACTTTTTAAAGTACAGAAGAAAGCAGCAATAATTATTTTGGATAAACCTATAGACTACCCCTCCGACATACTTTTTAAGGAACTTAATTGGATGAAAATTGAAGACACAATACAATATCAAAAAGCAATTCAAATGTTTAAGTGCATGAATAATGCCCAAATTATCTAAACAATGCATTTAAACAAACGACAGCAATTCATGGGTTAAACTTAAGGTCAGCATATAAAAACAATATGCATCTACCAAAACCTAATATTGAACTATACAGGTCAACCATCGTCTATTCTGGAGCCAAACTATTGAATTATCTACCAGTGCATGTTAAAACTGCCAAGTCCGTGGAAGATTTTAACAGCTAATACATAGTACATGTTCATATAAGTACTCAACATGATTAGCTCTTAATTTAATACTCATGCGATTGTTACATTGTGACTCATGTTTACATGTACTTGTATCATTATTATTTGGTCTTAACTATACTCCAGTTGGCCCTAAATGAAACACAAACACATACTTATATCTGCTGGTTGCGATATGTACTGCATGAGTCGATATGGACAGTACACAACCCACAGTGGTCCCTGCGGTAAACCTAGAGACAAACCTTTAGGGCCAAATCCACTCTAGAAAGCACGGGACCCACAAATATGTACATATACAATAATATACATTACATTTACATATCTGATCATATCACACATATGAGAAAATTGCCTATTTATGCAGTAACTGCTATATTAAGAATGACGATGCACGCCTTACAGCCAGCACACCACGTGTTAACAACCAGTCCTACTCGCTGCATGTGCTACATTTCCATGTATTAAAGACAACAGTTTTCCGCTATGCTTGAGTGCACCGCGGAAAACTATTATTAATATACATGTACTTGTAGATAGATAGATGATCTCAGGGAAGATTGGCTAGGTCAACTGAGCTTCTTCTATAAATAAAGACGTTACTTACTTACTTACTTACTTACTTACTATATTATATGTCACAGCAAAGTTGTGCGCGATCATGGGACGTTTACGGCGTCGGTGGCCGGCGTCTACTTCTCCCTCATCATCGGTATGGGTAAGTATATCTACCAGACATACCGGTGCGGCAATCCGGGCCGCCGTAAAATGTTTCACGTCGAAAACTGCACCCGTTTCCTGAGGAGTCACCTCTCTATACTTAGAGCTATCGCAAAAACTCACTTGATACATGTAAGCTTTTGGAACACACTAATGCCGCCATTAACATGACGTTGACCAGTTTTACCTTCACATTTTTGCGGAAAAACGTAGCCATTTGTTGCGTCAAAAGTCTGTCAGGGCTGTACAAATTGGAATTCCCGACGCCTGGGACAAGTCGGTTTTAATCTCGGGCAAGTGCCTCTATGCCGGAATTTAGTCCCGGGCAAGTCACTATTTTCTGTTAGAACGTCCCGCTACAGGCCTGTTTTTTTTGCACCGGACTGGCATACACTTAATACCAATACTGCCCACTTTATTGATCGATAACGCCGCGGGCGTCCTGGCGATTCGCAGCTACTGTGTCACACAGTACCTGTGTATCGCAAGAAAGTGATATAGCAATCTACAGTGACGCTGATTATATTAATTTAATCGAATTTGAAATTAATTAGCGAAAATATTCTGCGGCGATCGATGGTTATTGATTTATTTTATGTATCTTAACGTTTTCGTCTCACTGCGTCGTCAGGCCAAGACACATAACTTTAGAGAAATAAATGCATGTTCCTTCACGGGGTGGAAATGGAATTTAAGGTTCTTAATTATCGTTTCTACACGGCATATGAACGAAGGAAAAAGTGAAATTGAATGGGATGGACATACTATGAAGGTATGTGTGATTCCCAAGGCGATGTTTGAACCCACAACCTCCAGATTGGAAGTCGGTGTTCTAAGCCCTAGCCACAACCCATACCTTATAAAAGAAGGAAAGAAATGCTCCTAACGAGCGACCATACGTACTTAGAATAACAGCTGACGTAACGCGCGGTAAACTGAAATGGCCTACGTGACAATTGACATTTACGTTCCAACAAGATTTTCACGGTGTGTAATCGATCGTATTTCCTCGCCACCATATGAAACCCGACTCGAGAAACACAAATTAAGTTATGGATTTTTGAATTTGTCAATTATTTGTACGGTCTAAGAAATCAAACAAATGTGACAACAATTATTTTTACCAAATATTAGAATCGTCTAAGGAGACGATTCTCATGTGTTTCCAAAACATATTTTATTAAGACATCTGACAAATGTGAAAATAAAACCCGAATACAGTGATATTTCTTTACAAAAACATATTTTGACAAAATTTGAGAATCGTCTTAGGAAACGATTCTCATGTGCTAACAAATCTTGCTTTTATCAAGAAATTAAACAAATGTGAAAATGCACAAGCTAATGCGTAATTATCAATATATCGGCGATGCGATGACGTGAGCGACTACATAGCGTGGTTTTGGTATGTTTGTTTCAACCGAATTCTAAAGGTCAGTCACACTTTGCACGTGAAACTGGATTACCGGCTGACGATTGTAAACACCATCAGGTGCGCAGCTAGACCGAACATGATATGTCGCAAATGTGGTAATTGGGGATGGGTGGGTAAAGTCTTTTTTTTTTATGTTACAATCTCGCGTTTTTGCGATCTCGATGTCGCCTTCCGCTTTTGGAAATACGATTTGCCCATGCATGTGTAGACAGCATGCGTGTTGGATTTGCGTTCTACGTACGTACATGCATATAAAGCATGCTAGTTCTAATTGCATTCTACGTACGTACGTACATGTAATGTATGCGCAACCCCCCACACCCCCCTGCTTAGCTTAGCGGCGTGGTTAGGAACAAAAGATTCCTTTGTAATATTCCGTAAGCTCAAAAACTCTATTGTTGTTTAGGGGCTTTTTCATTGTTCTTCAAACAATGGAAATACCCCATAAACCCAAAATGTTGGAACGTCCGTCTGTCCGTCCGTCCGTCCGTCCGTCACACTTTTCGGTTAACCACTTTGTCACAGTTTCTCAAATATGCTGCAGGTGGCATCCGCGTTCGACAGACGCATTTCTTGTTGCTATTGCTCTAACATGAAACATAATTTGTGAAACACAACGCTTTTTGATTGTGAACTAAATGAATAACCATACCAGTGATTGCAGAATAACTAGCGTTCACAATGCTGTTTACTTCAGTACTATATCCGCATTTTCCACCAATCACCGAATTTTTGGTTCAGCAATACGATGCAAATGTGCAATTAACCATTTCAACACTACATACCTGTATAGTGGTATTGGCAAACAGTGTAGATCCAGATGAGCCGGCTCGTGACGAGCCGTCTCATCGGGATCTGCACTTTTTGCAAGTAATTTTCATATATTTGAATAGAAAAACACCCCCTTTTCATAAATGGACTAGTCTGAAAATCATTTTGTGACTATTGGATTGGTTTCAAAATTTAACATATCAAAATCTATTCCAGTTACTTAGGGATGAAAGGGTTAAAATATTGTCACTAATTTGTTTCATCACTTAATTTGAACACCATACACTGTTTGTTGTAGCCACGGACAAAAATGGCCGCCCCAGTATCGCGGCGCAGTCATGTGACAGCAGGGTGGGGGATGTGAACTTCAAGTTTCACGGCGGAATGGCCTGGCTCTACAACCTCTTTAGAAACAAAGTGGCTCACGTGATCAGTGACAGCCTGAACAAACAGGTACACAGATGTACAGACGGGTGTTTTGAGGATTATTTTAGCTGTCCACTTTATCCATAAGTTACTGTTTCGTTGCTGTCCACTTTACCATATTTTGTCCGGTGATGAGCCTTGCAATGATAAAATACACACTGACTGTTAACACATTGTCGTATCCTGCATAGACTAGATATGCATATTTATTTAGGTCTCAACGGCTCAAAATTTACGTTTCATTGATCGAATAACGTCACATCGCGTTACAGAATGGCGTCCGTGTAATGATGCAACGTAGAAAAACATTTGCGAGCAAAGTCCACTACATTGTACTATATACATAAACTTTTCTTATATGTACACGACTATTTAATTCCGGCATTATGCTTGTTATTTTGGCACAACCAACCATCGATTTGTTCGTGAATTGCACATTAATAATAATAATAGTGTTCAAGTGAAAGTTAAATATGTTTCGTTAAGTATATACCGTATAACCTCTATAAACCGGACACCCTTGCGACATCGATGTGTTAAATTATGACCGATTTCACTGTCAAATATCGCTGAAGTTTATCAGTGTTCATGATTGCGATGCACACATGCATGTATTTCAGTGCTCTTACACCGGGATTACAGTGAAACATCTTTAAACCAGACATCATGGGGACCTCCCAGGGTGTCCGGTTAGAGAGCTTCCACTGTATGTATGTTGTTCTGATTTGGTCATGTGTTTCAGCTGTGTCCGATGATCAACAATGCGATTAACGTGGATGCTGAGAAGAAATTGGCCTCCCTTCCAGGTATAATCTGCTTGTTACACGCCATGACATAACTTGGTTTCCTCCACTGTACTTTCTTCTTACTTCACATATGCATAAGCTTTATACATGTAGGTTATTTGATTTGTATGTGGATATATGCACGAGTTCAGCAGCCTGAGATATTGCATGAACGAGTGGCATATACTCACATACGAATC
This sequence comes from Conchocele bisecta, assembly GCA_029237695.1. Taxonomy (NCBI): domain Eukaryota; kingdom Metazoa; phylum Mollusca; class Bivalvia; order Lucinida; family Thyasiridae; genus Conchocele; species Conchocele bisecta. The sequence continues at coordinate 76,607,886 of CM055265.1, read as the reverse complement.
AAATATACAAAATATAAATAAAATAAACCGATTAGTGGTGATTTTGACGGAACTATTTTGCGAGGTGAAACGTAGTTCCGGCACTGACCAAAATGAACTCGTGAAATGTCAATATGAAAAAATATTGAAACTTGCGTTGCATTTTGTTTCAATGTAAAACGAAACTTTAAAGTACCTATATAATACATGCTAAGGGTTATTGTCATGAACTGGAATTTGGTCCGCACCATACAGTAGCGAGCGGTGTAGGTCATTATGAGACTGCGCGGATGTGCAGGCTGATCTGGGTCTGCACAGGTTGCAAAACAGTTGTGTTATTTAAGAGACAATCATTTAACAAAGATGTCAAATATATAATTATTGGTCGTTTTCGGTCAATATTCATATCAGAATGTTTGTTATTTTATATGGATTCTAAATATTGTATTTATTTCAAAGTGAGGAATAATATTGAACTTTTATTCAAAGAATTGCGAAAGTACTTTTAATTTTTACTAGATATTAAAGTCGAAAATCTGCATATTGCATGGCCATTAATTTGTCTGTATGTTATGCAACGCTGTCAAGATTAAGCCATAAACCGTCCAAGCTGAATAAACGTCATAGGGCCAATATGTAAATGAGATAATACATTCTGATATCACATAATAAACAATTTCTTTCGTTAATCTAGTGTATCCATTATGTTTGCAATTAAAAATTGGAAATATATTCCGAGGGTTGCAAAATAGTTGTTCACAAGGAAACATCATGTAAAAGTAATAAACGGACATACAGCCGCCGTTTGGCGCTCTGGCAGTGTGTTTGGAGATACATCTTCAACATGTTACATTTGTATTTGGTAATTTATTGGCATGACAACAAACAAGAAACATACAAAATAAAACTGTTAAACGTAGTTATTTGTTAAATTCATTATTTGGACAGAATGAGCTAATTCCCCATATACAAAAAAAGTCAAAACAATGAAGAACAACTATGGAATCCAAATAAACAGACTACGAGAATTCAACCTCGTAATACTATCATCATACGGTAAATATTCTACAAAAGATACATAAAGACAGCATCACGATCATCTCTATACGCCAACCATGGCATGCCAAATGCACAATGATTCCCTATTCCATGGTTTAACGTAAACCATGGTTTAGGTAATAATTGTGCATTTGGCTTGCCATAGCCAACTGATAGTCTGTTTTATGAAACGCCAAATCTACATAAACTCAAATACCCATTGCTAGCTCTATATAATTAGAGATAGCATTAACTATTTAGAGCTAGCTCTAAATAATTTAGAGAGCTCTTCAAATGAGTTGGAGCTAGTTATAGACAAGAATGCAAAGTGTACATAAAGTCAAATACAATATAATTCCAGCACAAAGATATTTACACAATTCCCTAACATTTTATTGGTCCGTAGCAAGTCTCTGTCCAAAATTTATATCCCAGTAAACTCCCATGCCGAACTACTTTCCGTAACCGTCAGGTGCAGTTAAAGTAATTCTTAAGAAAACGGAAAATAAACACATTTTCTTGATGAATTTATTTCAAATGCTGGAATTATAAGCAATGAATGGCCTTTTTGTGGAATTTATCGGGGATATAAACTTGGAAAAGTCGCGGAATACTGGACGAGGCCTTCCGGCCTTCGTCCAGTATTCCCGCGACTTTTCCAAGTTTATACCCCGATAAATTCCACAAAAAGGCCATTCATTCCTATAGTAATTAATGCTAGCATTAGTTATTTAGAGCTAGCATTTTATATTTGAGTTTATGTACAGTTGGCGTTCCTGGAATCCCGAATCTACATAAACTCAATAATTATTGCTAGCTCTAAATAGTTAATGATACCTCTACATAGTTAGAGCTAGCTCCAAATGATTTAGAGAGCTCTTCAAATAATTTGGAGCTATCTCTACATATGTAATGCTAATTTGAAATAGGCACTACCTTCAGGGATATTATTCCCAATTTTCGCAATCCCCGTCGTCATTGAGCACGACTGTCACTTCGAGTGTTATACACATTTTGCCAATGTTTGGTATCAATTGTGTTTTACATTTACTTTTGATTAACCAAGTGCTGTGTCAGATGTGTTTGTATCCTGGACTACAGAAACGCACACTTGCAATGTATATATTTGTTTAGCACATTTTGATTATTTTTAGCTCACCTGAGCAAAGCTCATGTGAGCTATTCTTATGGCAAAGTGTCCGTCGTCCGTCGTCCGTCGTCCGTGAACATTTTCAACCATCTTCTTCTCCCGAACTGCTGAGCCGATGTTGGTCAAACTTTACAGAGATGATATATGGGTGATGCCATTTCAGATTTGTTAAAATGAAGGTCATCGACAATCCAAGATGGCCGCCGTGGAAAAGTAGGTCAAATTCTTAAAAAATCTTCTTCTCACGAACCACCAGGCCAATTTTGACGAAACTTTGTATGAATGATCGATAGTTAATGCTGATTCAGATTTGTTCATATGGTGGCCCCTGGGTCAAAAATGGGCGTGGCGCGTGGTGTCAAATATGGGTCAAATTTTATTTTTGACCGAATATGGTCATATAATATATCAAATCGAAGATATCGACTAGTCGATCACTCTGGAGCATTTTTTGTCTAAATCAGATAATTTTGTCATCCAAGATGGCCACCGAAAGGTGAAAAAGTTGTTCTTTTACTAAAGATTTCAAACGTATTCTTCTTGTGAACTGCTTGGCCGATATTGGCCAAACTTAACTGTAATGGTCTGTGGGTGAAGCCTGTCCATTTTTGTTAAAATGGAGGTCATCACCAAATCCAAGATGTCCGCCGTTGAAAAGTAGGTCAAATTGTCAAAAAATCTTCTTCTCACATACCTCCAGGCCGATTTCGACGAAACTTGGTGTGAATGATTGATATTGAACGCTGTTTCAGATTTGTTCATATGGTGGCCCCTGGGTCAAAAATGGGCGTGGCCCGAGGGGTCAACTAGGGGTCAAATTATATTTTTGCCCGAATATGGTCATATAATATATCAAATCGAAGGTATCGATTAGTCGATCACTCTGGAGCATTTTTTTGCTAAATCAGATGATTTTGTCATCCAAGATGGCCACCGAAAGGTAAAAAAGTTGTTATTTTACTAAAGATTTCAAACGTATTCTTCTTGTGAACTGCTTGGCCGATATTGGCCAAACTTAACTGTAATGGTCTGTGGGTGAAGCCTGTCCATTTTTGTTAAATGGAGGTCATCACCAAATCCAAGATGTCCGCCGTTGAAAAGTAGGTCAATTTGTCAAAAAAATCTTCTTCTCACAAACCTCCAGGCTGATTTCGACGAAACTCTGTGTGAATGATTGATAGTCAAAAATGGGCGTGGCCCGAGGGGTCAACTAGGGGTCAAATTATATTTTTGACCGAATATGGTCATATAATATATCCAATCCAAGGTATCGACGAGACAATCACTCTGAAGCATGTTTTGCCAAAATCAGATGATTACGTCATCCAAGATGGCCACCGACAGGTTAAGAGGTTGTTCTTTTACTAAAGATTTCAAAGGACTTCTTCTTGTGAACTGCTTGGCCGATATTGACCAAACTTAACTGAAATGGTTTGTTGGTGAAGCCTCATTTTTGTCAAAATGGAGGTCATCACCAAATCCAAGATGCCCGCCGTTGAAAAGTAGGTCAAATTGTCAAAAAATCTTCTTCTCGCAAACCGCATGGCCGATTTCGACGAAACTTTGTACGAATGATCGATAGTTAACGCTGATTCAGATTTGTTCATATGGTGGCCTCTGGGTCAAAAATGGTCATGGACCGAGGGGTCAAATAGGGGTCAAATAGGGGTCAAATTTTATTTTTGACCGAATATGGTCATTTTATATATCAAATCGAAGGTATAGCAGTAAATCACATGCACATTCGCAATATATGTTAGATCAGAAGGTACCAACAAATTCTGTGGAACATTTGAAGTTGTAAGTGAAGAGTCTTTGTGAAATCAAGATCACCACTATGGAGGCTTTTAGGTGAGCGATACAGGCCCATTTGGGCCTCTTGTTTGTATTAGTTTTGTCCTTTTTAGCTCGCCTGCACGAAGTGCATAAGAGCTTATGGCATACCCCTGGCGTCGTCGGCGTCGGCGTCGGCGTCAGCGTCGTCCACAAACTTAACGTTGGGTAAATGTCTTATAACTTCTGTTTCCTTTCATGGAACACCTTGTTATTTCATGCATGCATTCCTCAGATGACCCTCTATCATGCTGAAGCAAATCAATGACCCACCACCCAGCCCTTACCCCAGGGTCAAGGTCACAAACTTGGCACATTCATAAACTTAACGTTGGGTAAATGTCTTATAACTTCTGTTTCCTTTTATGGAACACCTTCATACATGCATTCCTCAGATGACCCTCTATCATGCTATAGCAAATCCATGACCCACCACCCAGCCCTTAGCTCAAGGTCAAGGTCACAAACTTGGCACATTCATAAACTTAACGTTGGATAAATGTCTTATAACTTCTGTTTCCTTTCACGGAACACCTTGTTATTTCATACATGCATTTCTCAGATGACCCTCTATCATGCTGAAGCAAATCCATAACCCACCACTAGCCCTTACCTCAAGGTCAAGGTCACAATGTTGGCACATTCATAAACTTAACGTTCGGTAAATGTCTTATAACTTCTGTTTCCTTTCATGGAACACCTTGTTATTTCATACATGCATTCCTCAGATGACCCTCTATCATGCTGTAGCAAATCCCTGACCCACCACCCAGCCCTTACCCCAAGGTCAAGGTCACAAACTTGGGACATTCATAAACTTAACGTTGGGTAAATGTCTTATAACTTCTGTTTCCTTTCATGGAACACCTTGTTATTTCATACATGCATTCCTCAGATGACCCTGTATCATGCTGTAGCAAATCCATGACCCATCACCCAGCCCTTAACCCAAGGTCAAGGTCACAATCTTAGCACATTCATAAACTTAACGTTGGGGTAAATGTCTTATAACATCTGTTTCCTTTCTGAAAGCCCTTCATATTTCAATACATTGCATTCATCTGCCTTTCATGAAACGCCTTTAAAATTCATACATGCATCACTGATGATACCTACGTGCTATAGCAACTCCATGACCCAGCGGCCATCCCTTACCCCAAGGTCAAGGTCACAAACTTAGCACATTCATAAACTTAACGTTGGGGTAAATGTTTTATAACTTCTGTTTCCTTTCATAGAATGCCTTGTTATTTCATACATGCATTCCTCAGAGATGACCCTCTATCATGCTGTAGCAAATCCATGACCCACCACCCAGCCCTTTCCCCAAGGTCAAGGTCACAATCTTAGCACATTCATAAACATAATGTTGGGGTAAATGTATTATTAGCTCGCTTGCACTAATGCAGAAGAGCTAATGTCATACCCCCGGCGTAGTCGGCGTCAGCGTCGGCGTCAGCGTCGTCCACAAACTTAACGTTGGGTAAATGTCTTATAACTTCTGTTTCCTTTCACGGAACACATTGTTATTTCATACATGCATTCATCTGATGATAATCTATCATGCTATAGCTAATCCATGACCCAGCGGCCATCTCTTACCTCAAGGTCAAGGTCACAAACTTAGCACATTCATAAACTTAACATTGGGGTAAATGTCTTATAACTTCTGTTTCCTTTCATGGAACACCTTGTTATTTCATACATGCATTCCTCAGATGACCCTGTATCGTGCTGTAGCAAATCCATTACCCACCACACAGCCCTTACCGCAAGGTCAAGGTCACAAACTTAACACATTTATAATCTTAACGTTGGGGTAAATGTCTTATAACATCTGTTTCCTTTCATTTCATGGAACGCCTTGATATTTCATACATGCATTCATCTGATGATACTCTATCGTGCTATAGCAAATCCATGACCCACCGCCCACCCAATCGTTACCCTAAGGTCAAGGTCACCTCTTAGCATGTTCATAAACTTAACGTTGGGGTAAATGTTGTGTAACTTCTGTTTTTACAGGGAACACCTTCATATTTCATACATGCATTCATCTGCTGATACTCTATCGTGCTATAGCAAATTCATGACTCACCGCCCACCCCTTTCCCCAAGGTCAAGGTCACAATCTTAGCACATTCATAAACTTAATGTTGGTGTAAATGTATTATAACATCTGTTTCCTTTCATGGAACGCTTTGATATTTCAAATATGCATTCATCTGATGATACGCTATCATGCTATAGCAAATCCATGACCCACCGCCCATCCCTTACCCCAAGGTCAATGTCACAAACATAGTACATTCATAAACTTAACGTTGGGGTAAATGTCTGTTTCCTTTCATGGAACGCCTTGCTATTTCATACATTCCTCAGATGACCCTCTATCATGCTGTAGCAAATCCACAACCCACCACCAACCCTTACCCAAAAGTCAAGGTCACAAACATAGCATGTTCATAAACTTAACGTTGGGGTATATGTTGTGTAACTTTTGTTTCTTTACACTTTGAACACCTTGATATTTCATATATGCATTCATCTGATGATACTCTATCATGCTATAGCAAATCCATGACCAACCCACACCCCTTTCCCTAAGGTCACTGTCACAAACTTAGCGCATTCATAAACTTAACGTTGGGGTAAATGTCTTATAACATATGTTTCCTTTCATGGAACGCCTTGATATTTCATACACACATTCATCTGATGATACTCTATCGTGCTATAGCAATTCCATGACCCACCGCCCACCCCTTACCCCAAGGTCAAGGTCACAAACCTGACACATTCATTAAACTTAACGTTGGGGTAAATGTCTGATAACAACTGTTTCCTTTGATGGAACGCCTTGATATTTCATACATACATTCCTCCGATCACCCTCTATCATGCTGTAGCAAATCCAAAACCCACCACCCAACCCTTACCCCAAGATCAAGGTCACAAACTTAGCATGTTCATAAACTTTACATTGGGGTAAATGTTGTGTAACGTCTGTTTCTTTACACTTTGAACGCTTTTATATTTCATACATACATTCATCCGATGATCCGCTATTGTGCTACAGCAAATCCATGACCCACCCCACCACTTTCCCCAAGATCAACATCATAAACTTAACGTTGGAGTAAATGTATTTTTATAACTTCTGTTTCTTTCCAGGGAACACCTTCATATTTCATACATGCATTCATCTGATAATACTCTATTGTGCTACAGCAAATCCATGACCCACCCCCCCCCCCCCCCCACCACTTTTGCCAAGGCCAAGGTCACAAACTTAGCACATTTATACATGCATTCCTCATGTAAATAGCTATCATGCTGTAGAAAATCACCAACTCAGTGTGTTCATAAACTTAACGCTGTGTTAAATTTTGTTTTCCTTCTCATTTCAGGGAGCGCATTGATATTTCATACATGCATTCATCTTAATATGCTATATCATGCTATATCAAATCCACGATCCACCTTCCACCACTGACCTCAATGTCAAGGTCCACCGCACACCCCTTATCCCAAGGTCAAGTTATATAATATTCATGTTTTTTTATACAACTGTGACAAGTTTGAATGAAGGCTGCCAACAGGCGAGCTTCGTTGTCTTCTGACAACTCTTGTAACATCTGTTTCCTTTCATGGAACGCCTTGATATTTCAAATATGCATTCATCTGATAATACTCTATCATGCTATAGCAAATCCATGACCCATCGCCCATCCCTTACCCCAAACTTAGTACATTCATAAACTCAACGTTGGGGTAAATGTCTGTTTCCTTTCATGGAACACCTTGCTATTTCATACATTCCTCAGATGACCCTCTATCATGCTGTAGCAAATCCACAACCCACCACCCAACCCTTATCCCAAGGTCAAGATCACAGACTTAGCATGTTCATAAAACTTTACATTGGGGTAAATGTTGTGTAACGTCTGTTTCTTTACACTTTTAACGCTTTCATAGTTCATACATGCATTCATGTGATGATCCTCTATTGTGTTACAGCAAATCCATGACCCCCCACCCCCCCCCCACCCCTTTCGTCAAGGCCAAGGTCACAAACTTAGCACATTTATACATGCATTCCTCATGTGAATAGCTATCATGCTGTAGAAAATTAGTGCATTCATAAACTTAACGTTGGGTTAAATCTTGTTTTACTTCTCTTTTCAGGGAGCGCATTGATATTTTATACATGCATTCATATTAATATGCTATATCATGCTATATCAAATCCACTACGCACCTTCCACCACTGACCTCAATGTCAATGTCCACCGCACACCCCGTATCCCAAGGTCAAGTTATATAATATTCATGTTTTTTATACAACTGTGCCAAGTTTGAGTGAAGGCTGCCAACAGGCGAGCTTCATTGTCTTCTGACAGCACTTGTTACATACAGGTTCACTTCAGCTGTTGTAAGAGGTACTTGTGTCATGGACTGTGAATACAGCACAGGCCGTGACACAACGAACAGGCGCAATAACACAGCAGTTGCAATGTATACTAGTTTCTGTTAGTCATTTTCACAGAGTATCATGGATCGCGAGAATGGCGAGAATGGCAGAAAGAGGGAGATAGACAGACAGAGAGAGAGAGAGACAGAGAGAGAGAGAGAGAGAGAGACAGAGAGAGAGAGAGAGAGAGAGAGAGAGAGAGACACACACACACACACAAACACACACACACAGACAGACAGGAGGGGAGGGGTAGAAGGGGGAGAGATATGTTGTGGTTTCTAGGTAACGATATAGAAAGAGACAAACTGAGACAGACAGATAGAGAGAGAGACAGAGAGATAGATAGAGAGAGAATGACAGAAAGAGAGAGAGACAGATAGAGAGAGAGAGACTATTTTCTGTAAATGATGTCGAAAGTTCATCGTCTTTCATCGTCTTTCAGCATCATTTACAGAAAATATCACAGTTTCTGTAAATGTATGTATATATTTCATGAAAAGGGCACGGCAGGGCACGGCACGGCACGGCACGGCACGGCACGGCATAATGAAACTCCATTTCGTTGCAAATTGTTTTTCTTTTCTTTTTTCATAAAAGATTCAATGAGCATTTAAGTCATTTGTACGCAGATCATTTAAAAGCATATTTTCAAGCGTCTCTCGAGTGTTGTCAAGGACAACAAAACAAACTATTTTTTAATTTAATAACTAGAATAGTTCGCCTGTTATATTCAGTATGTTTTCTGACGTAGCATAAATCGGGCTAAAAACTAAAATAAACCAGATACAACTACTGTTTCTGCCTTCCGTTACTTTCGCTGCATTCGGCCCATTCGCACAGTTTCGCGGTTTGTCGGCTGCTGCAATTGCGGAGAATCCCGAAGATGGGTTGGTAAAATTCATGCCTAATGTTTTATTATTATCATTAAATAACTCCGCACGCTGAATGAATGAAGGCTGCCAACAGGCGAGCTTCGTTGTCTTCTGACAACTCTTGTAACATCTGTTTCCTTTCATGGAACGCCTTGATATTTCAAATATGCATTCACCTGATAATACTCTATCATGCTATAGCAAATCCATGACCCATCGCCCATCCCTTAACCCAAACTTAGTACATTCATAAACTTAACGTTGGGGTAAATGTCTGTTTCCTTTCATGGAACACCTTGCTATTTCATACATTCCTCAGATGACCCTCTATCATGCTGTAGCAAATCCACAACCCAACCCTTACCCCAAGGTCAAGGTCACAGACTTAGCATGTTCATAAACTTTACATTGGGGTAAATGTTGTGTAACGTCTGTTTCTTTACACTTTTAACGCTTTGATAGTTCATACATGCATTCATCTTAATATGCTATATCATGCTATATCAAATCCACGATACACCTTCCACCACTGACCTCAATGTCAAGGTCCACCGCACACCCCTTATCCCAAGGTCAAGTTATATAATATTCACGTTTTTTTATACAACTGTGACAAGTTTGAATGAAGGCTGCCAACAGGCGAGCTTCGTTGTCTTCTGACAACTCTTGTAACATCTGTTTCCTTTCATGGAACGCCTTGATATTTCAAATATGCATTCATCTGATAATACTCTATCATGCTATAGCAAATCCATGACCCATCGCCCATCCCTTACCCCAAACTTAGTACATTCATAAACTTAACGTTGGGGTAAATGTCTGTTTCCTTTCATGGAACACCTTGCTATTTCATACATTCCTCAGATGACCCTCTATCATGCTGTAGCAAATCCACAACCCACCACCCAACCCTTACCACAAGGTCAAGGTCACAGACTTAGCATGTTCATAAACTTTACATTGGGGTAAATGTTGTGTAACGTCTGTTTCTTTACACTTTTAACGCTTTGATAGTTCATACATGCATTCATGTGATGATCCTCTATTGTGTTACAGCAAATCCACGACCCACCCCCCCCCCCACCCCCACCCCTTTCGTCAAGGCCAATGTCACAAACTTAGTACATTTTTACATGCATTCCTCATGTGAATAGCTATCATGCTGTAGAAAATTAGTGCATTCATAAACTTAACGTTGGGTTAAATTTTGTTTTACTTCTCTTTTCAGGGAGCGCATTGATATTTTATACATGCATTCATCTTAATATGCTATATCATGCTATATCAAATCCACTACACACCTTCAACCACTGACCTCAATGTCAATGTCCACCGCACACCCCGTATCCCAAGGTCAAGTTATATAATATTCATGTTTTTTATACAACTGTGCCAAGTTTGAGTGAAGGCTGCCAACAGGCGAGCTTCGTTGTCTTCTGACAGCACTTGTTACATACAGGTTCACTTCAGCTGTTGTAAGAGGTACTTGTGTCATGGACTGTGAATACAGCACAGGCCGTGACACAACGAACAGGCGCAATAACACAGCAGTTGCAATGTATACTAGTTTCTGTTAGTCATTTTCACAGAGTATCATGGATCGCGAGAATGGCGAGAATGGCAGAAAGAGGGAGATAGACAGACAGAGAGAGAGACAGAGAGAGAGAGAGAGAGAGAGAGAGAGAGACACACACAAACACACACACACAGACAGACAGGAGGGGAGGGGTAGAAGGGGGAGAGATATGTTGTGGTTTCTAGGTAACGATATAGAAAGAGACAAACTGAGACAGACAGATAGAGAGAGAGACAGAGAGATAGATAGAGAGAGAATGACAGAAAGAGAGAGAGACAGATAGAGAGAGAGAGACTATTTTCTGTAAATGATGTCGAAAGTTCATCGTCTTTCATCGTCTTTCAGCATCATTTACAGAAAATATTACAGTTTCTGTAAATGTATGTATATATTTCATGAAAAGGGCGCGGCACGGCACGGCACGGCACGGCACGGCACGGCACGGCACGGCATAATGAAACTCCATTTCGTTGCAAATTGTTTTTCTTTTCTTTTTTCATAAAAGATTCAATGGGCATTTAAGTCATTTGTACGCAGATCATTTAAAAGCATATTTTCAAGCGGCTCTCGAGTGTTGTCAAGGACAACAAAACAAACTATTTTTTAATTTAATAACTAGAATAGTTCGCCTGTTATATTCAGTATGTTTTCGGACGTAGCATAAATCGGGCTAAAAACTAAAATAAACCAGATACAACGACTGTTTCTGCCTTCCGTTACTTTCGCTGCATTCGGCACATTGGCACAGTTTCGCGGTTTGTCGGCTGCTGCAACAGTGGAGAATCCCGAAGATGGGTTGGTAAAATTCATGCCTAATGTTTTATTATTATCATTAAATAACTCCGCACCCTCTCTCCCCCCCCCCCCCCACAAAAAAAAAGAAACAATATATATTTACATGTATTTGAAAACCGATGTCGGCTCGTTAATATATACTGTTTATAAAAATAAAAACTTATTATTTATCTGTGTATGGAAGTACGGATAATTCCGAAGCTGTTTATTCGTGTATTATCGCCCTTGGGGACTCTCTTCGGCATTGAGATGAAAGCATATTTAGTCTATAGCACGAAAACACAAATATGTTCGTAACTTCGTAAGCTATATTCAGTATACTTTCCTTCGGGCCAAATTATTTGTCGCCCTTATTAGTAAAATACCAACTGTCTTAAAACCTCCTGCTTGGTTTATGGTAGAACAAATTTTACACTTTCAATCATATTTTCAACCTAGTTTCACTGAATAGTAATATCATAAAGCAGGCTACTTCGTCGCCCGTATTAAAGGTACATGACCACTCAGTAGGCACAAAATGTTCTATATAGAAATTAAATTAGTGTATAATTGTGTCCACCAGTTCTAAAGATAACGAGTGGCCGCTATGCAGGTATAAGCATGTATTACTATTTATTTTACTGATAGTGACCCGAGTTGGTACATGTAGCATGCTATTTTCATAAGCAAATGAGGCATGGTATTTTTAGCTCACCTGAGCGAAGCTCATGTGAGCTATTGTTACCGCAATGTGTCCGTCGTCCGTCGTCGTCCGTCGTGCGTGAACATTTTCAAATGACTTCTCCTCGGTAATGATTGGGCCTATAGTCACCAAAATTCATGGTCATGGTCCTTAGGTAGGGGGATTACAAAATTGTTAAAATGACGTCATTACGTAATCCAAGATGGCCGCCGTCTAAAAATAGCACAAATTCTTCAAAAATCTTCTTCTCAAGAACCGCCAACCGGATTTCGACAAAACTTAGTAGAAATGATCGTTGTACAATGCTCTTTCAAAGTTGTTAAAATGGTGACCCCGGGGTCAAAAATGGGCGTGGCCCGTGGGATCAAATTGGGGTCAAATTTTATTTTTGACCTAATATGGTCATGTCATATATCAAATTGAAGGTATCAATCAGGCGATCACTCTGGTGCATTTTTTGTCGAAATCGGATGGTTATGTCATCCAAGATGGCCGCCAAAAGGCCAAAAGGTCATTATTTTATTGGAGATTTCAAACTTCTTCTTCGCATGAACCGCTTGGCCCATGGTAGCCAAACTTAAAAGTTATGGTCTACATGTGAAGCCTTTTCAGATTTGTTAAAATGGAGGTCATCGCTAATCCGAAATGGCTGCCGTCTAAAAATAGCATACATTCTTAAAAAATCTTCTTCTCATGAACCGCTGGCCGGATTTTGACGAAACTTGGTAGGAATGATCGATGTACAATGCTCTTTCAAAGTTGTTAAAATGGTGACTCCGGGGTCAAAAATGGGCGTGGCCTGTGGGGTCAAATTGAGGTCAAATTTTATTTTTGACCGAATATGGTCATTTTATATATCAAATTGAAGGTATCAATGAGGCGATCACTCTGGTGCATTTTTTGTCGAAATCGGAGTGTTACGTCATCCAAGATGGCCGCCGAAATGTCAAAAGGTCGTTCTTTTATTAGAGATTTCAAAATTCTTTTTCACATGAACCGCTTGGCCCATGGTAGCCAAACTGAAATGTTGTGGTCCATGGGTGAAGCCTTTTCAGATTTGTTAAAATGAAGGTCATCGCTAATCCAAGATGGCCGCCGTCTAACAATAGCATAAATTCTTAAAAAATCTTCTTCTCATGAACCCCTTGCCGGATTTTGAGGAAACTTGGTAGGAATGATCGATGTACAATGCTCATTCAACATTGTTAAAATGGTGACCCCGGGGTCAAAAATGGGCGTGGCCCGTCGGGTCAAATTGGGGTCAAAGTTTACTTTTCACCGAATAAGGTCATTTTATATATCAAATTGAAGGTATCAATGAGGCGATCACTCTGGTACATTTGTTGTCGCAATCGGATTGTTATGTCATCCAAGATGGCCGCCGAATGTGTCAAAAGGTCGTTCTTTTATTAGAGATTTCAAAATTCTTCTTCACATGAACCGCTTGGCCCATAGTAGCCAAACTTAAAAGTTATAGTCCATGGGTGAAGCCTTTTCAGATTTGTTAAAATGGAGGTCATCGCTAATCCAAGATGGCCGCCGTCTAACAATAGCATAAATTCTTAAAAAATCTTCTTTTCATGAACCGCTAGCCGAATTTCGAAGAAACTTGGTAGGAATGATCGATGTACAATGCTCTTTAAAAGTTGTTAAAATGGTGACCCAGGGGTCAGAAATGGGCGTGGCCCGTGGGGTCAAATTTTATTTTTGACCGAATATGGTCATGTTATATATCAAATTGAAGGTATCAATGAGGCCATCACTCTGGTACATTTTTTGTCGAAATCGGATAGTTATGTCATCCAAGATGGCCGCCGAAATGTCAAAAGGTCGTTATTTTATTAGAGATTTCCAAATTCTTCTTCACATGAACCGCTTGGCCCATGGTAGCCAAACGTCAAAGTTATGGTCTATGGTTGAAGCCTTTTCAGATTTGTTAAAATGGAGGTCATCGCTAATCCAAGATGGCCGCCGTCTAACAATAGCATAAATTCTTAAAAAATCTTCTTCTCATGAACCGCTAGCCGGATTTCGACGAAACTTAGTAGGAATGATCAATGTACAATGCTCTTTAAAAGATGTTAAAATGGTGACCCCGGGATCAAAAATGGGCGTGGCCCGTGGGATCAAATTGGGGTCAAATTTTACTTTTGACCGAATATGGTCATGTTATATATCAAATCGAAGGTATCAATGAGGCGATCACTCTGGTTCATTTTTTGTCGAAATCGGAGTGTTATGTCATCCAAGATGGCCGCCGAAATGTCAAAAGGTCGTTATTTTATTAGAGATTTCAAAATTCTTCTTCACATGAACCGCTTGGCTCATGGTAGCCAAATTTAAAAGTTATGGTCCATGGGTGAAGCCTTTTCAGACTTGTTAAAATGGAGGTCATCGATAATCCAAGATGACCGCCGTCTAAAAATAGCATAAATTCTTAAAAAATCTTCTCATGAACCGCTGGCCGGATTTCGACGAAACTTGGTAGGAATGATCAATGTACAATGCTCTTTCAAAGTTGTTAAAATGGTGACCCCGGGGTCAAAAATGGGCGTGGCCCGTGGGGTCAAATTTTATTTTTGACCGAATATGGTCATGTTATATATCAAATTGAAGGTATCAATGAGGCCATCACTCTGGTATATTTTTTGTCGAAATCGAATTGTTATGTTATCCAAGATGGCCGCCAAAATGTGAAAAGGTCGTTCTTTTATTAGAGATTTCCAAATTCTTCTTCACATGAACTGCTTGGCCCATGGTAGCCAAACTTAAAAAGTATGGTCCATGTGTGAAGCCTTTTCAGATTTGTTAAAATGGAGGTCATCGCTTATACAAGATGGCCGCCATTTAAAAATAACATAAATTCTTAAAAAAATCTTCTTCTCATGAACCGCTGGCCGGATTTTGACTAAACTTCGTAGGAATGATCGATTTTCAATGCGCTTTCAAAGTTGTGAAAATGGTAACCCCGGGGTCAAAAATGGGCGTGGCCCGTGGGGTCAAATTGGGATCAAATTTTATTTTTGACCGATTATCCTCATCTCATATACCAAATTGAAGGTATAGATGAGGCGATTGCTCTGGTGCAATATTTGACGGAATCGGATGATTTTGTCATCCATGATGGCCACCAAAAGGTCCATTTATTCGAGATTTTGAACGTCTAGTTCTCAGGAACCACATGGCCGATGCTGGCCAAACATCATAGGAAGTTCAGATCCTTGGGTGAAGCATTTTCAGATTTGGTAAAATGAGAGTCATCGCTTAATCCAAGATGACCGCCACATAAAAATAGCACAATTTTTTTTAAACATATCAACTCAATGTCACATTCTCGTCTGGTATTCATGGAGTCAGGTGAGAGAATTAAGGCCATCATGGCCCTCTTGTATAATTATTTATAATAATTAAATGCCTCACCTGAAATAATAATATTTTCGACAGATCATAAAGTGTGACATGTTACGCCTGATATAAACTGTATAATAATGCCAATCAATACGTGTAATGGTGAATGAACGTTTATTTTGCCAGAAGATGTCACATATGATGTCTCTGATATAAAGAACATATTGTGCTTACTGAGTGGGCATGTACCTTTAAGAGCTAGCATTAACTATTTGAGTAGTATATAAGAGTCACAATGATACACCACCCCCCCCCCCCCCCCCCTCTAGAAGGCACCGGCTACGTGCGATGCCTCCCACCGCATGGTGGTATCATTGTTGACTCTTATAATACTATTTGGATTTTCCCCACTGTTCGGCGGGTATGTATGAGAACATATTTTTCATCAACCGCGAGACCATATATTATGACATGAGAAGATACACCCTATTAGAGATAAGAATCCCTATGTTATACTCAGTATATATAATAACATAATGGTTCTAGTTAAGTGTGCGTGGTTGAAGACAGGTAGTCACGAGAGATGTTTTCGTACCGGTATTTACGAATATTGCAAACATCACCGTGCATGGATGCGAAGAGGTTCCGTTTCGCCTCGCCCATGTCGGCATTGTGGGGTAGGTACCAAATCCGAGTCATTGCTATGTCCACCATGTGGTGGCACTCAGGCTACTCATCGAATGGTTAACAAGGGATTACGTGCTCGCAAGTATTATCGTTTAGTAATAATTCAAATCGGAAAGTCAGTTAGAAAGATAGAATAGATGTGTAGTTTTTGATAAGTCACGGTGTTTCTACAGCATTAAAACACTGTAAAAAAACATTATCAAACTAATTTTATAAAATTGGAAATTGAACAGAAAAAAACAACTACCAATATTATTAGAGAAAATGGATAATACAATACAATTGGAATTGAAAGTTTTTAATGCCTGTATGAAAGAAGTTTACGAAGAATACGGGGGTTATAATCCTATATATAAATTATATAAAATGAGAACACTAGGCGATATCGAATACATGAAATATCAGCGTAATTTATTACGCTCCGATAAAAACGTTGCATTTACAATATTATACCGACAATTATGTGAACTATACAAGAGGCAAATACAAACATTAAGACTGATAATGCGTATCGGATATAAAACTAAGGTGTACTATATAAAATTGTTAAAACCCAACGATTCGTTTACGAATATACATTTCTACGATATCGCTTATAAAGATATTTTGAACAAAAATAGCAAAAGCCTCCACTCGTGCACAACACCCCCAGCGACTGGGCAGATTTCTAGCCGGCACCCAGCCACTGGGGTGTTGGGATCTTTCTTAAGCCCACGCATCTGTTGGCTCACAGTCTAGTTTTACAGGTCGCCTTGAACCCCATTGCCAATTCCTCTAATTAAGAGAAACCAGCGAAGTAAGGCGAGCCTATGTGTGAATTTGGTTTCCGAAATTGCAAAGCTCTGAGGCAGAAATCTTTTAGGCCGGCACCTTTGAGCTATGCAATTACATCACCAAATACACACATATTTATAAACTGCTACCATTAAACAGACGAGACGGACGTCATACCGGATCAACAACATGGCACACACGAGATGAGACTAACTGTTGTAAGGTCAACAAACGTATATATAGTTATCAGTTTTTTCATGAGTAAATTGATAGCCGAGGTAAACAGACAGTTATTAAAGGCCGAGTGTATCAATTACATGGGTTATGAACCATGTGTAAATTGATAGCCGAGGATTACAGTGTAATCCTCGACTGAATTTGTTATGCGATTACGGCGTAATTCTCAGTGAAAAACACATGTTGTAAATAGGTATGTAAATTTGTTTACTGCACCAATATAAGAAAATTAATTATTTTTTAAAGATTATTTTATAAAATATCACAATGGTGCTGTAACATTTCCTCCGACTTTATTTCCAAGTTTTACCCTAAATTTATCCCAATCAGTACACTCAATTTTGGGCATGGTGGCGTGCGCCTTGATTCTTATATCATTTTTTAATTCTTCATATCTCCCCATTTCTTCCACCACGGATTCAAACTCTAAATTTGATATTTTCTTTTCTTATCGGCCAACGCTTTGGACACCATAACGTCGATGCTATTTTTCTTAGACCTAGCGAGAACGGATATTCTATCATGTTTTCTACTTTTTTTCTCGAGTTTTCCACCCGCCGCCCTAATTACCATACAAAGTATTCCAGATAAAACGGTAATTCCACTCAAAACCCCTGCAAGTGGAACTGTTACAATTGTACATAGCGTTGCAGCAGTCCCCGCACCACTCATTACAGATAAACTTGCCAGAACCGTACTAGATGCTTCAGCTATGTTCGCCGCGCGCTTATATTTGTTAGCGTGTCTTTTTCTATTTGCACATTCTCTAACTAAAATATCCTGCATAGCGACGATATTATTCAACCTAAAATCTGAACTTCTTTCGTTAATTGGATACAGTGTTGATGGAGTGGTATTGAGAGTTGGATACAGTGTTGATGGATCGGTATTGAGAATTGGATACGGTGATTCGTTCATGATTTTCAATATATTAGTATTTACAAAATAAGTTCAATTAACAATGAGACAATAGTGGAAGAACTCTCTGGGTCACCGATTTTCGTAACAAAGTTAATAACACTACCTTGGGAAAGTATAATTCGATCATAACCGGAGAACGAAACCACCGATGAACTATCTCCAGCGGGTTTAGTGAATCCAATCTCCCGTTCTTCCCCATCTACTACAAGATTTATCGCGACCGCGCCCACAGGTTTACCACTAGCATTAACCGAGCAGACCGCCATTCGGATAACTTCACCTGCAGCTGTCATAGCGTATCCCCCACATTTATTACTCGCTTTGGCACCGAACGAATATTCATAGTGCCCCACAACCAATGGGCCCCGCTTCTCAGCCCAAACTGTTATGGCACGTTTTGGCGTTTTCATTGTTTGCACCAATCCGGTAAGCCCCTCGAGAGCGATATGGGTCTCAGTACGAATCTTATAAGAGGCCTCCTCAAGAGATTTGGTCGCGGCTATACGATCATGTTTCAGTTTATCGGAAACTTCGGTTATCTTTCCGTCTAGTTCGGTAAGTGCCGCTTCTCTGCTGAGAGAGTCCTCTAACCGCAACGCACCATAAGCCTCCGCAATGGTCGCCTGGTGGCCTTCTAGGGCTTTTTCAACACCCGACCGGGCCTCTTTATGAAATTTGGTTATTTTTTCACCTAGTTCAGCAACCGCCGCTTCTCTTATGAGAGAGTCCTCTGAGCGCAACACCCCATAAACCTCCGTAATGTCCGCCTGGTGGTCTTCTCGGGCTTTCTCAATACCCGTTCGGACCCCCGCAACCCCCAACCGGGCCTCCTTTCGAAATTCGGTTATTTTTTCGTATAGGTCAGTAAGTGCCGCTTCTCTGTTGAGAGAGTCCTCTGAGCGTAACGCCCCATAAGCCTCCGCAATGGCCTCCTTGTGGTCTTCTCGGACACCCTCAACCCCCGACCTTGTCTCTTTCAGAAATTCGGCTATTTTCCCGTCTAGTTCAGTAAGTGTCGCTTCTTTGCTGAGAGAGTCCTCTAAGCGCAACGCATCATAAGCCTCCGCAATGGCCTCTGCAAGGTTCACCTGGTGGTCTTCTCGGACTTTATCAATACCCGACCGGGTCTCTTTTCGAAAATTTGGTTATTTTCCCGTCTAGTTCGGCAACCGCCGCTTCTCTGATGAGAGAGTCCTCTGAGCGCAACACCTCATAAGCCTCCGTAATGTCCGCCTGGTGGTCTTCTCGGGCTTTCTCAATACCCGACTTGGCCTCTTTTCGAAATTTTGTTATTTTTTTGTCTAGTTCGGTAAGTGCCGCATCTCTGATGAGAGAGTCCTCTAAGCGCAACGTATCATAACCCTCCGTAAGGGCCGCCTGGTGGTCTTCTCGGACTTTATCAATATCCGACCTGCTCTCTTTTCGAAATTTGGTTATTTTCCCGTCTAGTTCGGTAAGTGTCGCTTCACCGATGAGAGAGTCCTCTAAGCGCAACGCATCATAAGCCTCCGTAAGGTCTGCCTGGTGGTCTTCTCGGACTTTATCAATCCCCAACCAAGGGCCTCTTTTTCGAAATTTTGTTATTTTTTTACCTAGTTCGTTTAGTTCCGTATGCGTTTCTTCACGACTTTGTGTATTCACAGCCAGGGCATATTCTCTAAGTTGTGACAGTAGACTCTTGTGAATCTCGTCCGTGGCCATCGATATAGTTCTATTGATCAAGGCCTTTGTTTTTTGGGTAGTTAAAAAGTCGCCCTCTGTCGGGATGAATCCCCCTTCTGCCGGTTCCAAATTATTTTAATTTGTCACCCAATCGGAAGAACTACCTGGTCCGTATATACTCATTTTCAATAATGTTGATAATATATATAAATTACGAACATGCGTTTAATTCTAAATAATTTTCTTAAAATTAATTTGAAATTTCTAGGACGACCGAAATCGGGTAATCGTTCTTCAACTCTCGCCCTTTATCATCAAGAATAGAAATCTTCAACTCGTGCATATGTCCCGATTCCAAAACTTTCATCTCGGGGTGTGGGAAGTCTAAGGTCACAGTCTCACCATAGAAACAGTCGCTGGCGGGCACAGTTTTCAGTAATGTGCTGGGAGTGCCGTCTACCGTGTTGTACGATGTGTTCACCCGATCCAGGTGTACCCTGAGAGTTTTCGTGAAGGCGAAGTTTACTGGGGTATCGCCGCGGTGCTCACCCACGGGGAAGACAAAGTTCAACGGGGTACGAAACCCTTCATACTCGTTGTAAGGGGGTGCAAATTTAAATCCTAACATTGAGGCCAACCCCGGAGTGATCTCTAATTTTTTATCAGCGGACAATGTCGCAAGCCCCGTGGCTTTTGAGACTGCGAGAGTGCCATTACCAGGCATATTCGTTGCGATTAAAGCTTGGACATCTCCGAAACCCGAAAGGCCAGGAAGTAATACGACAACTGCTTCCCGAAGGCGTCTCCTTGTTTCTGTAGGACTATCGGAGTCCTCTAGATCTATACCATCTCCGGAATAGATACCCTCTGCCCGTTCTATTCCGGAGATATACTTATGCATTTCAATGTTTTTCCACCCGACCGTGAACGTGATTGATCTGAGGCCCACCAGGCGTTTTCCGCAGCAGTTGTCGATTGATTTTTGAAGTTCACAACTCTCTTTTTGAACATTAGTGATAGTAGCAAACATAATAATATCTTTCAATGGATACCAAAGCATTTAGCTTTAACTCTAATGCAAAGTACGCGGTCGGAGGTAAATACACGCAAAAAGACGTTGTTAACCGCCTTGTACACCCAACCGTAACGGTTAGACCGGACAGCGGCTTTGCCACCAACTTCCCCGACATCTTTGAACAATATAGGCTGCCCAAGATTACTACGATGGAGGCGGTAAACGGGTGGAAAGCAAACACCGATGCAGTTTTGGCAGAACCAAATAAATTTCGCTGTATGGTGCGCAACACCGGGTGTGGAGTTTCACATAAAGACCATCTGACATCCAAGATGTCATGCTCCGAAGTGTCTACAACTTTCACGGTATTATACTATTAGGAGGATTCTCAAAGAACTAGGTATTTCACTACCTCAAGACGACGCCTGGGATCCCATTTCCAACGCATACGACCGTATGGCGTTTGAAAGACTGTGTAACGAATTTAACGTTTCAAAAGACGCGGACTGGAGACAGAAAGCATTTCCTACCAGCACCGGCCTCGGGGACGTTCTCATTCGGGGCCAGTCCGGGAATTGGACGCAGACTGATTTTAGACACGACACTCCGCGACCACATCGTCAGTCGGAACGCCGGGAATTTTGACCCCGCGACGATGAAATTCGGGCCGGAAGTGTCTGGAGGTCGGCACTGTGGCGTGTTTTCTTGTAAAATGTTACCTCCGAAACGGGCTCACGTCGATTACATACAGCAGGCTGCTGAGGTTCAGGACGCGTGGGGTGCATTTATGTTAGATACGGGTCTAGGGTTCACGCAGGCCGGGGTTACTCGCGTCAACGACTCCATTCGCACGTACGTCTGGGCCATCCTCGGCGCACAGAAGCAAACTCGCAGTTCTATACTGGGCACGGGAATAGCGTTTGATGCACAAAAACAATTCTTGGCACTTGTAGAGGACGCCATCTCAGCTAGGGTGGACCTGGAGAAGGCGATCCAGAATTATCAAGACGTTTTGCAGAATGCCAGCACCCCAGTAGACTATGTATTTGGAATAGGTCTTTATATGGCGCCGAGCAATATGATACTACGAGACGACCCGGTTGACGGTTACAATAATCAGATCGTAATCGGCACCGCCAATCAAAAAATCGGCCACAACGGTAACGTGAACACGGATATGATCGGGCGTGGAGTTGTAAATTCAAATAAATTTGAAGAAGATTTCATAAAACCCCCAATTCACGAATTGGCCACCCCATCAAGTTCATTTGAACCCGTTGTTTCACCCACACCCCCAATTCACGAATTGAGTTCCCCCAATTCAATCGTCAACAGACTAATCGCGATTGGAGAAACACCAATCATCAACACCAATCGCAGATTGTGTGAAATTGGAAGCACAACACACTAGGAGGAGAAATTAGGGCTCGTCGTCGCCCTCGTGGTGATAGGACTACTCGCGCTTTGGTTGTAGGAACTCTCTGGCAGAGAATAGTAGGAGACCGGCGATTGCCACGATTAAAGCCCAAGTATTATTGGCGAGCCATCCGACCGTTTTTGATAATATAGATAACAAGTAAGAAACGATTCTTCCGATCAGTCCAAGTAGTGCGGCAGCCGCCTTTCCAGCTAATTTAGCTAGAAGATTGGCGAGGGCTTTTAGTTGTTTTTTGACCCACTCCTTGGCTCCACCGGATGGCGCGGGTGCTGGTGGTGGCGCGGGTGGTGGCGCCGCACCACCAGTGAAAGCTAGAACTATGGTTGATATAGTCATGCCGACAGCTGCGAGGATGCTTGCTATCGTGACGCCCTGCTCTCTGAACAGAGTGCGAAGACGCTCACCGAGTGTCGTGTCCTCGTGCAGAACCCTCGATATTGTTTCGCGGATCCGACTTATTTGTGTGCGGAGAGCCTCACGGTTAGCCGAGGCGGCCTCGAAGCGAGCTTCTCTTTCGTCCCGCAAAGACCGCAGTCGTTCGGCGATCCGCTCGGTAGATTCTCTATCGTCACCGGCTTCTTCCTCCAGTTTTCTTTCTTCTAGCGCGATATAGTTCATCCAGCGCCGTGAGTTTTGGAGAGGTTAAGGACCAGTTCGCCCCGGACCGTTTGTAGAGCCTTATCGAGTCCACGGAGTTCGCGAAGAGGTAACGGTGGGTCATCGTTGAGTATTTCGTTTTCGCTGAACGTGGTATCCATCGTGTTAATAACGTCGGTGGCTATTTGAGGGACCTCGCTGAGCTCGACCGTTTCTATCGCGGTGGCCGTCTTCGCCATAGTTTCGTCGGTAGACTGTAGGGCCTCTACAGCGCGGGCCGGCACAATTGTTTTACCACGCGTCCAATCTGGAAATCCTAGTTCGTTCTTTATGATTTCGCCACCGCCCCGGTTTCCGGCAATGGTTTTTAGCGATAGGGGTTTACCGGTATTCGTGTTGATGATCGGGATATTTGATGATTTTAGTCGCAACCTACCACGCATATCCAATTCGAACTTGGAGTAGTCGCGACCGACAGACGGGACCAGACCGATTTCTGACAAAGTGTTGTAGTAGTCGTTTACAGCTCTATCAAGTAATTCCTGACTTTGACCAACGCTGCTGGTAGCGCCACCTATTTCCCCCAATTGCGATTGGATTGGAACTGGAGTCTCTATGAAGGGCGTTTCGTTATCATCATCATAATCATCGACGTAATCGTCTCTGCCGATTTCATCCATGTTAATATCGTAATCATTCCATTAATTTTTTATTCAAAAAATTTTAATTACATGTATGTATTAAAGCAAATCCTTAACGGGTTTAATTTATTTCAATAATTTTCTTAAAATTAATTATGTCTTCGAGTCAATACGGTCGCAAACTCAATCCATACCGCAGACTGCGTGAGCCCCTCGGGGCAAAAGGCGTGAGACAGAGTGTCGTTATTACGAACAACCCATCGACGATCGACCAGAACCAACAGCTCTTAGTCCGCTTCCCCAACCTCGGAACTCACGACGTTATTGTGCCGGGTACTGTTCGCCTCGCTTTCACTATTTCGCTGACGTCGACGGACGAGGACCGAACCGTCGTTCAGAACCTGGGTCGCGCCATAGTCAAGAAGACTATGATAAAGATTTCTGGTAATGAGGTGATGTCGATCGACGACAGCGACGTCTACCATTGCTATCAGGACCTGTGGAAGACGGCACAAGAGCGTGAAAACGCTGTCTATCAGGGTATTGACACCAGCAAAAATAAGAACGTAACCAAACTTAGAATCGGGGCTGCTAACAAGACAGATAACAACGCGAGTGACAACGCGGTCGCGGGCGCTTACGGCAACCGCTTCTACATCCCGCTCGACTTTGAGTTGCTGGAGAGCCACATGCCCTACTATCAGAGTGCATTGGCTGACCGCCTCGAATACGAACTAACGTTCAACGACTATGGCAGAGTTCTCATAACCACCGACATGTTATCGACGTATACGATCGACAATGTTTCGCTGGAGTACGACATGGTCACGATGCCCGAACTCGCGCGATTGATCAGAACCCAGTACGCCGGGCGCGTTGCCATACTTTACGACCGAGTTCTTCGCCATCGCAAGATGACGAAAGACAAAGGCGACACATTGTGGAATATTAATGTCAACGTACCCGCCCGCTCGATGAAAGGTATACTGATGCTGTTTGAGGATGCTCGGTTCGCGTTCGGTGCTAGAAAAACCGACAAATTATATAACCCAAAAATCACGAAGGTAGAGGTGACGATCGAGGGAGTCCCCAATCAACTCTACAGCGCGGGTCTTCGCGCGCACCAGCAGTGGGATGAAGTAAGAAAGCAGTTTGCTGCCGGCTCTAAGCGCTCTCCGGAGGTTGCAGCAGTTGCCAAAGACCTGCACCTCTCGGCCGTCTCCCTCGCGGAGTTCCTGAATACCAAATACGGGTTATGGCTAGACATGCGAGCCAGCGACGATGACCAAATACACGGTAGCGGACGCCAAGTTGAGAACGCTAGTGAGGGTGTGACGATCCAGATAACCAAAGAGGCGGACGGAGCCGGGCCATTGAACGTGTACTTATATATAATTACAGACGCACAACTGAACATCGAAGATGGCCGATACGTATCAGCGATCTACTGATTTAATAAAACAATCATCTAACGATTTATTAATTAATAATTTTGAAAAAATTAAGAAAATTAGCAATCATTCTAACGATTTATTAATATATAATTTTGAAAAAAATTAAGACATCTAGCAATCAATACCAATTCACGATTGGAGATGCTCACTCTGCCATAATATGTGGGCAGACAGGATGTGGAAAAACGGTTTTCATCCTCGACTTGCTCGAGGAGTCCTACCGCGATGCCTTTCGTCACATTGTGATCCTGTGTCCCACTGTGCGGCACAACGATACTTATCAGCGGCGCCCGTGGATATGGACCGACCCTGAGGTATACGTTATTGACCCGGGTGATAGGCTTCACGATTGGTTGCGTGGTTTATACCAAAGATTCCAGGGTGAGCCCACCCTATATGTGATTGACGATTGCTCGGCCAAGGCGGCGATGACCAAAAAGAAGGACATGCTCTCCGAGCTCGCATTTTCTGGCCGCCATGCGAGGCAAAGCGCATGGATCTCCACTCAAAAATACAAGGCCGTCCTCAAGGATCTGCGCGAGCAAACGAAATGGGTCGCCCTCTTTCACTGCAAGGACCGAGACTCATTCGATGACTGTCTTCGAGAGAATGACGTTATCCCAACGCGCGAGGAGCGCCTGGAGGTTCGACAGATGCTTTCCGAAACTAAGCACGCCAAGCTTCTGCTAAAGACTGATCAACCAACCAACTGCTTATAAAGTTATCAATTAATAAATAATTTTGAAAAAATTAAGGAAATTAGTAACTGCTGAGTAAATGCTTAACAATTAATTTTTTCAATTAGCAATTGCTGAAGAAATGCTTAGCAAATGTTGAACAAATGCTGAACAATGGTTAACAATGTTAACAATTTGGTGTTCCGCTGCGAGCTTTGTTGCGAGCATAACGGTGATCATAAGTATCGGGTGGTGCGCTTTTATTATTTTTGTAATAAATAAATATGTTAAAGTGATGAGACTTGTTAGAATAGTTAAATTAATTTTAAGAAAAATGAACTGCGACGAACTTCTCGATCAGATAATGGAAGAAACCTCAACTCCAACTGCTGACATCCTGAAAGATAATGATCCGACAGAGCAATCGGGGTTGACAATCGCGATTGGGGCCGATACGAATGAAAATGCGGCGCGACGCGAGCGGCTAGCTGCGCTGGTTGCTGGGGGACAATCGGAGCATTATCTCGGTAGGCGTCTCTCAGTTTGTCAGGTGGATAAGATGTCAGATGCGGAGATTGATAAAATGTATGCGCGATACGAATCCAAATTGGGAGCAGAGATGACAAAAACTCTTGGATCGGCGGCTACTCATTTGTACGCCACCGACGTTAGTATACTTCTCAATATACCAAACACCGAGGGGTTGATTCACGATCTAGAGACTGACCCTTTTATAGGACACACTCTTAGAACAGCCTGCTGCTCAATTTATCACAAGTTTGGAATGTACTAAGCTCCACTGACAACCGCGTTGACCACGGGTAAACACTGTCAATTTGGACATATATGCCCACGAACTATAAGCTCAGAAAATGATGACACAAGACACACCCGCGAGAGTGACGGAACAGCCCTCAACACTGTTGAACCCGATTGCAACACCAATTTCGAACCCGATTACAGCACTTCCAACCCAATACCAACCACCGTTGGAGTTGGAGTTCGAACCGATTACACGACATAAAAACCCAAAAAGACAGGCAGCTGGGCGGGCGGCCGCTGCCACCCGAAAAGTTAAACAAGATAAAATACTCGCCGAGCTTCGGGAGGCCAAACTCCAATCGAGATTGGGGACAGAGACAGCAAAACATCTGCAATCGGTTCCGAGTGCAACAACACCCCCGGAACCGATTGCTCCAACTGATTGGACCCCGTGGTTTGTTGGTGGTGGTCTGACAGTTGTGGGCACCCTGAGTGTGCTTTACCATCTCTACAACAGAACAGCCCTCAACACTGTTGAACCCGATTGCACTCCAACGGCTGTTCCTAAAAAAGTTACGAAACCCCATTTAAACATTGATCGCGATCCCTTTTATATGCAATAATTATAACAATGGCTGAACAAGATGGTAAAATGATAGTGAATGCGCTTTATCACGCCGTGGTGATATCGGGTTTCAGAATCGGGTATGCTCGACTATCAAAGATGGCTCTAGGAGGGTCCACTCCCAAATTGGACTTTACTGTGAGAGACGGAGGGCTCGCGACCTTAGATGTAGCGGCCTCAGTTTGGACCCGAGATTATCTAATTAAAGTTGGAATTCTACCTGCTAATATATGGAAATAAATGGCTTCGATCGGAATAATGATAGGTGGCGCACTTGTAAACGCATTGGCGTTCAGCGGTAGCAACTTTATATTCTCGAAAATAGGAAAATCGGACGTGGATGAGGAGCGCAAGCGTCACGATTTAGCTGTAGAACAACTCAATAGCGCAAAGGAAGCGTGGTCGAAAAACGAACCGCCCATCTGGACTGGGTCAACGAAGAGCTGCGCCGTGAGAATCACGCCGCGCAAACTTTCCAGAACGTTGAAGAAGCCAACCGCGAGTACGCGCTGGCATATCCGCAGAAAAGTCTCGATCCAATGGATCCCGAGCCCCAACTTTCAGATTTCTATGTACCGTCAGAGGCCCAAAAAGACCGCGAAATCGCGTTCATCGTCGTGGGAATGGGTGTGGTGGGTCTCGTCGGCTACTATATTGAACAAATTAATTAATTAAAACAATTTTTTTTTATAAAAATATATATATAGAACGATGTTAGTTGACGAACTTTATTACGCTATGATCGATGTAGGCTACACTGCCCAAAAACATCGTATAGCTGGTGCAAAGAGTATGATTCGTCTGGCCCGAGATTCTCTCGAGACGTGGCGCGAGGATGAAAAAGCGGCCACCCTTTTCGCAAAGCGGATGTTAGAATCCTCCTCAACTCCAATCGATGAATTATATTCCTCCGAGTTCCTTCCGAACTTAACCAATCGCGATTGTACTTCCAACAAACGTTTATTATTAACGACGCAGTTACCGGACGAACTGGCGAGGGCATGTTGGAGATTGTCCGATATATTAGAATACTTCGCATACGATGAACACGCGCAAACCTGATACCAAACTAACGCGCAAGCTGTCGAATACATACTATAGCCCACGTGGCTACTGGAAGGGACTCGCGGCCATCAAGAACCTCGCGGCGGCGACCAAGGTTTCAGAAAACGCTGTCAAGGAATGGCTCAAGAAGCAGGCCATCTGGCAGATCTATTTACCCGCGCCTCACAATATTCCGCGCCCGAAATTCGACGTTCCGATGCCGAACCAAGTTCACCAAGCGGATCTCCTGTTTCTCCCTCACGATCGCGTCGGTCGCAAAACGTACAAGTACGCACTGACAATCGTTGACGTAGCGAGTCGTTATAAGGGGGCTGAGCCGTTGGCCACTAAAGAGTCTAAGGAGGTGGCCGAGGCTCTTTCCCGAATATATAAGAGGAGTCCTCTCAAATGGCCGAATCTTCTCCAGGTCGATCCCGGCCGCGAGTTCATGGGCGCTGTCTCTCATATATTGTCTAAGCACAAAGTTTCTATCAGACGCGGCCGCGTCAACATCCACCGGGACCAGGGGATCGTGGAGCGGTTCAATCGAACCCTGGCTGAGAGGCTGTTCGGACACCAATATGCTAAATAACTTGTAGACCCTCATTCGCGATCGACCGAGTGGGTGGCCAGACTGCCCGCCGTGGTCTCCGCACTGAACGGAGAGGTGACCAGATTGATAGGTAAGAAGCCCGTAGATGCCATCAAGTCTAAAAAGGTGACGAGCAAGCCCTCTGCCGTCTCGCGCGGACGACCCGTTGGTTTAGAGGAGCAGCAATCGCCGATTGCGCTTCCATCGGATGTTGACGTCCGGTACCTCTATCAACCGGGAGAGCTCGAAGGTGGCAGCCACCGCGCGACTGATCCCGTGTGGTCTCTGAATGTATATCATCTGGATCGCTCTATTACCAAACCCGATGAGCCCATGCTCTATTATTTGGCTGATGGTCCATCTCGCGGTTTTGTTCGCGAAGAACTTCTTATGGTACCTTCTGACACCCAGCTACCCCCACCGGATCGTTAGAGTCTTTAGTATTCTATCCTTTTTTACCTATCCTATAGGCTCTGTGTGCAACCCGTCTTCCATCACTCTCCTCTTGTCGTAGTACGCCGACAACCCCAACTTCTCCTGCCTGTACGTCTTCATCACCCCGTTAACCATTCGGAATCCCCTGTTCTCCGCCATATCTCTACCCCCTTCGAGAGCACTCTTGTATCTTCCCCAAGTCAGATCGTTAGATCTCTTCGACATCCCCTTGGCCGAGTGCTTAGATTTTCAGTCACCACTCACGTAGTAACACTTGCTACACAGAGCGATGGCTCTATCTCCCTCGAATTCCAGCTTGAACAATCCCGGAGTTCTGTTGCTCCACGCGTCCCACGCCAACCACTCGGTCTTTCTCCTTATTGAACTTTCTCTTATTCATCTTCTTTCTCACCACCTCCGCCAGCGTCTTCTCAGACACCGCGAAGTACATACTGTCAGTGTCCATCTGTATAAGTTCGAAATCTCCGCGATCCACGTACTTGTCCAAGAGGTCGTAGTAGAACTCCAGCATCCGGAGCTTGGCCAACTGGTAGACCGCTATGCCACACTGAAACGGTCTGTTGATCACCACTCGAGTCTTCCTGCTCGATATCTCGTAAGCCTCCCCAATCTCCTCCAGGTCTTCGAACCACGCCGACCTCAGTGCCCGGTCGACAGTCTTCTCATCCTTCGTATATGTGGTGTTCAGGTGTCTCTCTTGTGCCTCTATCAGCTTGCCACACGCGTTGCCAACCAGTTTGAATATCTCCGCCAACACCGCCTTGCTCTTGTCTACGTCCCCCGTCCGTCTGGCAGCGGTGACCTCTTCCACGAACCATTGAAACGGTTTGCCGGGCGTGTAGTCTATCACCCTATGCACCGCCTTGACGATCAGACCGTGCTCCAGATACCACTTTAGCAGTGGGGAGTATATGATAATCTTCTTGGCGGACATTGCCCCCACGAGCTTTCTCTGTCCTTCGACCCTTTTCCTCCCGGTCCCGGCCAGGTAGTCCTTCACGTGCTGCGGAACCTCGTTCTCATAGACTTCTCGATTAACAAACAGCGGTGACATTTCCGAGAACTTGTCTCTCAACGTTTCCGGGACCTCTATATCCAACTCCGCAAATCCGAACCACTTTTCACTCCTGACCTTCCTCACGAAACAGTCTATATACGACTGTCTTTCCGGGTCGTCACACGTCCATATCGTCTCCTCCCCGCACGGCATGTCTTTCGACAGGGTAGACAGATACAGCGCATTGGCGTCGTACCCCATCACCGCCTTGCACATCTTCTCCTCCCGACTACCTACCTGACCCCTGATCGTCGACCTGCCAGCCTCTGCGTATCTGGAGAACACTATGGACGGACCACCGACCAATCCCTGCTTCATCATCTCATAAGTTTCAGACTTCGGCGACCACAGCTCGGGCGTGTCCGCCTTCCCATCGATCGACCCGCGGAGTAGGTACTGAAGGGAAACACCGGGCAGAGACACAGCATCCTTGAGTATATCCACACCTCTTCCTCTGTAGAACTCCGTCATCTTAGTCAGAGCCTACAGGAACGGTCCGACATCCAAGTCGTTGTAGTGTTGCAACCATTCCTTGAACGTCTTCATCCCGTTTTCTTGGAATACCTTCTTACACTCTTTCCACTCGGACAACGACAGTAGGAACTCACCCTTCAACTTCGAGTACCACTCGGGATAGTCTGGCCGCCCCGGATGGTCGAGCTTGTCCGCGCTATCGAACCACTCGTACGGAAAGTGAGACTTTATCATTTTACAGTCGTACGCCTTAACCCCGGTCGTACGTGGTACCGGGTCCCAGATACTGGATGATGTCGAGAAATCTAAACTCCGGGGTAAACAGAAACATCGTCGTGCTGGCTCTCTTTCCGACCATCACCTTATTCACGGTGGCCGCCAACTTCTCTACAAAGTACTGCTTGATGAGGTTCAGGTCGTACCTGCTACAGTTGAACCCCACCACAGGGACTTGGTCAATCCAAGAGACGATCTTTGCTTACTTAGACTTCGATAGCATATCTATATCGGCCGGCAGATACTTCTTCCTAACCCCCTCCCTGATTGCATTGCCTCTCATATGTAGCTCGGTCACGAACTTCTCGACTAGCGTGTCAGGATCTCGTTCGCAGATGTGGGTTATCCCTTCATGCATCGTATCCACCAAAGACACAGATATAGGAACGTGCTCGACCTCGAAGGTCAGGTCTTTGGTGGGTTGAGTGGTTTTTGACTTGTCGAGATACGCCTCGAAGTCATAGACTATCTGGTGAGGGTACAGAGTCGTCTCCTCCTCGCGCGGTGATTGTGGATAGTAGGTATTCACCTCATTCAACCACTCGCACTCCCACATCACCACCAGCTCGTAACCCTCATCCCTTATCTTGGCGTCTTGAATGTTCGTCCTCTTGTACAGCGATCTCGCGTTACCTCTCATGCAATGCCTCGGACACCCGTGCCAGTAGCATCCGTGAAACTGAAACACGGTTTCAGTCTCGTGACAGTAACCGTCGACCGGATCGCCGGCCACCCACCTCTCACCACTGTGACCACAGTCGGCGTGATGTATGTGCTTTCCCACCCTCTCCTCTTCTCTGTTCAACCATTGAATCGACCTCGCGCTCGCTGACCCCTTAGGATACAACGCCTTCTCGTAGGCCGACTGCGGTCTCTCTACCCTCTTACCTGGACATGTCACCACGGTCTTCCCACCCATGCAGGTGGTCGCGTGCCTGTGCATGTTACACGACTTTGTGAACCGTTGTTGGCATCCGGAGCACCCGTACTCGTTCGTCATCTTGCGGAGGTTCGTTATGAGGAACGAGTGACCTCCAAACATTCCTATCGTCATTGTCTTCTCCCCAACCGCGTCGTAGTTTGCCGGACACTTCATTAGGTACCACACTCCGTCGGTGGTGGGCTCGTAAACGCGAATGCCCATCTTGAAGTGCTCTTCGACCTTCTTAATATCTTTCAGGGGAATTCCCTTACTATCCGGTCCGTTATCGTGACCGAGATATTCGTTAGCTAGAGTTCGTGCCTTCTCACAACAGCGGTCTGGTCTCCCTCCACGGTGGATGGCTATGCACCTAAACAGACACAAGTAGTCGTCGTACGTGTCGACGGAATACATTCCCTTTTTCTGTCTTAACCAGTCTGTGAGTTGTCCCGCTCCCATGAGAAGTTGTTGAGCGTCGATGATCATCTTCACCTCGACCGATATCCAACGAACGAAGGTCAATTTTGTGTTTGATCTATCAACTTTGTCGATGTCCATTCGACCTTTCTCTCTATCGGTTATCCAACTCTCCGCTTTGGAAATCTCGTTTATCCACGGACTGCCCTTTGATTGTTTGTGATAGATCATCGTTTCGTCTTCTCGATGTTCCTAATACGATACGAGCACGAATACCTCAGATAACACGCCGTGGTCATCTCTGGACGAATTTTATTCATTATGCGATTTGCGATCTCCCCATCTA
Source organism: Conchocele bisecta (assembly GCA_029237695.1). Lineage (NCBI taxonomy): Eukaryota > Metazoa > Mollusca > Bivalvia > Lucinida > Thyasiridae > Conchocele > Conchocele bisecta. The sequence goes on along the minus strand of CM055265.1, from coordinate 76,575,062 downwards.
CCCCCTCTCGAAAGTCCATACTATCTTCCTCCTACCCGTATCAACAGTTTCCCTAACTTCGGCTTCTTCGGCGAGAATCCTGGGACACTCCTCCACCAAAGCTCTGGCGATATCTCTCCTACTCTTAGGAGGTTTCCCAACCAACTCTTGATAAATCTTATTGTAGTACGCCTTGTATAGTGGTTTTCTACGCGCGCTGGGATCTTCTTTTACACGCTGCGCGTAAGCAGTGGCACGCAGACTGGCCGTCGTCTCGTTCTCCAATTTCTCGGAGCGTTTTTCAGGGTCAGCGGGCAGTCGTCCGGTCGAAACCGCACGTCGCATCCTCTCCTCGTAGACGACGGCTCGCGCGTCACTTATCCTATCTGCTATATCTTTCTTGAGTCTCAAACCTCTTAGGGAAATACCCCAACTCTTAGCTTGCTCTCTCATTTGCTTTATGGTAGACATTATACTGAGTATAACCAATAGATTTTTATCTTCAATAGGGTGTAAGTTTATATTTTATTTGTAATAAATGTATGACAGATTGCTGTAATATACTGAGTATAACATAGGGATTCTTATCTCTAATAGGGTGTATCTTCTCATGTCATAAATATATGGTCTCGCGGTTGATGAAAAATATGTTCTCATACATACCCGCCGAACAGTGGTGAAAATCCAAGTAGTATTATAAGAGTCAACAATTATACCACCATGCGGTGGGAGACACCGCACGTAGCCGGTGCCTTCTAGAGGGGGGGGGGGGGGTATCATTGTGACTCTTATATACTACTATTTGAGTTTATATCGGTTTGGCGTTCCATACTGTTTCAGTGACCATACAGCTGGCGAAGAAGTTCCTGCTGGACTACCGACTCACACAGAACCCCACCTTCACTTCCTCCTATGTGGAGACCGCCCACAAGGTATACTAGACCAACTACATGTAAAACGAAAATACGTATATAATAAATGCACAGTCTGATCAGGATCTACACTGATAGCCATGCTTCTAACACGCAACACAAATCGCTATCGGGCTGCGAGAGTTTGCGATTGAATCGGGATATGCACTGGTCATAAATCTCATAAGCCCCATTCCTCCAGTCACAACCACATACCGGGATTAACAAAGTTACAAATGGTGGCTGTGACTGGAGAAATGGGGCTTATGGGTTGCTTAGCAACAATTGTAGATCAGCATTGTTCACCATAACATCTGCGTGATTTCATGAAATACGTTTACAAAATTTACAATATTTTCCGTAAATGGCTTTAAAAGTTGACAAAATGTTCAGAGTACATGCGGAATTATATAATTTTGTCAACTTTTGACAATATTTATGAAAAATATTGTAAATGTTGTAAACGTATTTAAAGGAATTATGTCCTAAGGTACAAACTCCCATGGCGTGTCTCATTTATAAATTCCCCCCAGGGCGAGATATACTGGTACGCGAAGCAGACAGAAGCCCCTATGGAGGCGCCCGCTATGCCGGAGACCACGGATGCGCAGCAGATGCTGTATTTCTGGCTCTCCGACTACGTCTTCGATACAATCGGCTATGTCGCACAGACTAACGGATACTTGGTGTACAACCTTACAGCCGAGGATGTAAGTGCTCATAGCTCACCGACTATGTATGCATGTATATATTACTAGATCTGACGTTCCGATATTCAAGAGGCGAATAGGGTAGACCCTGACATTAGACTTCTCAAATGCTATATATTACTGTTACACGGCAAAACGTAGAGCACTATAATTCAGTTCGTGTATGTGCACTATGTATGCATGTGCATGTTCAAGTTTTTTTTTATCAAAGAGTCTGGTGTAAATGACGTCAAAATGTTCAGATTACATAATTATACACATTATATCAACTTTGGACTTTAATTATGAAAAATAATGTAAATTTTGTAAACGTATTTAATGAAATTACGCAGATGTCCGAAGGTACAAATAATCACACGGCGTGTCTCATATGTGTGTACTATTTGTTTACGCTACTATACATGTACATTGTACTTTATATTTCCACAGCTTCCTCCCAACACCAGCTTGGCGTTGGACACGACCTGTAGCCAAAATTTTCCCTTGTGTATCGGCAATCTTATACCAGAGGTATAAACTGTTGTAGTAACATTGCATCTTGATAATGCTTTGTAGATAAACTAAACAATAGCACACTAGAACCTCTTAAACCGGACACACATACACTCAATGTCTGCTTAATTGTATGTGTTTATTGTCGTCATCTCTCACCGTTGATAACGTCAGTTCATGATCGCAACCCACATATACCTAGCTTGCGGTGCCCATTTGCCTGCTTTATAATGGAGCCTCTCTAAACCGGGCACCCTGGGAACCTCCCAGGGTGCCTGGTTTAGAGAGGTTCCACTGTATAAAGTTACATAAAGCGAGGCTGTAAACTTAACCCATTCATGACTCAATAAAGTACGAAATACTGAAAAGTGATTCTCATGAGCTAGCATTAGTAACAGTCGTACTTGTCGTCGATATCATGCTCTTATTATTAAATGGTAACCTCTGGAACATATGGGTCCGTATCATTACTACATGTGCATGCCTGAAATAATGAATTTGATTGGCCAAGGTTGATCTGTGTTCGTTAGTCATCGGTAGGTTTATGCAAACTCAACGTTGGTGTTTATTGTTCACTGACAACTCTCCCCCATCCCTACCCTCCACCACCAACTGGCCATGCGGGCTGTGATACCGTATTATGTACCCGTAACACATCATATTGTCGCCATTCTGTCCGTTTGTTTGTATTTGAGAGTTGTGTTAAAGTTTTCGGCTACCTACTATTTATATTACCATAAGTCAGAATGGATAGAAATTAATAATTTGTCATCATCCATATGTTAAGTCTATAGCTCACTCATGCGGCCCCTGTGCTCAATGTCAATTTGAAATGACATAGAAATTTGCGTTAACATTTTTTTTGAAGGGCATATACAAATATTTTCTGTTTAGATTGGTAAGAAGTACCCAAACACACACGTGGGCCTGCACATTCGCAGCACCGTGGCACCGGTGATGAATATCGTGCCCTCGGGAATTTCCCTGAAATGTGGCGGAAACATGGACATGTACGTGAAGACCATACGGGTGTAGAGGTGATCCTCGCTACGTTGAATGCTGTAAGTGGGGGAACGATGGCTCCATGTGGAATTGTTCATTATCCTTTTCAACACCACCGTCCTGTATAGTGGTATTGGCAAAACGTGTAGATCCAGATGAGCCGGCTCATCAGCATCTGCACATTTTGCAAGTAATTTTCCTATTTTTGAGAACTTAAACACCCCCTTTTCATAAATGGACTAGTCTGTAAATCATTTGTGAAGATTGGATTGGTGTGTCATCGGGATCTACAATGTCTGAACATGTTGACGTTATTGTCTATATTTGTTGAAAGGATTACGTATTTAAGGCAGTTATTTATCTGAGGCTGGCATATAAAATGGTCGCCGCTACAGCTGGAGTTGTTGTAGAGAGGTGGTCTATCATAGAAATTTGACTCTGTGTTCTATATATTCCAGACGATGCTGGCTAATGTCAACATCAGCATGGCCAATCATTTGAAGAGCTCTCTAAATTATTTAATGCTAGCTCTAATTATTTAGAGGTAGCAATTAGGAGATAATTGTATTGAAATTTGTAATTTGGGGAGATACTCGGTGGATTTACGGTTGGAAACTTTGATTTACGGCGACGCTGCAGGCGGAGACGTAAGTCGAAGTTTCCAACAGTAAATACACCGAGTATCTCCCCAAATTATAAATTTCAATACGGTTATCTCTATTATAATGTACGACCATCATTTCTGACTCATTTTCCTGATTTCTGAACCAAATACCAATCCATATGGGCATACCAATTACAACTCTCACTATATTGGCCGATTTACACCTTTTCTGCAACCGTGACAACTGCAATTAGGAGATAATTGTATTGAAATTTGTAATTTGTGGAGATACTCGGTGGATTTACTGTTGAAAAGTTTTATTTACGGCTACACCGTAGGAGGAGACGTAAATCCAAGTTTCCAACCGTAATACACCGAGTATTATAATGTACGACCATCATTTCTGACTCATTTTCCTGATTTCTGAACCAAATACCAATCCTTATAGTCATACCCATTACAATCCTCACTATATTGGCCGATTTACACATTGTATGCAACCGTGACAACTGCCATAAACAAAATACACAAACAGAAATAGTGCAAAGCAAATACTTAAACTGAAGAGTCATGCAGAGCATGATGTTATTAGCCGATCAAATCAGGGTAAAGTGCATCGAACATATGTAGGTGTCTCTGGTAACATTGTCAATGGTAAACTATTTTCGACCACAGTTCTGTACCCAGCGTTGACATTTTTCTCGATTTTGTGCAGGTTTTGGAAACCCGTTCCCAAATCCATCCAATAGCAGCAATGCCATAGCAGCAATGTTTTGTTGTCACCATTATGTTGCGAAATATTCCAGCGTAACACCTGTACGGTATGCTCTATTTATCTACAAATTACACTCCGCAATACACAAAGTTGTAGTCACTGTGTGTTTGTCCGAATTCTGTGGCAGCACGCGAGTGGGCGGAGCTACCAGGGCTATATATATCTAGCGGTTACAGTGTCATCTAAAAATAGACGCAAGCTCCTGCGTATTCAGGCACATGCCCAGATTGGCCTAATGTGCCCCATCCGTGATTTTTTGCGCGATGTCGGGCGCAAGACAATCAATAATTTGCGGCATTGACAATAATTAAGGGGGGTTGCCGCAATCGCGCGTGCTGGATGCATCCCTGCCATCCCTGCATGATACGTAAACAAATCAAAGTTGGCTATGAAGGGCAATTCTTCGTTTTGATTGGTGGAAAATTTTGTGAATATTAACTAGCGTCAAATGACGCGCATACGCGATCCAATGGGATAAACCCGAGATGCTGGGATAAACCCGAAAATGCTGGGGTTGCTAGTAAGGAGATTTTGAGCAGAGGTCGATTATAAATTAGCCGAATAAACACATTTTACGCGATTATAAGTGTCTGAAACTTGTTCTGTTTAATAAATAAAAGCTTTAAATTAGCCGAATAATCGGCGTATGTTGGCGTATATGGCCATTAGAGCCAACTATGGACTTCAACAACAATAACTTCCGGGTTAAATCTCTTCCGACGTTGAGCTCATTACGTATTCAAAATTGTGTTATTTGGCTATAAGTAAAGTTTTAAACGGAGATAATTGCCAAAAATGCAAACTTTATCGGTTGATGCAATTTGGAAGTGATACAGAAAAATTCGCGTTCGTAGATTACCGAATAGCGGAGAAAAGGGTTGCTACAAACTTTTTCAGAATTCGATGGATAACCAATATATTAGCCGATCTATAAATAGATCGGCTAATAATAATGGAGAATTGTGTTACCATTTACAAACTTTCATTTCATCTATATATTCTTTATCATCCATCAATGATTATTTTATATATGGTTCTACACTACCTTGAATATTAGATTAACTGTCCAATGACCTACATTGCTGGGAATTCCCATTCAAAGTTAGAAAAAAATGGCCGACATGGCTGATTCTTGCTTGTCGAGCTCGACATTTTACAGTTTTATAAGTGGATCACTTAATGATTTGTAATAGTTATGGTTGTGTATATTCATAGTGTAATTTTGGAAAGTATATGTCGATTGATGTTGGTAAACGGCTGGGGTCGTAGGCTGTACAAGGATGTGATTTTCCACCCTTTGCTGGTGATTGTAGAAGTACTTCAAGTAGCCAGTGTTGTGATAGGCACCACATGACATTGATGCTAGACAGGTAACAGTTGTTGAGTGGATACATAGTTGGGAGGGCTCTCGTCTTCTTGATTAGCTCCATCATTTTGGAGAATAGCAGAATACTGACGTTTCTGGTTGTCCGAACAATCTAACTCTATTGTATGACTTTACAGAACTTTCAAGGTGAAACGGTGCGTAGGAATACATCTAATTATGTAAATGTGATCACATGACATGCTACCTAATTGATCGATCAGCCAATCAGATTTCGACAATTTCATTACGGTGCATCAGAAAACTTATTTGATTGTATGTAGATTTGGCGTTCAAACTCAAATAATTAATACTAGTTCTAAATAGTTAATGCTACATGTAGCTCTAAATATTTAATGCTTGCTATAATTATTTAGAGCTAGCAATAATTATTTTAGTTTATGTAGATTTTGTACGTTCCATAGAGGTTTGCCAATATGCTCTATATTCCAGACAATGTTGGCCAATGTCAACATCAGCATGACCAATCAGGTTCTGTACGGCAATGTGATTAACCTCGCGTAAGTACACTGTGTGGCTCTGATTTGAGAAATGGGGCTTATGACATGTGTGGTTCTATATGTGGCTGTGACTGGTTAATTTGCTTAATGAAATTTGCGAACTAATCGGCACATATCTATTACATGTAATGCATAGATCATGGTTCGTCAGTCTGCACGACTAATACTTCTTGTAACCCTTTCAACACCACAGGCCTGTATAGTGGTATTGGCAAACAGTGTAGATCCAGATGAGCCGGCTCGTGACGAGCCGTCTCATCAGGATATGCACTGTTTGCAGGTAATTTTCATACTTTTGAGAGCAAAAAAAAACATCCCCTTAATCTGCTAGCACTTACCTATTACATGTAATATATATAGATCATGGTTTATCAGTCGTCTGCACGGCTAATGGTTCCATTAACATTGTCAATGAACTAAGTGTGACAGTAAGCTTTACTTTTGTCAGGTCCGTAAATACCATGTGTATGTAAAGTTCACAAAGTAGTTAGTCGTTGTTATACTGGTTTGTGGGTCTGCCTCTCTAATCACTGATTTTATTCACAGATTCAAACTTGGTGTTGTGAAACCCAACATAGGACCGATTAGCGTGAGTTGCATAATTGTACATACAGTCAAATGAGACACGCCATGTGATTTTGTACCTTCGGACATCTGCGTAATTTCATTAAATTCGTTTACAAAATTTACAATATTTTTCATAAATAAAGTCAAAAGTTGACAACATTTTCAGAGAACATGTGGAATATAATGTTAACGACATTTACGAAAAATATTGTAAATTTTGTAAAATAATTTCATAAAATTACGCAGATGTCCGAAGGTACAAACTCGCATGGCGTGTCTCAATTGATTACATTCTCTGGGGCAACCCTTTATACCATTACATATTTATTTCATATTGTTTCTATAGAATATGATACATGTACTAGTATTTTCTGCTATTGAACATTCCAAAAAATAATCCAAACCGTCATTGTCACCATTATCTATCGAAGTAGCAAGACACCTTTTGATCAGCCCTCATTTATACCAATGAACTTCGGTATTTTAGGTTTTGAATCATGATTTTTCTTTTTCTCACCTCATGGTTATTAACAAAGGCACTTAATTGAAACTTTGTGATATCAGAGACAATTGTGTTAATTGATATGGTGAGAAAGAGTTATTTTGCACAGTTTTTGAGACCTGAATTTAAATGGTGGGGTCAATTTTGTATCGACCCGATATATATGATCTGTCAGACTGTGTGCGCTAGGCAGGTTTGTCAGTGTTTAGACTGCAGCTGGTTACACACACTTTTCTAAACTCAATATACATGCACGCCTACTGTCATATCTGTCACGTATATCCAGGCACATTTTGTCCATATTTGATTTCAGGATCACGTCCTACAGCTTATTATAAAGAAGGCCTTAACATATTTTCTTATGGAAAAGCTCAACGGTAAGACGACTATAATAAGCATCTGAAACCTATTTCACGAATGCCTCTGGAACTGGAACTGGAGAAATTGGGTTTATGGGATTTGCGACCAGTGTAGATCCAGATCAGACTGCATCCGCACAGTCTGATCAGGATCTGCACTGTTCGCCATGTCATCAATGAAACACTCGTCATGCTTCTAACAAGGAATAAATCAAGAACTACACTGGTCACAAATACCATAAGCATCATTTCTCCAGTCACATCCACAACTAGGCTACTGGCATGGTGTCGACACAATCGGACATGTGGCATTTGTGTTTCAATATGGGTAGAACACGCTGGTGGTTTAGTTTCACTAGTATTTGTTCCTTAAGCAAACCTTTAAAGTATCAGATAGTCAGGATACTGTCATCCAGCACTGAACGGTTGTATTGTAGTTTTAGTACTGATTGCATATGGCTTCTTAAACGCGACAGACCATGCTTTTATTAAGAATCCGCTTGTTTTCCGTCATTTTGTCTCAATTCATGGGGCAACGTTATTGACAACGTCGTGGAAATTAATGACACCAAACTCACTTTAACATAGAATAGAATGTATTGACTTAAACTCATACAAGTGTCTCGTCATATAAACAAATACATGTATGTATAAATTAGTAGATAGTATTCAAAGAGTGAACACATTGCATTAGAGAATGGTTGATTTTCTGAACTCGAATGCTTCGTTAACCAATCAACAACGTTGCGCTACGTCACGTGGAGCTAATCTAACACTTTTAATTATAGACGCAATATGTTGGATAGACGTTTCAATTTATGAGTTTATGTGACATGTGGGTGTTTTTCAGACCTGGGCAGTCAAGGGTTTCCGCTACCTGTGACTGGTGAAGTCCGTTTTGTGAACACTAAGCTCAAGCTCATGCAGGTAAATATTCCGGAATCTTCATCAAACTGGAAATCATGAATGTGTAACATTGTATAGCCATTTTTAGCCAGGTTTTTTTAAAAACAATCCAGGCTATTGGATCGGCGAAAGCCGGGCGGGCGGGCGGGCGACGTCCACAATCAATGTTAAGTTTTCGTGTTTGAGTCCATTTCTTTGTTACTGTACCACCTAGGACCACCAAACTTTCACAGCTTCATAATCAAGGGGTGCCCACCACATATCACTATCCAACATGTTACCTTTTTTTTAACTTGACCCATTTTTTCCGCGCAGTGGACTTAGCCATTTTCAATGTTAAGTTTTCGCGTTTACAATGTTAAGTTTTCGTGTTTAAGTCCATTTATTTGGTACTGTACCACCTAGGACCACCAAACTTTCACAGCTTCATAACCAAGGGGTGCCTACCACATACAACTATCCAACATGTGACCATTTTTTTTACCTTCACCTATTATTTCGACGTAATTGACTTAGCCATTTTCAACGTTAACTTTTTAACATACGTCTGGTTAAAGTTTTTTGGTTAAAAGTTTTTTGTTATACTATATCTCTGCAACTGCTTCGCCCATTACCTTGAAACTTCACATGGGTGTTTATCATCATTCATATTTTCATTCTACCCCCCCCCCCCCAACCGTGCGGCCCCTATGCCCAATGTCAAGGTCAAATTACTTTTATTTTTTTTTTTAAGGTTTTTTCGTGTACTATATCTCTGCAACTGCTTCACACATTACCTTGATACTTCACATGGGTGTTTATCATCATTGTCAGCGCGATATCGTTCGTAATTTGGCATACGTCCGTCCGTACGTCCGTACGTCCGTGTGTCCGTACGTCCGTGTGTCTGGTTAAAGTTTTTTGGTTAAAAAATTTCCATCTACTATATCTATTTTTGTAGTATCCATGCCTCGCCCCAAGGGGCGACATAAAGGCCACGGCCATCTAGTCTACAAAAAGTGGGTATAATTATGTTATCCAAGTGGCTATGCTTGGAAAAAACCTGGCCTTCGTGGCTTTGCCTCGTTTCTTGTTCAATATAAAGTGGAACCTCTCAACACCGGACACCGTGTGAGGTCCTCAGGGTGTCCGGTTTGTAGAGGTTCCACGGTAAAACCGTGACATTAGACATTAAATAAATCAGATATTATCATTGAATGTAACTGGCAATGAAGCATATCAAAATGAAGCACAACTAACTTGTCTGTGTGTTCGGTTTACAGAGGTTCGACTGTACAGTGTTTACGTTTGAGGGACTGCTTTCAAATTCATACACCGGGAATGTTACCAGTAACAGATTTCACAAAATTGCAAAGTATACTTATCTTGGTAAGTACACTTTGATGGAGAAATCTTCAATTTAATGATACATTTATTACTTATTACTATACTGAATTTATTACATTATCACAGCCATTTTGGCTGTGATAATGTATAATTTCAGTATAATAATTCTGCATACTTTTAATCATCAAATATATGGTGTCGTTAGTTCTCATTTCGGGAAAAATAAATGATTACACCCTCAAAGTACACTCTGCTAGATAAGTATGCTTGGTGAAATCGGCTACTGGGTGTCGTACTTAGGGAAAGTCCATTGTCCATCAACTATGCTACCAGTACCACATGTGTTTGTGTTTTTCAATCAAGAACTTATATTATCATTAGATATAAATTACATATACATGTATATTGTGAAACAGATCCAATGTAAAGGTCATTACCCGTATGTTTTTAACTTTCTTTAAATGATACAATTCATAAGATGAAATGAATGCTGAAATTCATATGCATAACTAACAAATAATTAAAACGTTGCAACGATTTCAAATTATATTATCCAATCTTTGGAAAACAAACTAGTACAAAATCAATTACAAAACTAGTGACAAAAGAAAGTTCGCAATGAAATGAAAAAAAAACACATTTTCCAAGCGAACTACCTACCTCGCTGGCTGGGCAACAGTGAGTATATTGTAAACCTTTCACCCCTAAGCAACTGGAAAGGATTTTGATATATTAATTTTGCAACCAATCCAATCGTCACAAAATGGTTTTCAGAATAGTCAATTTATGAAAAGGGGGTATTTTTGTTTTCAAAAATATGAAAACTACATTGACTTTCAAAAGTGCAGATCCTGATGAGGCGGCTAGTTACGAGCCGGCTCATCTGGATCTGCACTGTTTGCATAAACCGTTATATCGGGTTTTCATGTTTCAAAGGGTTAATGTTGACCTTATTCCAGAATTGGCTCCTCATTGCCACGGACCTGAGCTATTTGCCCGGAGGTACGCTGCAGAGGGAAATAAACGAACTACACGAACTTGATTACAAGCCGGAGGCCCTGCCCGAGGGAACGAATGACCAAATGCACACCGAACTGTAGTTTGTGATGTGTGGATGCATGTTTTAAACTTTATATGCAATATAATTGATGCTGTGATAATTGTGGTTGTGCCTGGAGAAACCACTAGAAGATCGTTGCCAACTGTACTTTTGAATCTATGTGTGTATTTTTGTGTTATTTTTGCATTTTATACGCGATATAATCGAATAGTAAGTAAGTAAGTAAGTACTAGTCACATTAGTCAATTTATGAAAAAGGGGTATTTTGATTATAATCGAATAGTAAGTAAGCAAGTAAGCAAGCAAGCAAGTAAGTACGTAAGTAAGGGCTTTTCCAGAATGTTTGGTATGGGGGGGTTGGACGGCACCCGATTTAAATTTGGATGGGTGGTGGGGTGTTCCAACAAATGAATTTTGTGCATGGTGGGGTTTTCCAAAAAATGAATTTTGTGCATGATGGGGTTTTCTAAAATTGAATTGTGTGCATCGTGGGTCTATCTTCATAGGGTGAAATAAATGAAGGTGGCTATTTAGCAGGTGAAATAAATAAAATAAATATGGGGTCAGAATAATAAAAATAAAAAAAAAAAAAAAGTTTTCGTCATATTTGATTTAAATCGTCCCGGGTCCGAGTTGACATGGGCCGACTTGACGGTATCTTTTTTTCGGAATTACGGTGGTTTCGCTTTCGTTACCTGCGTGTTCGCTATCTGTACAGTTCGCACCTCATACACTTTCGTGGGTACCGAAACCTCATTAGGGAAAGGTGCCGAAACCTCTAGGCGAGAAACTGCAGGGTAGCGAAGTTTTCTGTTTGCGCAAGCGCACTATCATCAAAGTAGCCATGTACAAAAAATGGACGTGCCGCGAGATGGCGAATTGCGGCGAATCACTGTGTTGCTACTTCAGTCAGGCCCGTAGCCAGGGGGGTCAGAGCGGTCGGACGACCCCCTCCCCCTCCCAGCCTCGAGGTCCACTTTTTAGACCTCCCTAGATACCTCAGTAGATAGTATTGAGCTTCGAAACAACCCCCCCCCCCCCCCCCCCTTCAAACAGGTCTGGTGCGACTTTGTACATCGACACAATGACTCAGCAAAATGCGAAAATCACTGTGTTACTACTTTGTACATCATGTGATTGAATGGAGTTGACCGTACATTCCATCACGACATTTCATTTTGTTTACTCGCCGCGAACGAACGTAAATTTACCCCTCGGACCCGGGGACGATATAAATCAAATAACGACGAAACCTATTTTTTTTTTAAATTTATTCTGACCCCATATTTATTCGTTTTTTCCAGTTCACAACCTTAAAATTAATGTCTATGTCACGAAAGAACGATAATTAGCAATCCTTCAAGGCTTCGAAACGTACTGTAATTGTAGTAAATGTCATGATGTTTTTTTCGCCAAGGTGTGTTGATCTAAAGGATGCTAATTTTCGTTTCTTCGCAGACGCAGTGTAGAAACAAATTCCGTTTCTTCTTGTCTATGGCTCCAAGACGAAAAACACTAAGTGACTGTGTAAAAAATGTATATAATACGGTATTATAATCACGTTTTGCAATCGATGGTTATTGATTTATTTTATGTAAATTAACGTTTTCGTCTCATCGTGTCGACATGCCAAGAAACGAATATTTAGAGAAATAAATTCACGTTCCTTCACGGGGTGGAAAATAACTTTAAGGTTCTTAATTATCGTTTCTACGTGTATAAACGAAGGAAAAAATGAAAGTGAATGGGTTTAACGTCCCAGCATATAGAGACTTGAACACAGATAGTCTTATCCGACAGACCAGATGTCATGTTTGAACCCACAACCCAAGTCAGATGTTCTACCCCAAGGCCATAACCCATCCCCAGGCGCGTAGCTGCATTAAGACACTGACTTCAAATATTTTTAATTGTTGTCAGTATTATCACCGAAAACCGGCGATGTGACATGGAATGAACTGTCGAACCTAGCCCATAGTCATTGGGTGAAACTGTTAGACCGGTCAAACGTTCGACACATTCAGAAATATAATTCATGTTTCTCGAGTCGGGTGGAGAGGAAATACAATCGATTACACACCGTGAAAATCTAGTTGGAATGTAAATGTCAATTGTCATGTACACCATTTCAATTTACCGCTGTTACACCAGCGTTATTCTAAGTATGTATGGTCGCTCTTAGGGGCATTTTGTCCTTCTTTTATAAATGATCAGGGGCGTAGCTAGCCAATTTGAATCTGCAGGCCCGGTTGACGACTTTGAGCACCGTTGTTGCGAGTATGCTAAGGGGGTCTGGGGGAATGCTCCCCCCCAAAAAAAAATTTCGAAACTAGAAGGTAAATGATGCACTTTGGCACATTATTTTTTCCATTTTCTCGAAAATCCTGCAGGCCCGGGCCTCCAGGCGATGACGTGAGCGACTACATAGCGTGGTTTAGATAAGTTTGTTCCTTGCCGAATTCTACAGTCACACTTTGCACGTGAAACTGGATTACCGACAGATGATTGTAAACAACCATCAGGTGTGCACCCAGACCGAAAATGATATGTTGCAGGGGACGGGAGTATTATTTATGTATCCACGCGATATTGAATACAATAGAATATCACGTTTTCGCCTCGCGATTTCGCCGTCTCGCGATTTGGTCTCGCGTCTCGACGATGCGATGCAGTAACCAATAACACGTATCATATATGTTGTTTTTTTCAATAAACATATATTGACAGTACATAAGAATCGTCTCCTAAGACGATTATCATGTTTTGTCAAATTATGTTTTACTTGTCAAGAAATACTGAAGTTTGTCCACATTTGCTCTATTTCTTAATAAAAACATGTTTTGGCAGCACACGAGAATCGTCTCGTAATACAACGTGTACGTGTCCTGTTAAGGAAACGTGACAACCTCGCTTTTTCGTGATTTCTCGCATAGGATGAGATCGCGAAAACGCGAAGCGTGATCGCGAGATTTCGAGACGAAAAGGCGAGATTCTATCAATCTCGCTATTTCGCAACCTCTCCGCCTATCGCGCGTTTTTGATTCGCGATCTCGCATGACTGTTGTAAGTACGGTCTACACACACGCATGCGCAATTTCAACACGCATGCTTTCGACATGTATGAGCAAAATAAACCCGAATTTTATCTCTGTAACGCCGAGAAAGTCGCCCTAAGTTACAGACAGAAAAATCGGGTTGGAGCCGAACTTATTTCCACAAGCGGAAGGCGAGATCGCGAAAACGCGAGACGATTCTCATGTTTTGTTGTTGAGAAATATATATATACACCCCTCACACACACACACACACCTGTTACATACGTATGGGCCTGCTGTAACCTGTCGACTATCCGCCGATCATGTCGCTTTCACAGGTGGAAGACTCGGACCTATGACACCAAAAAAATGCCTATTAAAAAAATCCCATTACCCCACCCACTTGGTCTCGTACACTTGGTATATATAGAAGATGGTACAATACGAGACCAAGTGGGTGGGGTAATGGGATTTTTTTTAATAGGCATTTTTTTGGTGTCATAGGTCCGAGTCTTCCACCTGTGGTCGCTATTGTGTATTATTTTGAGTTGGTCGAAGCTTATAATCAACGAATAATAACGTGACCGATGCGATTTATAATTACCTCGCACTTTCCATTTACCGATATATTGGCAATATACATGTATTTAAAATAATTTTGATAATAAATAATTATGGGTGTTGGGGGTCAAAGAAATAATTCGATTGTATGGGTGGTGGGGGCAATACAATAATTAATACATATGGGTGGTGTGGCAAGGGAAAATTAACAATTATGGGGGTTTGGGCAAACGAAAATAATTCAATTGTGTGGGTGGTGGGGTGAAGCAATAATTCAAAAGCATGGGTGGTGGTGTGAAGCAATAATTCAAAAGCATGGGTGGTGGGGTATGAAAAAAAAAATTGTGTATGGGTGGTGGGTAAAAAGAAAAAATGCCTTCCAACACCCCATACCATTAATTCTGGAAAAGCCCTAAGTAAGTAAGTAAGTAATTAAGGGTAAGTAAGGAAGCAAGCAAGCAAGCTTGCTAGTAAGTAAGCAAGTAAGCAAGTAAGCAAGCAAGCAAGCACAAGCAAGTAATTTGTTTATTATCGTGACATGTGTTAAATGAATATGTACAATATAATATTGACGAAAACACAAACGGCCCTATGGACATATATGTCACTTTCAAATTTTAGGTAACAAATGTACAGTGAAGCACCAGTATCTCGAAGTCGAAGGGAGATCGTATTTTAGTCGAGATAGGACTGGTTCTCTACTGTATGTGTAAATATACAATATAAAATCAATAATTAACACCTAGTTTAAGCAATACAGATCATGTATAGTGTAGGTAAAGCTGAATTGACCTTCAAGTTAATTTCGCGACGCCACATCTGCTTAATACAGGCATCTTGACGTCCCGGAATTAGGGCTATTTCACGTTCAAAGTTGTCAAATACATGATACCAGTCCAGACAATGATCCACATTCAAGTGTTGTATAATACAATGTGTACTATGTCTTGTATGCGTTCTCTATCAGTGTGGACGAGTGTTTGCCTATTGTTGTGTTATGTGACCTGCTACCAGAAAATTACAAACTTTACATTCGAAGTGTAACTTTGTACGGTGGCACAGAGGGGACATGGAAATATATTTTACTTTCGCGTGCGCACGCAATCGGTTTTGCGTGCGCACGCGATAGCTTTTGCGTGCGCAGGCGATAGGTTTTGCGTGCGCACGCGATATGGTTTGCGTGCGCACGCGATAGCGTTTTGCGTGCGCACGCGATAGGTTTTGCGTGCGCACGCGATAGGAAAACCTATATCAGGGTGTCCGGTTTAGAGAGGTTCCACTGTACAAATATTTACTTCACGCGTTCGACGGTCCAAAATGGACGTGCAATCTATAAACATTAAACAAATGCAATGAAAGTCCAACAACAAATATTCCTCCAAGAACAACCGTCGTAATAAATGTCCCAGCAGGAAAAACAAATCACCATGAAGTAGAGTGGACGAAGACATGACGGCAAGGTGACCGCCCTGGAACGAACAGTGAACAAAACAGTCCACTGGGACAGTTGGACCTGGTTGAACCATGTCCCTATTGAAAAGGGAACGGACTCAATTGTCACTATGCTATATCTGCCAGAATGTGGACGAAAGCCGTATATATTTTTTTGTTGAATTGTCAGTGGACAACCCGTTTATTTATTTTGTTTGTACCAATAAATAACAAACATGTATAACAAAGTCGGCAACATATAATGTGGAAGCCGATCAGACCGTGGTTATGCCCGATCTGGTAGGATTCACACTATTGGTCCTCACAATACATACACTTATTGTCAAAGTCAAATGGCTATTGACATTAATTTGCAAGATATTCTGATGCAGTTAATATTATAGTGACAAGCAGCTTCTGTGGACTAGATTTTGATCGCACGAATGTGCGTTCTGGTCGGAGTCTACGCTGATTGTTTCACATTTAGTTGAATAGATGTCATGATGTATTGTTGTTGCAGAGATACAACCGATTGAACTGTGGACAGACTGCAGATATGAGCTGTCTGTTCGAAGTAAAAATGGGTATTTTATACGTGTATACTTATGCTCTATCAAATATATTTATTTTGTAAATGTACACGTACAGTGGAACCTCTCCAAACCCGGACACCTTGGGGTGTCCCGTTTGGTGATGTTCCACTGTAAATCAGACTGGTGAAGAATATTTATCGTCTTATACTTATAGCTATCATAGTTAAGGGACGGTAGTCAAATAAATTCGCACATCTGGCTAACTTTTCCAAATTTGGAACAATTGACATTCAGATAATACCTTCCAAGAATGTTGATGGAAGAAATCTGAATTGACATGTTCTCGGATATTTATAGCAGAAATCCAAGATGGCTAGTCACGCATGTTATTGGTATATCTTAACAATCGGTGATGCTACATGTATGTGCAAAGATTTGATATTACTTGTTATAGTTTTTGAGATCACTGCGTATGTTAGTGAAGTTTGTGAAATGATTCTGGGTCAAAGTCATGTTCTGTAAGCCAAGGTCAATGTCAAATGACTCTGAAATGTAGAAATGTAATCGTTGCACCACTCTGTTTCTTGCCTTGTCAAGTATACGGTGTTAGAGCTGATTGTTTCAATTGATGAAGTACTTGACGTCTTGGAGGGGTAGGGAATCAAAGCAACTTAGCCTCGGCAAAGACCAAAATTATTGCATAATTGGCAGAAATGTGTTGATTATGTTAGTTATTATCAGTATAAGAGGACAGAATAAAATGTATGTATTGAGTGGTGTTTAACGCGGTGTTATTTAAGTTACGTCATTTAAGCTGGGTTAATGTGGTCGGATCCCATATTTCACATGGACGAATGGGGAGGAAAACCTCAAAATCAGAACTAAATATTTACAAAAATACTTTTTATAGTCAGCCTTGAAATTCAAATAATCTGATCTGATGTCAGGTCCTCACCACACCAGAGTCACATAGCCCCACTCCGTAAAGGTAAATAGGTTTGTTATTTCGTGGGAGCAAATTGTGAAATTGAGAGAACGAATTGTGATTTCGTGGGAATGAATTAATAAAAAAAAAAGAATTCTGCGTCCCCTGCGGGGCTCTGTACGTTACAACTATTTGTATTGTATATTAAATATGCACTGATCACCCGTTATCAATAAGAATACGCATATGTTCGAAAAAGCGGGCACTAGTGTATTCAATGTGATAATATTATAGGAATGAATGGCCTTTTTGTGGAATTTATCGGGGTATAAACTTGGAAAAGTCGCGGGAATACTGGACGAAGGCCGGAAGGCCTCGTCCAGTATTCCCGCGACTTTTCCAAGTGTATATCCCCGATAAATTCCACAAAAAGGCCATTCATTGCTTATAATTCCAGCATTTGAAATAAATTCATCAAGAAAATGTGTTTATTTTCCGTTTTCTTAAGAATTATTTTAACTGCGCCTCACGGTTACGGAAAGTAGTTCGGCGTGGCAGTTTACTGGGATATAAATTTTGGACAGAGACTTGCTACGGACCAATCAAATGTTAGGGAATTGTGTAAATACTTTTGTGCTGGAATTATACTAGAATAATAACTGTTCAAATCAGACGGGTAGAGAAAACACATTTGGTGACAAGCATATGCTTAGTATGTTGATGTACTCATGCAATAAAGCAAATATAGCATTTGTGTTGATGTAATATTATATGTATTTAAGCTCATCGACTGATTTCTAAAGAAACTCCGCATAGGCTGGTTTCTTATGACATCAGTAAACTAGTTAATAAATAGCATAGTAGTTCATCACGCATCTAAGATTTTCGCTCTATACATTGTATGTACTGACTGTTTTCGAGACCTGATGAAATATGCCACTTCACGAGTGGGTGTAGGTTTATAGTACTGTTCTGTTATTTACTGAACGCCCCTCATTTATGTCCTACTTTTGTCGGTGACACTTGTCTTTACACGTGCTAAACTATACATAAACAGAACTACACTGCAGACTACATATGGGAGATCAGGTAAGGTTTAATATAAATTATTTCAACAATGTTCTACATTATAGTTTAGACATTTCTGTCGTCCGTCTGTATATATATATGTTTTGTGTATACATCTGTCCACGGCATTGACACGACTTGTGATTGCATATGCGTCACTGGCACAGAACAGGACATTGCAGCATTTCCAAGTCGAATGTATATACCTTTATCACCATTCACCATCAAAATTAGCGTTTTATGTTCTACATGTAACCATTCCGCTGATCGCAATACATCATCAACTGCTACATTGGTGACAATATTAAGGAAATATTATTAATCGAATGGCGACTAACATATGCAATGATCAAACTGCACGGATGCGCAGAATGGTCTGGGCTACGTTAGCCATCGTAAGACCGGTTTTCGTAGGCGGTGGTCCATGTGTCAAGCTATCACTTCACACACTGACCACAGGCACACAGCGTGTGTGGTTTACCGTGAAGCACGACTTTTTCGTGCCCAGGTTTGCAGATAGATGCAAACTTTTCTATTGTCTACAGAGGTGGTCGATTGCTTACCAATCTCTGACAAACAACAATAGAGTCGATGTGTAAGTGTAAATCAGCTGTTTGAATAGAGAAGATTATCAAAGTATCGAAAATACTGCATAAATGCTCAAATTGCATGATAATACGTTCGACCATGTCCAGTCTTATGGAACGCCAAATCTACATAAACTCAAATAATTAATGCTAGCTTCAAATAATTAGTGCTCGCTCTAATTATATTAGTGCTCTCTCAATTTCAATTAGTGATCTCTCTAATTCAATTTGTGCTCTCTCTAATTCAATTTCAGCTCTCTCTAATTCAATTTCATTAATAGAGAGAGCATGAATTAAATTTGAGAGAGCACTAATTGAATTTGAGATATCACTAATTGAATTTGAGAGAGCACAAATTGAATTAGAGAGCGCACTAATTGAATTTGAGAGAGCACTAATTGAATTAGAGAGAGCATTAAATGTATGTGTTTTTGAGCTCTCTGCAAATAATATAGAGCTAGCACGAATTCAATTAATGCTCACACTAATTCAATTAGAGATCTATCTAATTCAATTGGTGCTCTCTCTAATTGAATTTGTGATCTCTAATTCAAATTTGTGCTCTCTCTAATTCAATTTGTGCTCTCTCTAATTCAATTTGTGCTCTCTAATTAAATTTGTGCTCTGTCTAATTCAATTTGTGCTTAGTGCTCTCTCTAATTCAATTTGTGCTCTCTCTAATTCAATTTGTGCTCTATTAATTATCATTACAGCTAGCGCTAATTGAATTAAAGAGAGCACAAATTGAATTTGAGAGAGCACAAATTGAATTAGAGCACAAATTGAATTAGAGAGAGCACAAATTGAATTAGAGAGATCACTAATTGAAATTGAGAGAGCACTAATAGAATTAGAGAGAGCACTAATTGTTTGAAGCCAGCATTAATTATTTGAGTTTATGTAGATTTGGCGTTCCATACAGTCTACGGCCTTGGGTTCAAACAGTTCCCTCGTGGCACAGCAAACGTTTACCCACATAGGCACTTTATTGGATGAACGAAAACCCGATGTGAGGCCAGACGGCGGCCATCTTTTTTTTCCAGTCAACGGAAGTGATGTTATTCACCTTTGACAGGCTCGCTAATTGTAATTTACTAATCCGCATGTAGGCTGTGAGCCATTTTCTTATCAACCAACGGAAGTACGGACTGGTTTCGTGATTGGTTTAGTGACACCTCGGCCATGAGACAAGTCGGTCCTACGACATCTCGGACCATAAACAGCACGGTTCCCGGCCTTCGCGCGCGTTACAATTAGCGAGCCGGACAAAAGGTAACTCACAAAACCAGTCAAAGGTGAATGACATCACTTCCGTTGACTGAAAATATATCATCACATCGGGTTTTCGTTCATCCCATAAAGTGCCTATGTTTACCCACAGCTGGACATGGTCGAACCTTCTATTTCAATCTCTCTGGCGTTTCAATGAGACTTGAACAGAGGCCTCGCGTCTGTATAACATTGGCTGTTGCTGAGACTTTAATTATTTCGCATTTGATCTTGTATCTGGTTGAATAGCGTATGGATAAATAATGAGTGGCACATAGAGCCTCTATCCTGGTTTACACTATGCTACTTGATTGTAGAAACATTAATATTCGTGTTTCTGGTATCAAGTTGAACAGAGTAAAACTGATCGCCAACCTAGGTATGGCTTGGTAGTTTAGAGGGTAGAGCACTTGGTGATGATAACGATGGTTGTGGGTTCAATCCTCGCCCTATGCGTGGACAAATACGTTCATAATATTTTCATCCCGCTGGTCTTTCAGATGAAACCTGAAGCCATGCCCCGTCTCTTATGTGGTTTCGAAAAAAAAAAAAAAAAAAAAAAAAAAAAAAAATTGGAGCTTATGTGAATTGAGACCAGTGTAATTCCTCATCAGATAACATACTCCTGTAGCCTGATAACGATCTGCATTGCTTGACCAGAAGCATGACGGGTGTTTCATTGATGAAATGGTGAACAGTGCAGATCTTGATCAGACTGTGCGGATGCACAAGCTGATCTGGATCTACACTGGTCGCAAAGCCCATAAGCGCCAGTTCTCCATCGCAACCACATATGACCTTACAGTAACTGTTGCCGGAATGTAATGCCTTTTCTCATGGAACATTTCTAGTATCTGGTTGCAAAGAGTTGTTAAAATAATCAGTGACAAACAAATGTTATCCTGCTTCTACTACAAGACTATAAATTATGTGGATGGTTGACAGTATGGGGGGTAGAGCAGTGAGCGAGTGGGTTAAATCATCGCCCTATGCATGAACAAACAGTTTCAAAGGACTTCCAACCGATTGATCTTTCCGACGATAATGGACTTTCGGATGATACCGCGTCTCTATATGACCTTAACTGTTGATGGGACGTTAAACCCTGTCGCATATGACATGGACGCATAGAATGTGGTTTAAACAACACAAATACTGTCTGTATCCTGGTTTACCCTGCGTAACATGAATACTAGAAACACGAATAGTTGTGCTTCTAGTATCAGGTTTAATAGAGTAAAACTGACCACCCATCCCCGACGTACCATTTCCTCCGTAGGTGGTCGTCATTATCGTAAACATTCACACCGCAACCATCTTAAGCTTAGACTGCGGGAAGCAACACTGGTCATCTGCTGCAGTTTTAGATTCTGTCTTCTTTATCAATAAAAACATGGGTTGACTGACAACCCGTTAGAATAATTACCACTGGAAATCATTCTACAGTGCTCTCATGTTTTATGGACGCGTCCTGGTGTCAATGCTAAAATAGTTTTATCTCCAAATTAGGAGATACTAACTCCAAATTAGGAGATACTAACTCCGAATTAGGAGATACTAAGTCCTAATTAGGAGATATTATCTCATAATTAGGAGATATTATCTCATAATTACGAGATATTATCTCATAATTAGGATATATTATCTCATAATTAGGAGTTATTGTCTCCTAATTAGGACTTATTATAAGTAGGAGTTAGTACCTCCTAATTAGGACTTACTATATGTGTCAATGATAAAACATGTTTATCTCCTAATTAGGAGATGCTAAGTCATAATTAGGAGATATTAAGTCATAATTAGGAGATTACTACTAATTAGGACTTATTATTTTCTAACTAGGAAATATTAAGCCATAATTAGGATATAATATATCCTAATTAGGACTTAGTATCTCCTAATTAGGAGGACTTGGTATCTCATAATTAGGAGATATTAAGTCCTAATTAAGAGATAATATCTCCTAATTAGGACTTAGTATATCCTAATTAGGAGATAAATATATTTTAACACTGGCACCAGGACGCTTCCATATGTTTTTTGAGGAGAAAAAAATGGAACATAGATCTCTACAAACAGACGACCAAATGCGGGAAGCAAACATTGTCGTCTGTTGGTGTTTTATAGTTTGCCTTCTTTCTCTATAAAAACATGGTTCGACAGAACTTCATAAGTCATTTCCATTGAAATGATTCCGTTGTTTGTGAGAAAAAATAGAAAAGAAGAAAAGAAATAGCAAACAATAATATTATTTCGTAACACTGACGGACAAACTACGTCTATCAGTTGTAAAGAGTCTATAGATAACACGTCATTAGTGTTGATTGGTATGAACAAATAAAACATTTAGACGAATGCATACTTTAATGATTTATAATAATACTGTTACAATTACGGAACTACAGCACCTTCCGGCCGCATGGCAAGGAGCTCAAGATTTCTTGACATCAGGTGGGCAAAAGTCACGGACGGACTCCAGGAATGGCTTGGTGAGCAGGTAGATAGTTCATCGGACTTCAATACCGAAGGTTTCGAGTTCAAGCTCACACCTGAAACATGAAAAAGACTTTCATAGACACACGGCACCCCTTGATCTCGTCTCATCCGAAGGACCAGTGTAATGGAAAAACATTTTACTATTAATATTTTCATCTCTCTTGTCCTTCGGATGAGACTTGAAACAGTCGTAACCCGAATGTTCTGTCTGTAACGGAGGGCGACTTCACTTGTATGTCGCCCTGCGTTATAGACAGAGGATTCGGGTTAAATTGCTCCGCGATCCGGAGTTGTGCGTCTCGACCTAATAAGCTATCCGACTTTAGACCGATATAACAATTTTAAAAACTTTAAAGTAAGCTTGAGCAAAAATTCTAAGTCATTTGACCTTGGGCTCCAGAGCAGCATGGGTAGGGGATACAATGAAAATATGGATGGTGGTTAATGCGTATATGAAGTTTCAAGTTGATATCGCAAGCGGTCACAGAGATATAGCAATTTGAGGAAAAAAAGCTTTCACACAAGCTTTAACAAACAAAACAATCAAGTCATTTGACTAAGTCATATTTTCACTGGTGTGCTCACACTTAGTAGCCAATATGTCAGCAACTATGTCACCGGTAACATTCATTTCTCGCATGTTTAAATTCGGTTATTTTGTATGACCGTGCGCCTATATCGTGTGTTAAGGTATTGCAGTGTTAATATAGCGATTATATAGAAGTGTGAAATGCTGACCATATCTTTTAATAAAGCCTTATCTGCAGCGAAGCGGTAGTCAGCGGTAACATGAGGAATTACGTCACTGCTCGCGGGTTTTTCGATAGATCGGAGAAAGAATTGCGTCACTACTAGTTGTGTTTTCCAGATACTGAATAAGTTAAACTGAGCATGGAATTTCCTCGACTTAATATGCAAATGAGATACTTAACCGATACACGCATGTTTATGACCAAGAACGAATTGACACTGTATTCATACAATATCAAGTGATATATCTCAAGTGTTTTTGCGAAATGCTTATTTGGAGGTACCATCTGAGACACAGCACCTTTAATGTGTGGGAAAGTCCAAAACTGTGAAGGTCAAAAGGTAAAGATCACATTTAGAGCAGCATGGACGTGTGACATTTGTCCACACGTATGAGGTATTGAAATATGAAAGTAATCGATCAAGGGATATTGAAATGATGACAGAATTGTGAAACTCCGGTGAACTTCCTCATGTGAGAACAAATTGAAAGTTGGGAATGTCGAAAGGTCAAGGTCATATTAGTGGCAGAATGGCTATGTGACAGTTGTCCACACGTACGATGTATTGAAATATTAAAGTAATCTATCAATGGCTATATAAGTTTGACATTATTGAGAAACTCTGGCGAACTTCTTAATGTGTGAAACAGTTCAAAGCTGTGAAGGTCAAAAGGTCAAGGTCATATTAATGACAGCATGGATGTGTGACATTTTTCCACAAGTATGATGTATTGAAATATTAAAATAATATATCTTGAGATATAGAATTATCATTACGCAAACATTGTATTTGAAATATTAAAATAATATATCTTGAGATATAGAATTATCATTACGCAAACATTGTATTAGCGAGCCTACCTCACCAAAGCCCCGGTTACCTATGTAAACAGCGGGTTTGGTGAGGTTGCCGCGCAATAGGTAATGCGGTCAAATAGGTCACGATGCAGTGACTATTTTCAATCAATAACTTATGTTGTAAGCGATTGTAATGTGTATTTTCAATATTTATATTATTAAAATGTATCATATCGGTACCCCTTTAAGTAATATTTGTATATTTTAAATGTAATGATGTTGTCATGAAGCGCATGAATATAAGTATTAATTAATCCTGTTTATATTGAGGCAAATCACACAGCCTAAAAACATAGTGCTGGAGTATAAACCATAGTATCGTATATTATTCATAAGTATATCACTATTAAACATTAATTACAATATGTATGCATATTATTAAAACAGTAGATGCTACCGCTGTTTCGCTGTATGTGATATTTATAACAAAATATTTTTTTTATTCGTCCGCGTACGGATTTCTGTCACACAAAGCGCCATTTTCAGTTCATATTTTGACCTGTGCATATGAACCGGACTAAGTTTAAACAACGCTCGATTCCGTCCAATTCAGATTTCTCTGCAGAATGTTCAGACTAACTACATATTAAGTAATGTTGCTAAATAAGTGTTAACGGCTGGAACATGGTTATCACACTAAAAGGAAAAGGAAGAAACCACAGTCGTATTATTGAAAAATAAGATTTACCTGAGACCTCATGGAGGCCGCCATTAATCCAGTGTAAACAATAGACCGTGTGATCCCATTTCCTGAGTAGCCCCCGCTTAGTGAAACGATGTGCTAATCATGATATTATGTTCCCCAATAATTGGAAACGGTTTGAATTTCTCGGTAAAAACTACGAAAGTCATAAAAAAATAACGATGTATATTTAACATTGGATACGCTTAAACGGTATTACTCTCTCATCGGATCGTCAGTTGTCGTCGATAGCGATTTAACGTACTGATCTGGTCTTAATTTATTGTCAACTTTCAACGCCATTTACAGAATATATGGTTAATTTTGGAAATAAATAACGGCAAATTACGATGACGTCTGCTCTGAAATATCTGTCAACATGCGGACGTAATTTAAGGAAATCGATTATATTTTAAGGCTACATCTGTGATTAATTACGAATTTATGTATGGTCTTTGGCTACACCCGACACATTACACAGATCTAGTTGTAAATACACGTCGCTTTGTGTGTGGAAAAAATCGATAATGGGTAGTTGTGTGTGACGAGGTGTTGATCTGATGACACCACACAGCTGTGACCCTTAGGCAATGTTTTGAAATTGACGTGTCGTTTTGATGTGTGCCGCAACACCTCACTGTCGGAGACAACATGACAATTAACGATATACTCTCGATTATACACAGATCTATTAGACGGCTGGTTATTTAAAATAAAGAGTAGTTCAGTACACCTTCGCCGATATTGTTTTTAGAAAATCAGTAATATTTTCCGTAAATGGTGTTGAAAAGTTGAACAAAATTCTATCACCGTATTTAGTTGTGCCGATATTGTTTTAAAAAATCAGTAATTTTTTTCCGTAAATGGTGTTGAAAATTGACAAAATATATAGCCGCATTTCTCCGATATTCGTTTAGAAAATCACCAATATTTTCTGTAAATGGTGTTGACACAAAATGCAGCGTTCACGCGGAATTCAAATAAAATACAAAATAATAATTTAATAAATAGACGCCGATGGCTACTGTGTTTGCGGCCAGTGAATTCTGGTCGTGGTAGCCACAGGCGCAGTTCGAACAGTGTTGTGAGCAGATGGAGGACAATAATTATTTCAAATTCATAAAAAAATGTTTGCTGTCCGAAAATTAATTAATTGTGACAGCCAAAAAAAAAAGATTTTGGGACAGTAAAACATTATATGGTATAGACAGTATAG
Source organism: Conchocele bisecta (assembly GCA_029237695.1). Classification (NCBI taxonomy): domain Eukaryota; kingdom Metazoa; phylum Mollusca; class Bivalvia; order Lucinida; family Thyasiridae; genus Conchocele; species Conchocele bisecta. The sequence goes on along the minus strand of CM055265.1, from coordinate 76,548,572 downwards.
ACAGTACCTCAAACTTAAAAAACAGTAACAAACTGTCTGTGTATATATTACTTAAACTTAAAACATCAGTAACAAACTGTCTGTGTATATATTACTTAAAGACAGACACTTTAATTGTTGGTAAGTTTCTATCAATTTTATAGGTATTTTTATTAAAATCATAAAATTGTGAAAATATTAAAAAATATTAAAATCACAAAAATGATATATATGGAGAATTTTTTTTTATACCACGTCGAGGTTTGAAACCCCGACCCTTTCGGGAATCGGTAATTAAATCATTGAAGTCGGCGACCTTAACCTCACGACTGTTGCGCCATTTATGACAATCACAGTTATACAGAAGTGCTATCAGTATTACGCCACCATTTGAACGTAATAATTATTAAATTATTTGCAACTCCATCTACAACAATACCGTTACAGAGATACGCTATTGAAACAACATGTATTAGTACCCATAACATAACAAAGTAATGTATCATTATATATCACAGGAGATAGCTTAAAACTATATATCCTAATCATAAACAGAACAATCCGCTTGGCTCGTATGAAAATAGTTCGCGTGATATTGATTATCTCCCTTGCCGAAAGTAGTTCAGTGATTTATTAATTCCAAATAAGACGTGTTTGCGTAATGTGACAGAATTGAGAAACTCTGGCGAACTTCAGAATTTGTGAAAATGTTCTACGTTGTGAAGGTCAAACGGCCAATGTCATATTAAGGCAGCCTGGATGTGATAACTTTGCCCACAAGTATGATGTATTGAACTATTTATGTAATTCGTCAAGTGATATAGACGTTGACAGAATTGAGAAACTCCGACGAAAAAGTTCAAAGTTGTGCATGTCAAAAGGTCAATGTCATATTGATGACAACATGGATGTGTGGCATTTGTCCACACGTGTGATGTATATACATATTAAAGTGATATATCAAGGGATATAGAAGTTATGGCAGAATTTAGAAACATGGATGGACATGTACAACATGGATATGTGAAATTGTCCACAAGTATAATGTATTGAAATATTAAAATAATATATCATGAGATATAGAAGTTATGACAGAATTGAGAAACTCTGGCGAACTTCTGAATTTGTGAAAAAGTTCGACGTTGTGAAGGTCAAACGGCCAATGTCATTTTAAGGGCGGCATGGATGTGGTAAATTTGCCCACAAGTATGTTTGTTTGTTTGTTTGTTGGGGTTTAACGGCCTATCAACAGCTAAGGTCATGTAAGGCCGGGTTAATGGGTTTAGTACTAAATCCCATATGTTACCTGTACAAGTACATGTACATGTTCAAGTACATGTACAAATGGGGGCAAAATCCCAAAATCAGAACGGAACAATAACAAAACTATATATTCAGCCCTGAAATCGGAATAATCCTGATCTGATGCCAGGTCCTCGCCACACCAGAATCACTTGGCCCCTCACAAAAGCAGTAGGATCAGTAATAATCTTTCTACTTTTATAATGGGCAATAACCCAATTCAACTCCCAGGTAACTACTAAAGAGCCAAAGATAAAAACGTACCTGAGGGCCCTAACCAGGCAAATCGTTATTCATATAAGGAGGAACCCATACCGTTAATTTACGCCGTCTCATTCGCCAGACTACCACCCACTCCCACAAGTATGATGTATTGAAATATTTATGTAATCCATGAAGCGCAGCATGGATGTGATATTTTTCCCACAAGTATGGTGTATTGAACTATTTATGTAATCCATCAAGGGACATAGACGTTGACGGAATTTAGAAACTCCGGCGAAAAGTTGTGCAGGTCAACGTCATATTGATGACAACATGGATGTGTGACATTTGTCCACACGTATGATGTATATACATAGTAAAGTGATCTATCAAGGGATATAGAAGTTATGGCAGAATTGATAATCTCCGGCGAACTTCTGAATATGTGAACAAGTTGTGAAGGTCAAAAGGTCAAGGTCATATTAAGGCAGCATGTATGTGCGTTATTTTCCCACAAGTATGATGTATTGAAATATTCAAGTGATCCATCAAGGGATATAGACGTTATGACAGAATTGAGAAACACTGGCGAACATATCACTGTGTGAAAAAGTTCAAAGTTGTGAAAGTCAAAAGTTCATGGTCAGATTAAGGGAAGCATAGATGGGTGGACTTTGTCCACAAGAATACGGTGTTGAAAAATAGTTAAGTAATCCTTCACGGTATATATAAGTTATGACAGAAATGACAAAACTCCGGCGAACGTCTTAAACATTGTAACCTTGTGAATGACGGACGGACGGATGGACAAGGTTGACACTAAATTCCCCATCCACTATCGAGCTGGGACATACAAATTAAAATTCGGTTTGTATATCTGCACTCCAAAAGGAAGCTATATGCCAAGTGTCAAGCCACCAGCTATTACAGTTTAAAATGTTGTGAGTTACAAGGCAAAATTGCCCAAGTCCAAGTCCAAAAAGGGAAAATAAGCCATGACCACGAGGTGGAATAAAACATTGAAATTAAATTTGCGCAACTAAACATTATAAGGAAGTTACATACCAAGTGTCAAACCTCCAGTTATTACGGTTTTAAACGCTTTATGATATACAATATCTAAACAATATCTGAAAAAAATACTTTAACCAAAATAAATAACTATGTACTGATTGCCAAGTATAGGTCAAGGTCATATGTATGTCATTTGATTCACAGTGGTTTGTGGTGAACATCGCTAGCTCATGATAATGTGCAAGTATGATGGCAGTCTGACGAATTGTATTGAACATACAAGCTCAAACAAAAACTTTAACCAAGGAAAGGAACTGTAACTATGGCTATTGTAGGTCAATGCCACATGAAGGTCATTTGTTTCAGAGTAGTCTGAGGTGCAAATCTCTGACTCATGATAATTGGCAAGTATGGTGGTTGTAAGCCAAATTTTGTTTTGACGATACAAGCTCAAACAAACACTTTCACCTTGTGACAAACGCAAATAACTAATAAGTATATTTGGCAAGGTCACATGAATGTCATTTGTTTCAGAGTGATTTACGTTGCACAGGACTGGTTCATGATAGTATGCAAGCATGGTGCCTGTAGTCATACACGTATTGACGATAAAGCTCATTGAAGATACAAGCTGAAACAAAACCTTTTACCCTGTGATGGACGGGACGGTCTGACGGACGAGGGTAACACTAAATGTACCTCCACTAGAGTGGTGGGGCATAACTTATCATTGAAAACGACTGAGTAATGGGTGCGGAAAGAGTAGGTCAAGGTGAAATGAAGTTAATATATAGTACTGAAGATACTGATGCACACCACTAGCTGATTATATTGTCCGATTTTGATGGTAATAGTCGTTGCAGTGAGCATTGCAAATTACAAAATATTTGATGCGGAAAGAGTAGGCCAATGTCAGATCACTGTATTATGTCGTACTACAGTGGCTGGTGTATGTCAATAGCAGCTGATGTTGTCCAAATTTGGTGGTTGTGGCAGAATGAGTGATAAATAAAACGAACATTTAGCATGGATAATGACCTATCGAAATGGAAAACGTAGGTCAAAGACCACATGGCGCAGAAGTATTTAAAACAGCTGCATAATGATCCATTTAAATCACATATAAAATCTGCTTAAACTCAGTTAGAAGAAACTAAACATATCACATGAAAATGGACACTTAAAAACAGAACTCTTTCAAATGATCCATAAATGTGAAAGCCAATTATTGCCCGGATATTTGGAGACGCAGCTGTATTATGATGCAGTGAAAGCCTATACAACATTTGGTTAAAATCACTTAGCTCCACTAATAGGATTAGTACTAATGGTACTACTTGTATAATGGATATAACGGGATTCAACTTTCCAGTATCAAGAAACCCAAAGAAAAAAGAAAATGTACCTGAGGGCCAGCCAAACAAGGGTTATCGGCATTCTGGTATGGATGAACCCCATCGTTAAATTTGCTATTCGTATACTCCCAACCAAAGGCGGTTGGAAAAAATGGAGTTTGATGACAAATGTAAACAAAGAGAGCATGTGAGCGTGGGCTCACGAATACTAACGGCCGCGAGTTATTGCGTGGACAAGGATACAGAGTGTAAAAATTAAAAATGGCCGCCAAGGGCGAGATTAGTCATCGCAAATGTCTGAAAAATAAACGGGCTTCTTCGTCTTGCCGTGATAAATATGAATATCGAATGTTGTTACAATCCGTTACGTAGACCTCCAGTTACTGCGTGGACAAGCTGCCGCGCGCCCATACAAGGTGCATACGTAATACGTCCAGATTTTGTTTTCAAACAGGTGTATACAATTGATGATCATAAAGAAGTATGTAAAGTTCCAAGTCTAACTGACTTACAGTTGCAGAGATAGGATGTACTTAAAAACGTTAACGCATATATTTCAAACACTTGAACGGAAATTTAAAATTAATTTGACCTTGACCTCGGGTACGAAAGCCGAATGTGTAGGCTATATAATGAAACTGGATAATGATTAAACAAGAGAAATCCGGTTTTTCTTCAATACAAAGACAATTGTTGATAACATACTTGGCTATTGATGTTATTATGACCACAATTGAACGTGACAATTGTGAATGGCCTAATATGGCAAAATAAGCCAGTGTATGAGAAAGCCTATATGCAGTTGGAGGCTGGCATACATATATTAGTACAAGATAAGAGTGCACATTTAACAAGTCGATTACGCGGAAAAAATATGTAATGGTAAAAAGGGTCAGATGATGGATAGTGTATGTGGGAACACGTTGGTTATGAAACTGCAAGTATACGGTGGTACTAGGTGGTACAGAAAGTTTTAAACCGATCTAAACGCAAAAACATAATGTTGAAAATTGTTCAGTCAATTACGTGGACAAAATAGTCAAGGTTATAAAATTTGTCACCTGATGGATAGTGGGATGTGGTGAGCACCCGTTGGTTATAAAGTTGTGCAAGTATGGTGGTCCTAGGTTGTACAGTAACAGAGAAATGGACATAAACACAAAAACGTAACATTGAAAATGGCTAAGTCGATTACGCAGAAAAGATAGGTCAAGGTCAACGGAGGGGAGGGGTCACATGTTGGAGAGTGTTATGTGGTCGGCACCCGTTGGTTATGAGGTGGTGCAAGTATCGTGGTCCTAGGTGGTACATTAACAGAGAAAAGGACCTAAATACGAACACTTACAATTGAAAATGGTTAAGTCGATTACGCGTGGAAAAAATAGGTCAAGGTAAATAAAAGGTCATATGATGGAGAGTGGTATGTGGTGGGCACCCGTTTCTTATGAAGTTGTGCAAGTATGGTGGTACTAGGTGGTACTGTAACAGAGAAATGGACAGAACACGAAAACTTACGTGTGGCCACCGCCGCAGTTTTATGTCGATCCGGCTGACCGTTGCAGAGATAATGGGTACCCGAAAAGTTTAACGTAAACCGGACGGACGGACGGACGGACGCCGTATACCCCTCGACACAATTCGTATGCCCGGGGTATAACAACTAAACTTACGAACGTTAGTTTATGCGAAATCAATATATATGGCTAGTAAATATTTTCTGTAAGCCGTCTTGCGTTACGTATTCTAATATACAATAATTCCACCACGGAAGTGGTGTCGCTCCTGTCGAGGCTTTTGGTCATAGTATGCGACTGTGAATGGAAAAATGGGACTTAATTAATTTGTGACCAATGTATTTCTTGAACAAATAACAAAATCCTATGGCACGATAACACTATATTGCTTGTTAGAAGCATGCCGGGTGTTTCAATGATGGAATGTCGATCAGTGTATATCCTGATCAGGCTGTGCGAATGCCCAGGCTTATCTGGATCTACACTGGTTGCAAAGACCATAAACTCCCTTTCTTCACTCACAACCATACATGACCATTGCCATGTGCTAATAACCAGATGGCCGCGGCCCGCATGTCGAGCCCGCCGAGGAATTTGATGGTATTTTTTAAATTATCAGAAAATAAAAAATCTAGAATTTTGTGACTTTGACCTTGAAGTTAGTACGGGCGGTGGGAGCGGGGGGGTGGGGGTCGGGGTGTAATGTAATGAGCTTACCCAATGTCGGGTTTTGTAATTACAGCACAGACGCTGGCTCGGATACCGCTAGTCACTACATGTAGTTGAGCAAGGTACCAATCATAACAAATGCATCAGGTATGTGGCCTTGAGGGCCAGAGAAGCGTGGATGTGTCACAGCATGAAAGCAGACCACCAGAGCAATGGGTGTGTGAAATATCAAGCAGCTACATGCAAGGAAAGAGACAGACATTATAAGATACTTAGAGTTCCGAACATTGACCTTGACCCTGTGCTTAGCTGGGGAAGGACGGTCGTAGGTTTTTTCACATGGCGGTAGAGGACAATTACAGTAATGTGTATATGAAATATTAAGCAGATCCAATTAAGAAAACCGACATTATAAGACATTTACATGAGCGTTAATGTTTCGAACGCACCAAGTATGTGACATTGACCATGGGCTTAGCGGGGCGGGACGATTGTGGATTTGTCACAGTGCAGTAGAGGACTATGAAAGCAATGTGTTTGCGAAATATCGAGCAGATCAGTGTAAGGAAATATAAATTATAAAACATTTACCCGAGCGTTAAGGTTTCAGGACGTACGTAGGGACGTACGGATGCCGGTAACACTATATGCCCCATCTCCATTCGATGGAGGGTGCATAATAAATCGAATGGTTCATACGGCAAATATGTTATAGGAAATGGAAAGCGTGAATAACATACGGACAGACGGACAGACGGACGAACGGACGGACAACTTTTGAAAAAACGTATGCCAAGAAAGGGCATGGTCATGTTGTGAAAATAAACCATCAACAAATATTATTACTTTTACATGTAACAAAATTTACTTACCGGTCTTCTGTCTTCACTTCAATGACTGTGCTGTGACGAATCCTATGCCTGTACTGTGTTGGTCACGTGGCCAGGTAATCCCTATTCAACTGTCAGGTGAACACATATCACTGGTGTGGTTATCGACACTCTATAATACAATAGCTACCATGACATTGGTGACTGGTCACATTTTGTGTCTTACTGGGAAAATAGAATGTTATCTTTTGCAGCAACTCTCATTCAATTCATTCACATAGTTTGATCATGGTTTACACCATTTGCCATTGTATCAACCCAACATACTTATAACAAACAATGCAGCCTTTCCATGCTGTGGGAGGAGGAGTGTGCTATCAGATCAGGAGCTAGACTGGTCACCAATGGCATATACCCAATTTCTCTAGACAGTCACATTTCACGCTGTGTCATAATCCGAAATATATTCCATTGTAATGGAGAAGAATGGAATGCATTGTCATTATGAAATTTAGCATACACAATTTGAGACCAGTGTAGCCCGAGGTGAGATTGTGTATTCACACTGCCTGATGATCTGTGTCTACACTATTTGTCTTTCATTCAAATATTAACACATTCTTGTAAGGGTGCACTGTCATTCTGTCCATGAATATATGCCATCTGATTTGAATCTACACGATTTTCCGTTCGTTCGATAGGTGACATATTCATGTAAGGGTTTACACTGCCATTATGTCGATGATAATATGCAGTCTGGTCAGGGTCTACACTGTGTACCAGTAAGCCCATAAATGTATGACACTTGCATCAGGGTTTACTCTGTTTAATTGCCACAGAGAAATAAATTAATTGTGAGACTCTGATAATTGTCAAGGTTTGGAATTAAATAGAGCGAGTGGGTGGGAGGCATTTATGTTTTATTGACAGTGATGAATGATGCTAAACTTACGGCAGCTTAAAAGGGACATGCACAATTTTCGTTCCAACGACATAGTGTCTTGTTACCACGGCATAGCTTCTCGTTCCCACGAGATAGCATCTCGTTCCGTTCCCACGAGTTAGCTGTCTCTTTCCTACTCGTGGTATTCAGATATATCTCGTACGAACGAGGTGCTATGTCGTTGTAGCGCAATTACATGTCGTGGGAACGAGATAGAAAAAGAAATTGCGCATGTCCCTTCCTTTTAAGCTACCGTTACCACATGGGGGTGAATTAAATTTACCATTATATTTCTTTGAACGGTATATATCCCAGCATATCATTTCCGAATGATAGCAATGTAAAAGTATTCGTTTAAAATGTGTATGCCCCTATAAGTGGACCCCCTAACAGTAACAGTTTCTGCTCATAAAAGGACTGTTTGCCAATGTCAAAATAAACTGCCGCAAAATCGCATGTACACATTGTGAAACGTACTGAACACATTGCAATCAGTATTTGTGATTTACATATAATCAAATTTTAAACATTTTTATTTTCAAAAGCCAAGATGGCCGCCAATACACAACTACCCTACCCCACCACACTAAACCATATATACATATATTATTTCACCACTTATTGGCTTATTCGTATTGAATTATATTTTAGAAGTGAAATACAAGCGTATGATACTTCAATAAATATTTATTGCTTGAGAATAGATGTATATAAATCCAAAATGGCCACCTATAATCACAATCTCCGTTAATTAATCATCGTGTCGATTATAGTACATCAGTTAACATTTCAAAACATACTTACATACTATCATATGTAGACAGTAAATAGTCATGACAATAGCAAAACTTGTGAATACATGTTTTGTTTAAAAAAATCCAAGATGGCCGCCAACTATGTTGATTGTCCATCAATGTCCATCGTGCTGTCTATTTGATAGCAGTAAGCATTTTGAAAAGCAGTATTATATCGAGACACAATAACACGTGTGTTGTGTCCATGTACCTCATGTAACTCATTGTACCCTATAGCATATGATGTAGACTATGTTGTACCATTGCACCCGATATAACACATCGTACCCTAATGTAAATGTAGTAGACTGTGTTGTGCCCATATACCCTATGTAGCCCATCGTACCGTATTGTAGATGCTGTAGACTATTGTGTATCCTTTTACCCCATGTAACCCATCGTACCCCAGTGTAGATGCTGTAGAATAGATTGTCTCATTGTATCCTATGTAACCCATTGTACCATAAAGTAGATACTGTAAACTATGTTGTGCCCTTGTACCCTATGTAACCTATTGTATCCTAATGTTGATGCTGTAGACCATTTTGTGCCCTTGCTCCCTATGTAAACCATTGTATCCTAATGTAGATGTTGTATATGATGCCGTGCCCTTGTACCCTAATAACACAGTGTACCCTAATATAGATGGCGTAGACCATTCGGTGCTCTTGTACCCCATGTAACCCATCGTGCTCTATTGTACCCGATTATATATACTGCAGACTAGTATATGCCCTTGTGCCCAAAGTAACCCATAGTTCCCAAATATTAATGCATATTCTGTATACTAGTTTGTGCCAATGTGCCCTATGTAACCCATCGTATCATATTGTAGATGATGTAGACTAGTTTGTTTGCTTGCATCCCATGTAGACTATTGTGTATGTTTGTACCCCATGTAGACTTTTATATGCCTATACCCTATGTAGCCCATTGTTTATAATACCATTTGCTATAACTGTTTCATGTAGACTATTGAGTATTGTAGTACTAAACTGTATGGGTGTAGACTAGTCTACAACAGAGCCTATCAAATAATATTCGACCCAGTCTACAAACACGCCCATCAGGGAATCTGCAATGATTTCTTGACATTAGGTCACGGAGAATAATTTCTCATTTGGCATTGTTGTCTTCTACATTTGTAAAAGTGCTCCACAAACAACAGTTGAAAGATAGATCAATGAGTTCATATCTACATGTATATTTCTGTAATGATTGAGAGCCATTCCGTACGACTTTTATGCATGTATCCTTAAATTGTTAACATTTAGTCTGGGAAGCCTATAATAAAATATGGGGTAACCCAAAACAAATTGCAATAGTTTTCAAACATGTTTTTTCTGATTCCCTAGTCATCTGAGAACATCACTTTCAAAATAGACCAAAATAGACTTCGTGGAACATATTTTTTTCAGAGGGCGGTCTACACCTACCCCTGAAATAATAAATGGACTTGAGCGGATCAGTAAAATTACCTGTTTTTGGTTTTGTTTCAATAGCATTAAATGTTTCATCTCAAACAATAATTTTGCCGTTTTGTTAGAATGTTATATATTTTCAAATACGTTCCATGTATACTTTCATGACAATAATTATTAATCACATCAATAACTGTTACAGTTTTGCATGAGTCTGTCAAGTACTGCAGGATTAACTGCTGTCTCACGTATGTCCATTTGCGTGTAACGAGACACTAATCCACTGTTGGTTCGTCCTCCGAATCACTATCCACAACAGACAGTGATCTGTTTGAACACACGCCACGGCATTCACTGCATGCCATGGAACAGTCCAGTCCGTTTTTTCTGCAGGTACATCTCATTGTGTAGCAACCAGTTTTGCAAACACATCTTATCACTTGCAGTAGGTGCTGTGGAGCTGGTAGATTGTCCGTCTAAATTGGAACCATTCTCACTTCACTGACCTTCCATCCCCAATTCTCCGGGGGTACGTCCTGGTCTCCATTGCCTAGCCATACTTGAACTTGTTGATACACTCTCAAACTGTGGTATTCAGAAGCAGCTGATGTTGGGGGTAGAGTACATGGCTCAACTGCTGCAGTGCTGCATGCCGTCTTCTCATAAAACCTGCGAAGCCTGAGGCTGTCGAGGGTTTCATCCTTCTCACCGCTTTACAAGGATAATGTGCATGGTTCCCTGCCTCGATGACATCTTCTGGGCTTGAGCTGGAATCCATGAACACTTCAGCTTGTCTAGCAAAGAAGATGTCACTCTTCACTTTGACCAATGTCTTGTTTTTGCCGATTCCATACAGTCTTGACGTGGTGTCGTATCCAAGTACGGCATGGAGAAAGATAATACTGCTGCAGACAGTACTCCCAAGGTGGCATCTTGTTACTGACATGTTCCAGCACCTTTGAGGCTTTTTACTTTCTCTTTTGACGTTTGGCATGCACCACACATTGTACTCGGCACGCCCAGCATGGTGGATCAGGAGAACGAAGATGTATGTGTCATCTGCAATGACAACCGTGTCTATGTGCTCAGCACAATCCACAGCCACCTCCACTACCAAAAGGTCTGCATCACCCTTTGCATGGTGAACGTCACAGCCAGCTGTCTCCAATCTGTTGCCTAGCATTGTAATAAACCGTTGCTTGTTCTGTTCGTTTGAGATAAATTATTATTTTTTGGTCTGCAGGGCCTAGGTATCATCAAAGTGCACTGCTGCGCCAATGCCTACTACCACTTTTTCGTGCGTGTGTACAATCCTTTGTGCTGGGCGAGTCTCGGTAGCCGTCAAAACAACAGTGGTTTTTCCATATATGTGAGTAACATACTCCGTGTACATCCTCATAATCTCATCCCAGAGAGCACCCTTTGTCCACGGTATTCTGTGAAGGAGAGCACCTCCATCGAGGACATACTGGACTCGGTCAGGAGGTTTCGGGGATTCTGCAATTGTTGGAGACCACAGACTATCAGCTAGACTCGCTTTATTAGCCGACCTCATCACGTCTGGAGATTCAAACAAAGCAGGTGGATAGGAGTACATCTCATATGTGAAGGTATCTGGTAATTCATCACATCTATCGCCAGCAGCTAACAAACGTTGGAAGATGAGCAGAGGATCCACACTGACAACTTCGTCTCTGATCTTCACTGAACCTATTGTTCCCATTGTAACGGCTTGATCAATCTTTCTGAATGTGTGCTCAAGTACCTTTTGATCTGTCATTGACTGCATTACTTTCTGTCCCACATGTTTAGCAGTGTCACAATTCACATGTGATGTAACACCAGTGGAAATGTATCTCAACGACATTGGAACCTCTGTGCTGAAGGGATTTCTCTGTGTCAGGTATTGCAACATGGCTTGGATATCACTGGAATCTTTGGCCATTCTGGCACTGTTGGTCTCTTTGTGCTTTTTACTGGCGGTGAATGTCGTCCCAGTGGCATCCTGTATTGCACTGTTGATCTCTGCACAGGCAGGAGTGGAGAGAACCCAGATGAAGAGTTGAGTCTCTGTTATTCCTCGTCCTCTCGTCAGTCCTCCGCGTGTCTTCAAAGCGCGCATAAGACACTGTTCTATTGTAAGATCGGTTGAAATGCCCGCCGAAAGCCTGTCAGACCGGCGCACCACATGAAGTCCATCCATGAAGTGTTTGTGTATCTCGGATAGATCTGTCTCAAGTTTCAGCATGTTCCTGTAGATACACATGAACGCTTTTCACATAGAGACTGTGGCCAGATGCCACGATGTATGGCAGCATGTCATACAGACACTGAAGATGAAGCGCCCAATGTCCAAGCCTCTCCGCTTTGATAAATCTTCGGAGCAGGTCTACCATGTCCATATATTGTAGCCAAAGTCTTGCCATTCGCTACTCTCCCAACCTCTTTTTCTCTTTCTCCACGTTTTCTGGAAGAGCGTGCATGGCGTCATTTTCCTCCACGTCAGAAGAAGAAATTGATTCTGACAGTATTCTCTCCAACAGGTTTGTCAAGCCGGAAAGAAGGGTATCGTCAACAGCAGCATCAGTGGGATTTGAAACATCTGGTGTGGGTCGTTCCTCAACAGTACTGTCATCATCAGAGTGGACGCTTGCATCTGTTTGCGATGGTACTGAAAGCTCGGACAGGAAAATGTTCAGAGCACTTGAAGTCACCATTGTATTCAGGGCCGCATCGACAAGCAAATGACCATGGTATGTGACTTCTACCATAGCGGCTGATCAAACGTGACCACTTGGTATGACTAGTGCTGTTGTGCATGCGAAGATATAAACTTCCAGGTAGAGTAAATGCAGGACAGGTCATTTGGGTCCATGTCGATCATGGGGAGAAATATGATCGATGATGTTCCAGGACGTTGTCCCTTGTGGACGAGCTGCATGAACCCAGACCATTGTGATCGGGGTACCTTCAGCAGCAGAGATGACTTCCACAGCAGGTCTACATCTGTGTATGGTTCTTCGACATTCGGATTAGTTATCAGATGGTAGCAGAGAGATTGGAGGCTATCTCTTTCTGACAAGAATTGTTGGATTCGTATCTGTCCAACAGATGCAATGTCCTCAGAGGTAACCTTTACTCTTGGAATACGTCTTGCTGATGGTGCCCCGGGCGTCACCAAAGCAATAATTCCCATACCATGGAACGTGCCCTTTCCATCATCCAGGCTTATCACATTGTGGTCAACGTTGTCACCGGAGTATTGTACACAATTGCTGGGGTCAGATTTGGTATTTGTGTACCCTGTGCTACAGAAGCACTCCTTTCAAACATTTTCACTTCACTATATTATGAGCAGGAAAATCCATGTCGATGCAAGGAATCCACCAAAAACTTGGACTGGAAGACATGATGCATTTGAACACCGAACCCGATTAGCAGTGGGGCCATAAGTAAACGAGGGCGTGTTGCCTGCAAGATTGCTTGTCCTATTGAAGCAATTTTGTTCCTTGACTCTTTCCCACAGAATAGTGTATTCAACAATAGTAGCAAAGACGGTGGAAGGAACCGCATTGCTGTGTCTGTTGACAGATCATCGACAGAGGGGTAGGTGTCCTTTGTCTGAGAAATGTTTCTCATGTCCTGCTTTATGAACTTTGCTGCTACCTCTATTATGTGGTTCTTCTCGTCACATTATTTTTGCTGTGTTTGCTGGTGCAAATTGTACAAGATTTTGGAAGCAGTGGTTTTCAAGGAAACAATATTTTGTTTACCATCAATCTCTGATATGGATTTGACAATACTGTCTTGGAAATATATTTTTAACTCATTCTTCATATGTGGGAAGCTGTATGGTTCTGTGTGAGTGTCTTTGAGGCATTCGTTCGTCTTATTGATCAGGTCACTGATGGTCACTTGTTCGTCATCATTAATTTCAAGATACTGCTTGAAATGCTTCATATATTTTTAGATCCCTAGGTCTGCCGCTCCCTGCAATCTTCTTTCATTTTGAATCTCTCTGTTCGGTGCTTTTCTGAAATATGTGTGGCTTTTATTTCCCAGTTCGAAAGTTGATGCTACACATATTGTGATAAACTGCATCTGCAGCTGGTAGATCTTGAACAAATGTCACTCATCCTCTTACAGTGTCAGCCCATTCACCTTTGAACTCATCACAGGCCTTCAAGATTTTGTTCTGAAAATCCGTTGTTCTAACAGGAATCAGTTTATGTTCTGACCTTTTGCCTTTGTAAGCATCTGGACAGCCATAAGATATACAGTCATATTCATAGCTGAACGTGGATTCCTCTGACCTGGGTGTTTGCTGCAATTACTGTTCCGGTTGACCACACTGTTTTCTCTTGTTTGTGAAGTCAAGTCTGCACCTTGCATGTACAACCTGGTTAAGGGTAACAGTTATATCACTGCCTCTAGCTTCACTGACTTTCAGGATACTATCACAACCTTTTTTCTGCAATGTAACGGTGTCTTCTCCATTTGACAAGGGCGTTTGGAAAAATATACAGTCATTCATCTTGCTACACTATGGCTTTATCCACTTGTGAGTGTATTGGCACTGAACCTGAAACACACAAATAAAGTAAATATGAGTATCACTGAAAGTGTACAAATAACGTTCCTTATGTAAAATATTTGGAATTTTAAATAATATTTTGTTGCAGATTTTTTGTCAAAATACACCATATTTGGTGTCCATCTTACATCTATGCAAATAAGGAAAACTCCAATCTTTATAGTGTTAATTTTAATAAACTACCCATACATAATAAACTGCAAACACCCTGAATTTATTAAATCTATTCCAGTGAAACCATTATAATTGTATTTGTTTTTGCTCAAAATACACTAAATATGGCGGCCATCCTGGATTTATGCAAATGAGGAAAACTCCAATTTTCAAAATTTTATTTTTAATGAACTTACCATACCTCAAATACCCTGAATTGATGTCAAATTTATTCCCATGAGGACATTAGAAATTTGTTTTCATTTTATTTCTAAAATAATATATTTTTGCGTGGTGGCCATCTTGATGATATCATAAAAATATGTTCCACTAAGTCTATTTTGAGCTATTTAGTATCATACCGCAACAGAAAACTGTTCAATTCCCTGTATCCATGACGTTGATATGACAATAAAATTTACAAAATTTCGAAATAAACATAATCCCGACCAGATACCTGGTTTGGCCCTCAGATACGTCTTTGGAATTTGTGTATGTGATAGTTGAATTTGGTTATACCACTTATATATAGTAATACGATTATTTGTAATCCTAATACTTTTAGGGGAATGTGCCATGTGACTTTGGTGTGGTATGGACCTGGCACCAGGTCAGGTTATTCTAATTTCAGGGCTGGATATGTATTTATTTTTATGTAAATATTCCGTTCTGATTGTGTGATCCTCCCCCGCACCCCAATGCAGCAGGTTGAATGCGGGGTCGAACCTTTAAATGACCTTAGCTGTTGATGGGCCGTTAAACACCATTAACTTAACATTAACATATTAGTTTAAGGTTATGAAATTACATAAACGCATATTAGTGTATTGTATGTTCAAAAGATGAATAGAGCCACACAAAACAATCAACATTTTACCTGTATTAGAAGTGTATACATGTATGTAATATGTCCTAATTTAGGTTTTCATGTGTTTGAACAACCTACATGTACACATGGAACACCGAGCCGCTTCTAAACACATGCACACCTCAATTTTACACATCGACTTACCGACTACCGTTGCTAGTATTCAGTGGGAATTTTGAATTTCCATTTGACATTAAAGGAACTGTCTCTACAGTTATGACAGCCGATTAATAACATCCGTGTACGCATGCTGCAATTTGGAGTATGCGTGTCCCATTGACACATTTTTCATTATTATTTGTGTTTGATGTCTTACGTATGCTTATATGAAGCAATCACTCAATATTCTGTATAATATGCATTGGAACATGCTTGCATAAATTATACTAATTCACAAAGAATACCAGGCTAGTGTAGTTTGATATCCAGTTTGTAACAGATACCGCTGTAACAAGAAATGGCAGCGTTAATCAAAGCTTGTGCCCTCGCTGTCAGCCTTGATAATACTAAAATAAGCACAAGTCCTCGGTGACCTTGACCGTGGGCGGTCGTACTGGCATCCTTGATAACAAGAGCTGTAGGAGAACAGCATAGATCGACTACGAGGGTTGTCGATGTACACATAGCTTGACAAACAAGGTGGCTGCGGCCTGCATAAAAACCTTAACCAAGGTTGACTAAAAAACTTAACGAAGGGAAATTAAGTAAGTAATTCAAGGTTAAATGTAGGTCAATGACAGATATAGGTCATGGGTTATTGATGTACATCACTAGGAGATGAAGTTTTCCAAGTATGGTTGCTGTAGGCCCAGGAGTATTCCATATACAAGGATGACTAAAAACCTTAACCAAGGGGAAATAACTAAGTAATCCAAGGATAAAAGTAGGTCAAGGTCAAATATAGGTCAGGGATTATTGATGTACATCACTAGGAGATGAAGTTGTCCAAGTATGGTTGATGTAGGCCCAGGAGTATTCCATATGCAAGCTTG
The DNA here is from genome assembly GCA_029237695.1 of Conchocele bisecta. Classification (NCBI taxonomy): domain Eukaryota; kingdom Metazoa; phylum Mollusca; class Bivalvia; order Lucinida; family Thyasiridae; genus Conchocele; species Conchocele bisecta. Next base: position 76,531,940 of record CM055265.1, on the reverse strand, counting down.
ACTATAAAGATTAACCAAGTAATTCAAGGTTAAATGTAGGTGAAGGTAAAATATAGGTCAGGGGTTATTGATGTACATCCCTATGAGAAAAAGTTATCCAAGTATGGTGTCTGTATGCACAATAGTATTCCATATACAAGCTTGACTAAAAACCTTACCCAAGGTTGACTAAAAACCTTAACCAAGGGGAATTGACTAATTAATTCAAGGTTAAATGTAGGTGATTGTGAACTATAGGTCAGGGGTTGTTGATGTACATCACTAGGAGGTGAAGTTGTCCAAGTATGGCCGCCGATCAATCCTCAGATTCCACAAAGCTCCGATGGAAATCTCGGAGATCAATCGGACGGATAAAATAATCATCAAACTATGCAATGATAAACTAGGAGTAATGCCACCAATTAAACCAGAAGACATTGACAGATCCCACATTATTGGGAAAATAGACAAGGGCACAGCCCAAATCATTTGTAAATTTAGTTCGTGGAACACAAAGTTCAGAGTGTACCAGTGTAAGAAAAACTTGAAGAATCATGAATCGCAATCATTCAACGTATTCTTAACTGACGATCTCACCGCCAAGAGAAGAGAAATTGTATATCATCTCAATAAAGCGAGACTGAATAAAAAGCTATTTTCATTTTGGACCACGGACGGTCGAATCTTTTACAAAGTGAACGAAACGGATATGAAAATACAGGTAAAGGACATAGAACAGTTGTCATCCCTTGTCCCTGACCCCACTACCCATATGCTGGCGAACCCATGGAACACCGGCAGCTGAGTGATGAGAATAGCAACTAAGACTGTAGTGATTAACAGATTCAACAATATGTGTCCCACACAAATAAACACTAGTATGTAAAACTTGATTGATATAAAATACTGTTTATATAATACATAACAGTGCAGATCATGATGAGACGGCTCAATCAGAGACGACTCATATGGATCTTTACTGTTCACAAACAACACATACACAACGGCCTGTGACTATCTCCTCCAAAGTATCAAGTTTCAGAATGTCAACTCCCAATATAGCGCTCCATTGGTTGAGCCCGAGGTGTAGCACATCTCAGACTAAGCCAATTGATTTGTTACTTCTAAGATTCCAGTATGTTTAAATAAATATATGTATTCATATTGGAAAGATCTGCGCAGGCGGTAGTGTATTGGTCAACATAATGCTGAAATAATATACCACAATCACGTATATATTTGACTCACCGTCGCATATGAACCAGCATCATCCAAAATCGTTCAGGTGCATTCACATGTATATGTAAAACCACACACAAGTATTCCCCTCGAATTTATGTGTAAGTCCATTTAGTTCCAGTACCATATTCCAAACAGTATGCTGTAAATAGACTCGCATCACAATCTGATTTGATAACGTACAGTGCTACTCCATATTATGTAATTTGTCACAATCACACATCTGTGTCATAATACGCTATGGCTGTGTATCCGTTTTGTACTGTTTGTGTATGTGCAGCAACTACACATTGGAGTCATATAATATACATGTCAAATTCAACATGCGCGTAAAATGCACGATAATCATAGTATTACTGATATGTAAACAAACAATATCGTACAATTTCTGCGCATGGGACGTCAAACGGCTTCAATCACACATTATGTATGCTTCTGCTCATTGTGACCATCTCTGTGTAGCTCCTAGTCAGCTAACGCACATCGGAATTGTACTGTCTGCCTAAATATGGTGATATCTGATAGCAGATTAACTTAACAGTGCATACCATGACCCGATTGCTAGACGCACTGGCTCAGTGGTGCTAGACTGTACGTAGGCTTGCTTAAATAACGTTATCTCACATAGTCGTGTTTCGTCTTTCAGATGCCACCCTTATTATGCACTCTGTATTTAAATTTGTCGTCTGCTATTCATATGTATTCCACAGCAAATTCGAACATGATCAAGTTTTTGGCATAATATGACAGTCGTCTCCATTGAAGACGATTCTCATGTTCTGCCAAAACACGGTTCCAGTAATAAATACGATAACTGCGAATAAATAGCAGACGTCAATATGTTCATTTTTCGCTCTGTAAGGGTTACACTACGCGTCTGAGAAACTTCCTATTACGAGCAAATTTCTGACATTTGTAAACGATATTGCTTTAGTATGATACATTTAAGTTGAGACTCAACGCATTAACATAAACATGTATTATTCAGTAGGTATGTTTTTTCACGAGTTCCAATACTATGTCAACGTAAACTAGTCGGTTTTTCTGATAACTTGAACATACATTCAGTCGTTAAATTGATTAGCACATGCATGTGGGTGTGAGTCCGTTGCGGTTCATCAGTCCGTTTGCCATCTACACGCAACTGTATTTGACAGCTACATGTTTACAATGGCCTAAAATATTGAAACTTGCACTGAAAACACAAGTATGAAGTTGTACTCTATGGGTGTGTTTTCATTGACAACACGTATGCTCATAATTATATCTTCGGGTCACGGTTCAAGCGGACTGGTCATCTGCATTCACGTAATTATGTTACACAATAGTATTCGCGATGTTTATTGAAGTATTAAATTGATACTCTAAAGAGAAGGAAATATTTCGCCACGATTGAGCTGCGTAGTCCCTGATCAGCCTGCTCATATGCGCAGTCTGTTCATGACCTACAGCGACTATTTGTGATTTGTTGCATACCATTCACTATGTTTATTTAACTATACCATCGAACCTCCGACGACAAAGGAAAAACTTCGCCATGTGTGGGCGGCGCAGTTCCTGATCAGCCTGCTCATCTGCGCAGTCTGGTCGGGACATACACTACTCATAGTGTACAAATGGTTCATACTTTTCATGATGTTCTACTGAACTATAACATTGAACCCCTGATGACAAATGAAATTACATACTTTTCATGATGTTTTACTGAACTATAACATTGAACCTCTGATGACAAAGGAAATAATTCGCCATGTTTGGGCAGCGTGGTTCCTGATCAGCCTGCTCATTTGTGCAGTCTGGTCGGGAAATACACTACTCATAGTGTACAAATGTTACATACTTTTCATGATGTTTTACTGAACTATAATATTGAACCTCTGATGACAAAGGACACAATTCGCCATGTGTGGGCACCATAGTTCCTGATCAGCCTGCTCATTTGTGCAGTCTGGTCGGGATATACGCTACTCTTAGTGTAAATATATTACATACTTTTCATGATGTTTTACTGAACTATAACATTGAACCTCTGATGACAAAGGAAATAATTCGCCATGGGGCGGCGTGGTTCCTGATCAGCCTGCTAATTTGTGCAGTCTGGGCGGGAACTACACTACTCATAGTGTACTTATGTTACATTCTTTTCATGATGTGTATCGAACTTAAACATTGAACCTCTGATGACAAAGGAAATAATTATCCATGTGTGGGCGGCGTAGTTCCTGATCAGCCGGCTCATTTGTGCAGTCTGGTCGGGAACTACACTACTCATAGTGTACTTATGTTACATTCTTTTCATGATGTGTATCGAACCATAACATTGAACCTCTGGTGACAAATGAAATAATTCGCCATGTGTGGGCGGCGTAGTTCCTGATCAGCCTGCTCATTTATGCAGTCAGGTCGGGAACTACACTACTCATAATAGTGTACTTATGTTACATACTTCTCATGATGTGTATCGAATTTTAACATTGAACCTCTGATGACAAAGGAAATAATTCGCCATGTGTGGGCAGCGTGGTTCCTGATCAGTCTGCTCATTTGTGCAGTCTGGTCGGGAACTACACTGCTCATAGTGTACTAATGTTACATATTTTTCATGATGTTTTACTGAACTATAACATTGAACCTCTGATGACAAAGGAAATAATTCGCCATGTGTGAGCGGCGTGGTTCCTGATCAGCCTGCTCATTTATGTAGTCTGGTCGGGAACTACACTACTCACAGTGTACAAATGTTACATACTTTTCATGATGTGTATCGAACTTTAACATTGAACCTCTGATGACAAAGGAAATATTTCGCCATATGTGGGCGGCGTGGTTCCTGATCGGCCTTCTCATCTGCGCAGTCTGATCGGGACCCACACTGCTCATAATACAATTATGTTACATGCTATTCACGATCTTAACTGAACTATATTATTGTACATCTGATGACAAAGGAAATATTTCGCCATGTGTGAGCGACGTGGTCCCTGATCAGCCTGCTCATTTGTGCCGTCTGGTCAGGAGCTACATTGCTCATAGTGTAATCATGTCACATACTATTCATGATGCTTATTGAACTATAACATTGAATCTCTGATGACAAAGGAAAACTTCGAGACGTGTGAGCGACGTGGTTCCTGATCAGCCTGCTCATCTGCGCAGTCTGATCGGGACCCACGTTGCTCACATTGTAATTATGTTACATACATGTACTATTCACGACTTTTATTGAACTGTACCGCTGTACCTATGATGACTGAGGAAATACTTCGCCATATGTGAGCAGCATAATCCCTGATCATAATGTAGGTGTGGTAAGTTACACTGCGAGACGAATTATTTAGTGAACAACACATAACGATCCTAAACTGCTGCTATTGTAGTACGGTCTTTTTTCTCGGTTGCGGGTCAATGACTATTGAAACTCCTGTTGATAAGGGAAACCTTGCGTCACGTGTAAGCAGCGTAGACCCTGATCAGCCTGCACATCAGCGTAGTATGACCATAGCATACACTGTGTCTCAGTATATATATACAAATAAGTATGTTAAATGGCATATTTTGATGAATTATATCAAATGAGAAATAGTAAACGACACATTTCGTCTGGTCATCCTTTCTCAGCATAGGCCCATGAATATCAAATAGGTACAATGTAAGCGGTCACGGTAAGTAGTATTGTTTGTCCATCCATCAAATAACTCGACTAGCCATTCTTGCCAGGTAAGAATCGTGATGGTAGCATATAAATTATATCATGCTTTATTTGTGAAACGCATTTATGACATTTCTTACAGTTCAAGATGACACGGTCTGATATCCTCGCACACTTTCGCTTTCGTTTTAGCGCGAGGACATCATTCAGTCACGCGTTCAGTTAAAATGTATTATAACCTGGTAGTCCACCTCCCACCCAGTTTGGAGGTGGCACGTTACCGGAGTTATAAATAATAGTGTACATCTAACCATTTATTTCGTATATAACCTGGTAATTTTTAATCCAACCCCAAGGGTTTTTTTCGGCTTTCACAATTAATCTCAGTACAAACGCAGAATGTCCGCATGCGTTTATTTGTTGTTTATCCATGTTTTTGTGTTGTGTTCTTGTTGCACTACCGTGTTTCATATCCCTGACATCCCGAGGTACTCGCCACGCATGTAGCGCTGTGTCCACAATGTCGCTCCTTTACTGCTGTATAATACTACTCCCAAATTGGTAACGATGTGAATAGCTGGAGAGCGACAATTGGAAACTTTTATAACTGCACTCAGGGACTCTCCAAAACTTGCAAATTTAATGTATCGCCTGTGAAAGATATTCGTAACAATCTTAATCTCCTAACACATTTGTTGATAAGTTATTTCATTAAACTAGTTATTACCAGTATACGAATAACCACAATGATTCATTTATGCATTTCATGTCTGACGATAATTCATATTGCTTTGACAGTCTCAGAACAATACCATGCACAGCCTAATAATACAATTGGAGAGACACATTTTTATGACAGTTACTTTTTATTAAACATTGATTATTACATGTTTTTGATCAAATTGAATCTACTATCAGGGGATATTGAAACAAATCCAGGTCCAAATATTAATAGTGACTCATGTTTATCAATTTTACATCAAAACATAAGAAGTGTGCGAAATAAATTAGAATATATCCATAACAACTATTTAGATTTTGATATTTTGTGCTTGACAGAAACTCATCTATCGCAAATCATAGAAACATCGTCCATACAACTTGAAGGATTTGACCAAATATTTAGGAAAGACAACTCTGCACACTCAGGTGGATTACTTATATATGTTACATGTTCAATGATATCCAAACGAATAGTCGATTTAGAAACTTTCTTACCCGACTCAATATGGATTCAAATTACTGATAAAAATGGAACATTTCTTGTATGCACTTTTACCGCCCACCACACACAGCAAATGACTTTTGGGAACGACTGAATATATGCATAGAACGGGCATCCGAAATAACCAAACATACAATAATAGTAGGTGATATAAATGAAGATCAACTTAATCCAACCAGCAACAAGTTTAGAAATGTTATTTTGATTAACAATATGAAAAACATAATAAATGAACCGACTAGGGTGACAGATCTAACGCAGACACTTATCGACCCCATTGCAGTTACTGCAGAAGTATCCGTATACGATAGTGGAATCATCAAAACTCCTTCGGAAATTAGTGATCATTATGGCACATATGCATATATATATTTTAACTTACCGTCTGCAACTCCGTTTGAAAGAAAAGTCTGGAATTATAAACGAGCTAATTATAACATATTAAATATGATGATACAAACAACAGATTGGTCATTTATTAATAATGAGGGTAGTTTAAACATAGCTTGTGAATCCTTCCAAAATAAATTTATGGAAATTTTGCATGTATTTATTCCGACTAGTCTTGTTACAATACGCCCTAATGACAAACCTTGGTATAATTCATTAATACGTAAAACATCTCGCCAGCGTGACCGTCAAAAAACAACAGCTTTACGCACCAAAAATGAACAAGATTGGAAGACATATAAACAATTACGTAACAAAGTAAATAATATGAAAAAATATGCAAAACAAACATTTTATGACAATTTAGAATTTACAATGCAAGATCTTAATGCTACTAATTCCCGTGAATACTGGAAAATAGTAAAAATGTTGGTGAAAGAAAATTCAAACAATTGTGATACAATTCCACCTCTTTGTAAATCAGACAACACGTATACATTCACCGACACTGAAAAGGCTGAAGTATTGAATTAATATTTTGTTTCAATATCTACAGTAGATGATACAAACGTGGCTTTGCCGATTTTTTTATCTCGAACAAATGATAGAATAAGAACAATTTCGATTACAGAGAAAGATGTGAAAGATATAATTTCAATATTAAATGTTCATAAAGCAACTGGACCTGATGAAATCAGTCATAGGATGCTTAAAGAAACTTCCTCTACTATATGTAAACCTCTCGCATTACTTTTCAATCGATCAATACAGGAAGGAGTATATCCTGAGAAATGGAAATATGCTAATGTTATGCCACTTTTCAAAAAAGGTGAACGAGACCAACCCTCAAATTACAGACCTATTTCTTTGATTAGCTGTGTATGCAAAGTTATGGAACGAATTGTATTTAAATATGTTTACAACCACCTACACTCCAACAATTTGATTTACAAAAACCAATCCGGATTTTTACCTGGTCATTCAACCGTATATCAACTGATTGACATATACAATCAGATATGCAAAGCAATAGATGAACGAAAACAGACATGTATCGTTTTTTGTGACATATCGAAAGCATTTGATAGAGTTTGGCACACAGGTCTTCTATATAAATTGAAACAGAATGGTGTAGATGGCAATCTTCATAGTTGGTTTGGAAATTATTTATCAAACAGATCACAGAAGGTTTTTGTAGGTTCATCCTTTTCTGAAAACAAAGTAATAAGTGCAGGTGTTCCACAACGATCGGTTCTTGGTCCTCTTCTCTTTTTGATATATGTAAATGATATTGCTGACAATCTAATCAGTACAACCAGACTTTTTGCCGATGACTCATCTATTGCAGTTTCAACACCAGACATGAATATAATAGAACATAATATAAATCACGACTTAGATAAATTAGCGGAATGGTCAAACCAGTGGCTTGTGAAGTTCAACCCCTCTAAAACTGACGCAATGATATGTTCACTAGTAAGACATGTAGATCCAGCTCTATATTTTAATAACGTCCAACTCCAATGTGTCGAACATCACAAACACTTGGGGTTAACTCTTAGTCAGGATGGAACCTGGCATGAACATATTTCAAATATTATTGTATCAGCTTCTAAGGTATTAGGTTCTATGAAGATGCTTAAATTTAAACTGAATAGAAATACATTAAATAAAATATATATATCTTACATGAGACCAATTGTTGAGTATGCAGCAATTGTTTGGGACAGTTGTACCCAATATGAACGTGATTCCCTTGACAAACTGCAATATGAAGGAGCTAGAACAGTTACTGGTCTAACCCGTTCAGTTTCAATTAATAAACTTGTCCAAGAAATTGGATGGGTGTCGCTATCAGACCGAAGAAAAATACAAAAATTAGTGTTAATATTCAAAGAAAAGGCAGGCAAACTTCCAACCTATCTACACGAGCTATTCCCACAACTAGTCGGAGAAAATAATCCATATGAATTGCGTAATAGGAACAATTGTATTACATTAGCCAGGCGAACAGAAATCTGCTCTAAATCTTTTATACCATCTTCATTAGCATTATGGAACGAGTTAGATGACGAAATTAAGAATTCCCCCTCCTTAGCAACATTTAAAGCCAAACTAAAACAGCTGTTCAAACCGGCAATTGTTCCAGCATACTACCTGATAGGTGAAAGAACACAATCAGTTTATCACGCCCGCATAAGAAATCAATGTAACAATTTAAATTCAGATCTATTTATAAATCATCTACGAGAATCCCCATTATGTCACTGCACACAAGACGTTGAAAATGCCGAGCACTACTTTTTCAAATGCACATCATTCAACCAACAACGCCAGCAAATGTTTACCGCAACCGGTCAACACAACCCCTTGTCAATAGATACTATACTGTTTGGAGACGAGTCAAAAGAATATGAATCTAATGCTACTATTTTCAAAGAAGTTCAGCGCTACATAAAACTCACTCGTCGTTTTAATAATTTTAATAATGAGTAGACTCACTGACATGTTCCTGTTTTATAGGGAAAATAATCAACTTACATAGTGGCCAGATTTTTGGATGTCAAGCGGTCTGAATTCACTGGAGAGTGCAACACGAATATAGATGCATGCTAGTTTTGTTGTTGTTTGTTTTCGTTTATTTTTCGTACATGTTTTTTGCTCTATATATCATTACATTATACCGTATATTTCACCGCCATTATACCACATGTTTAATACTTGTAATAAGCATTTGGGAAGGGCTGTAGCTAACGTTGTAAAAACTTGTAGCCCAACCCGTTTGCTCTCTTTACCAGAAATGTGTTTATTGTACAATTATTGTAAATTGTAAAAAAGAGCAATAAAATATATTTAAACTAAGTATGGTTGGTGTAGGGCCATGAGTATTCCATCTACAAGCTTGACTAAAAACCTTAACCAAAGAGAATTAACTAAGTAATTCAAGAGGAAATGTAGGTGAAGGTCAAATATAGATCAGGGGTTATTGATGTACATCCCTATGAGAAAAGGTTGTCCAAGTATGGTGTATGTATGCACAATAGTATTCCATGTACAAGCTTGAGTAAAAAGCTTAACCAAGGTTGACTAAAAACCTTAACCAAGGGGAATTAAGTAAGTAATTCTAGAGGAAATATAGGTCAAGGTGAAATATATATCAGGGGTTGTTGATGTACATCACTAGGAGATGAAGTTGTCCAAGTATGGTGGTTGTAGGGCCAGTAGTATTCCATATACAAGCTTGACTAAAAACCTTAACTAAGGGGAATTAACTAAGTAATTCAAGAGGAAATGTAGGTCAAGGTCAAATATAGATCAGGGATTATAGATGTACATCCCTATGAGAAAGGTTGTCCAAGTATGGTGTCTGTATGCACAATATTATTCCATGTACAACCTTGACTAAAAACCTTAACCAAGGTTGACTAAAAACCTTAACCAAGGGGAATTAACTAAGTAATTCAAGAGGAAATGTAGGTCAAGGTCAAATATAGATCAGGGGTTATTGATGTACATCACTAGGAGATGAAGTTGTCCAAGTATGGTTGGTGTAGGGCCAGTAGTATTTCATATACAAGGTTGACTAAAAACCTTAACCAAGGCGTGACGGTGACGCCGACGCCGACGCCGTCGCCGACACCGACGCCGACGCCGACGCCGCGCCGACGCCGGGGTGACAACATAAGCTCTACTTATTCTTCGAATAGTCGAGCTAATAAAAAAGACAGAAAGAACAACTTTAACATTTTTGCCTTACAAATTTGGCTTACAAACAAGGTGAGCACAAGTCCTCAGTGACCTTGACCTTGAGCGGTCGGATGTGGGTAGCATGCACAACAAAGCACCATCCCTAGACTCACGTTGTGGCCAAATATTATCAAAGTCTGTGAAGCCGTTCATGAGTTTTTGAAAATGAAAAGTGTTACTAACGTACGTACGCAATTACGTCCGTATGCATGTACGTACGTATGCACGTACATGGACTAACGCTATATCCCATCTTGTCTATCGGGGGGATAATAAAACAGTCCATGCAGATTTGTTCTCATTCTTAACCATGAACAAACACGACAATCAAACAAATTACAGTAAATGCCATGTAAATGAAACACAATGGGGTCTCCAGCGTGTCCGGTTTAGACGTATATACATAGCCCATCACGTTTACGTTCTCAGTTCTCTGTCAAAACATCGACTAATTGATAATCACCCGGCCATATACTGTAGAATGTATTTGTAATTGAAGGGCCTATCATCGCATGATGCTGTGCGTACAACTGTACATGCACGTGCAGCATATGAATGCATATATCTATTATTGGGTGGTCAGTAATAAAAGTCATTTACGAGGGGTATTCAATAATTAATTTCCCAACACATACATGATCTCAATAAAATGAAATGACATTAATTTAAGGTATTACGTCATAGATAGATACACTTTGCATCAATGATAATTGCTTCAGAAGAGTGATGTGATATATGAATATAGTATATGTGAATATTGTCTTGTTACTGTATTCTATATGGCACTTTCAGTTGCCATCTCCGCCATCTTTGTATGTACAAGCCATTGTGCAGTTTCACCACTTCTTGCGTTTGACACATACAGCAAATAATATGACAGTAAACAAAATAAAATTTGGTGCAATACATCATAGACAGATATGACAACGGCGTGCTATAAATATTATGACAAAAAAAAAGTATACAAAATACAGGATATTTGAGCATTTCTCCCATCATTCTCAAAATATTTTTTCTCATGGTAGGCGAATAGACACCAGGGACAATACATTCAGGTAACTGCTTACATGTCACTGGATTTGATAGCTAATAACAGAGTACAGTAGCGGGTATATGTTATGTGTTGTGTGGTTTGCCAGGTAAAAGTGATACACTGTGCGATTTTCTGTGTATGAGGCTATTTATAATGGTGGTTCATGTTGTTAAAAACACGGGTACAAACCTGTCCATAAAACTGACATGTGTTACAGTTTGGTGTCATATAATTGATAGGAGTCCATTCTCCTGGCTTTTCTATGTGTGATTAGCTAGATTATACCATATTTTCTACTTCACATTTTGCGTTCTTTGTCAAACGGCAGAACAGATGAAACTGGCTGATGGCTGGAACACACAAAGATGGCCGACATGGCCACTCTATGTGCCATATAGGATACAGTCACGAGGCAGTGTTCACATACATATTATGCATATATTCCATCACATTTACAAAGCACTGTATATATATATATCACTGTTTTTGAGAGCTGATGAAATATGCCACTTCACGAGTGGGTGTAGGTTTATAATACGTTTCTGTTATTTACTGAACGCCCCTCATTTATGTCCTATTTTTTTCGGTGACAATTGTCTTTCCACGTGCTAAACCTTACTATACTGTAGACTACGTGTCGGAGATTTACCAGGTAAGATTGTATTTAAAGTATTTCAACAATGTTCTTATTATAGTTTAGACATTTCTGTCGTCGTTCTGTATATATAGTTTTGTCTACACATCTGTCCATGGCATTGACACGAATTGTGATTACATATGCGTCACTGGCACAGAGAAGGAATTTGCAGCATTTATTAGTAGAATTGATGTACCTTTATCATCATTCACCATCCAAATTAACGTTTTATGTTCTACATGTAATCATTCCGCAGATCGCACAACATCAACAACTGCTACATTGGGGACATATAGTAAATATAGGAAATAGTAGTAATCGAATGGCAACCAACATCTGCAATGATCAAACTGCGCTGTTGCGTAGACTGATCTGAGCTACAATAGCCATCGTAAGAGCGCTTTTCTTAGCCGGTGTTCCTTGTGTCAAGCTATCACTTCACACAATGGCCATAGACACACAACGTGTCTGGTTTGCCGTGATGCACGACTTTTTAGTGCCCAAGTTTGCATATAGATGCAAACTTTTCTTTTTGTCTATAGAGGTATTCAAATTGTCTACCAACCGCTGACAAACAATAGAGTCGATGTGTAAGGTGAAAGCCCAGATTGTTTCCATCAAAATTATGAAAAGGCATAACCTGAAGATCATCTGTGTCAACTTTCGGAAAGTTAGCCAGATGTGAGAATGTATGACTTTTTTGGAAACTACCGTCCCTCACTAATTAGAAATTCTTGTGATTGGAAAGATTTGCTAATTCAGATTTTGCTGAAAAATAAATATCTTCGTTCATAATTAATTCAAATATTTACATGTAATGAAAAAGTGATCATATGTTTCGTTTCCATTACATTATTTACAATTTGGACTATTAGGCTATGGGCTACCAGGACCCCCCGTGCACCCCCCCCCCCCCCCCCACAACATTTGTACGCCATGTTTTTTTTTGTTCCTTGGGGTATACTATTATGCAAATTAGGTGCCGCCATTTTTTGGAAAATTAATTTTGCACATATCATTCTTATTAAAAGTGCTAGAAGAACATTTAAGGTGTCTACATATATGTTTTAATGGTCAAGGAGTTCATTAAACACAATACCGATTTGATTGGATAATTTCCTAAGTCATGAATATGCAAATTAGGCGTAAAAAAATCAAAAAAATACATTTTCATTTATAAACTTTGTACTAAATATTTCTAAAAGCTTATATTAATCATTTTTTTAGAACTGAAGCAGTCTAAGTTATTACACTACATGTCTGCTTTATAATAGAAACATTATATCATGTATTGTGACCTCATATTGCTATGCAAATGAGATTATGGCCATTGCATAAATTTCTCATTTCCCGCCATTTTTGAAAAAAAATTATGTTTCCACATATCTTTCTTATTAATCAAGCTAGAAGAACATTTAAGGTCCCTAGATATATGTTTTCATGGTCAAGGAGTTCATTAAACATAATACCAATTTGATTGGATACCTTCCAAAGTCCTGAATATGCAAATTAGGCATACAATTTACATAGTATCTTAAAAAATAAAACATATTTCTGTATCATGTTTATTTACAAACAAATCTTTGTTTACTCTATATAGTTGGCTCTATTGCCATGAGTTTTTGTTCATTAAGTCACACTGCCTAATCACTGTCGTCTGCATCCTCGTCAGAATATACAGGCCCCATCTCACCAGATTCTTCTTCATCTGATGTGTCACAATCCTGTATATTCTCGATGATGTCTAGGAGTCGTTGGGGTAGAATTGGATCGTTCGTCCACAATGGCTCGATATGTCCATCAGTTTGTATCCAGCCATGGCCATTAGTAGGGTTTGGAATCTCAGGAGTTGCAATGTGTGCCCTCTTCCATATTGCAACTTGATAATTGACCCTCCGTACATGCTGTACCAAGCTGCCTTTACATGGGGGTAGTGACGCAATATCTACATTGTTTGATATGGTTAGCTTTTCAGATGAACCACATTTTACTTTCAACATGAACACTCTGAGTTCATCAACCTTTGTACATCTGGAATTGCCATACACGGCACAGGTGAAAGCTTCTAATTCATCAATAGTCTCTTCAGCCATCTCCCAATCATCTCCGACATGAGACAGAACTGGGACGTACTTTGGCATTTTATGCATTGTTTTTATGGCCTTAACCTTCCCCAGCCCCTTGAATGCACTAGTACTGTCACATCCTGTATACGCATGCAATGTCAATAACGTGGTGCAGTATTCCTGTGTGTACCCACGAGCTATTTCGCTCATGTTGATTAATCTTTTTTTGTTTCCAGTTCCTGTGTCGAACAGAAGAGTGACATTCTCTAGATGCAGAGCATAATGCAATAGTATGAAAAAATTATCACTATCTGGACTCTTTACCCTTATGTAGTCATATCCATGTTCATTGCCATACATCGCATACACTATTATCCTCGTATCTGTCTCTTCCTGTGTAGATTTTTCAGACTTTTTATCTCTGTTGAGTTAATATGTCCAGCTTCACACTTCAGTTGATATGCTGTTCCATCGCATATTAATGTGACATTGCGGTTGCTAATTTTGGAAGCAAATACATCTGTGTTCCAAACCTTTTACAGCTTCCAGTCGTGGCATTTACATAATACTTAAAGTCAATTAATGCAGATAGTGTCACAAATTTAAGCATGCTTAAACACGTCGAAAATTAAGCATTTACTGAATGTGTAATGGTACACTAAATGCCAAATTTACGGAAATTTAATTAATTTATTTAATTTGGCTTAAAGGTCGTTACAACTTAAAGTTTACTTTCTAAGTAAATCACATTTTATCTATGGATAAAATTAGAATTACGTTCAAAGTAAACATACATATCTTGACATTTTCAGTTGAAAGGAAATTAAACTATAAATTGTGATCGAGTACATAAAAAGTTGAAACATTGCAAGATTGGAACTGCATACGCACGTATATACCAATTGATTCTTCGCGCACTGTTTAACAATCCGTTCAACTGGAATAAGTCATGTCTACATGGAGCAATGTAACACAAAGGCAGCAATGTACACGTTGATCTTTTTTAATATGCGTCAGAAAGTACATACATGAACAGGTCATTGTCAGGTACCACTGAAATTGCATATTAGTCGCGCTTCCGAACAATTCATCACATAATAACTTTTATTACATGTTATGGGCATTAGGGGTGTATAACAATGGTTTATTATTTATCATAATACACTAGTATTCACCAATTTGCAGGGGGATTGGGGGGGGGGGGGGGTAGAGAACATTTTAAAAGTATTTCATGTTCAACCTATATCTATATTGTTTCATATATAACATATATAACGTAGTGCGTGGTGTTTTCACACAGTAGTATTTCTTACACAAAATGCAGTTTATATTTGTGTTTTGAAAAAAAAGGTCACGTTCATTCTGAATCAGCCACTCATTAAATAGACACTAATAACCAGTGAGTGATACCTTACGAAAATATATCTAATTATTGCATATTGGTGAATATTCGCGTTATATTTGGGCCTGATTTAGGGCACCAGAGACTCGCACACTACCTTAATCCCTAAATATTTCTCTTCATGAATAGAAACCTATGGAACGACAAATCTACATAAACTCAAATATGTATTGCTGGCTCTATATATATATTGCTATATCTAAGTATCTAGAGCTAGCAATATGTATTTGAGTTTATGTAGATTTGGCAATGATGTAACTATTTCACAAACACCCAGCCATCTTCGGCGGGTGGATCATCGGGCATCTTCCTGCTGGAGTCCGCCGCACCGAGTGTCCGATTGGAGGTCTGCATACGGGATTTTTAGACTCTGCAGGCTTGTATGCTTGATGTCCAGTTCTTTGATCGTGTTGTTATAAGTAGTTGACCGTCACGGCAGTCGTCTAACTATATAATGGAGTGATTCCGGGTCAGAGTCAGTCTCCGTCTCCGAAGACATATAGTCGATATTTAGAGCACTTAACACTTTAACTCGTTTCTCTTGATCCCATGAGGACTTTTTCCTAGCCGCTAGTATCCGGTTAGTTAATTTCTGAAATAAAACTATTACATGCATACGATTTGTAATTTAACAATTATCGTTAACATGTATAAAAGAAAGGATGATTATCATCGATGTCTTCGACATTCATGGCTATAGGATATGCATCATCGCGAATGTCTGATGACGATCATTTTCAATTGATCAGAATTTGCATTGACCAAACATGCGTCGTTTCATTTTATTGATGGCACATGCCGAGAAAAATGTAAAATATAATATTCAGTCACAAACGAATGTTACGAATTAAACTTTATTTTGACAATAGTAAAATATCATGTTTTTATTATTTGGGGGGAGCTGTTTTGTGGGGCTGGAGCTTTTGTTGTATTTAATGTTATTTTCCCATTTATCCCGTAGTTCTTATTTTTACTGGGGACAGTATACTATGTATGTATGTATTTATTTCATTTACGTGTCACATTTCTTATTTACATGACAAATAACAGTACAACATTACACAATACAAATAAGAAACCCGGCCGATATCGACCTACGAGACACCATATCAATATTTACAAGTATAAGACGATAAATGAACATGCGATTGTTACAACAGTTTTGTTCAATTGGTTAACAAGTGATAAAAAAATAAAATAATTCACAAATTTGACTTAATATTGAGTACATGAGTTGAATAAAAATGGGAAAAAAAAAATAAATGTAGCTAGATTAGATACATAAAACAAATTAAAACACTGTAAGTGTGTACATGTATCAACTGACTCCAGCAAGAGTGTTCTTGCTACATTATGGTATTGGTTGCGCATATTGTTGGTATGCTTGAGTAAGCGCCACGCATGATTGTTTCTATCATTCATCTGCTATTGCATGAACGAACAGAGTGGGCTATGTACTGGTCACATACCGATGTGCTCATACAAAGTCAACTATGGTCTTACGTCACACGATTGCTGGTCGCCGTGATAACACTGAGAGTAATGTAAATAGATAGTGAGTGATCATGATAGTATTGTTAAGAGTGATTATGATATTATTGATACGACTGATAAAATATACAATTATAAAATTATAAGAACTGTTTTCTTCTTCTATACATATGATAGAGTGTTGATGATAAAACATGGGTCAAGTTTACATGATTCATTAAAAATATTAATTTGTCATGTGAAGCCATACTGACAAAGTCAGTATTACACAGTTGAGCCTTACATAGCAACGGACGTCTGATGTCCGTATATAAATCACTACTGGTTGTGGAGTGCATTATTTGCCACGTTGAAAACCCAGGAACCACATTAATTTGTACATGTTGTACGTATACCATATTTCTCTATGCTTGTATTGTTACTATTTTGATTTTCTTTGCTCATTAGTCCCACTAGGTCTATACCTCTCTAGTTTACATCCAGCCGGATATGCGGATACATGTCTAACCATTTAGCAGCCTGGATGCATATTGTATCGATATATTGTACAGAATAAATTAATCATTGTATATTAACACTTACTACGGCCAAATTATCATCTGCGGACTATAGGACATGAAAATGCTTCACGACGTAAACCCAAATAATAATATTCAATGTATAAGTACCTAAGTCATACACTTGTATGAAATTATAATATTGACAGAAATACCCGGCCCTATGGACCTATATGTCACTTTCAAATATATGAATAACACTATGAAGGAATGTATATAAAAACAAATTGTTGACAATAATTGACACCTAAAATGAGCAGTCGTATGAGGGGTGACACAGTTTTAGCTCTCATGTTTACTTGCATACAAGAATGGCATAGTGATTTGTTAATTCTACTTATCGGCGTACTCGGTTTATTATCACAAGTGACCAGTGTAGCTCCATACCAGAATGCCCATATGAGCAGTACATGTACATAATAAATTAATCATTGTATATTAACACTTACTATGGCCAAATTATCATCTGCGGACTATAGGACATGAAAATGCTTCACGACGTAAACCCAAATAATCATATTCTATGTATAAGTAACTAAGTCATACACTTGTATGAAATTATAATATTGACAGAAATACCCGGCCCTATGGACCTATATGTCACTTTCAAATATATAAATAACACTATGAAGGAATGTATATAAAAACAAATTGTTGACAATAATTGACACCTAGAATGAACAGTCGTATGAGGGGTGACACATTTTTAGCTCTCATGTTTACTTGCATACACGAATGGCATAGATATTTGTTAATTTTACTTATCGGCGTACTCGGTTTATTATCACAAGTGACCAGTGTAGCTCCACACCAGAATGCCCATATGCGCAGTCTGGTCGGGGTCAACACTGCTCACTATGTAGTAATAATGTATTACTAAGCTATTATCTTGTCTATAAGAGGGTTCACATGTACATGAATTTGAACATTCTCAGTGTTTCAGTTTTGTCTAACTACATTCAATGGAGATGTCGATAATGATACCAACAAAATAGCTAGATTCTAATCACGCTGTATGACTGTGCAGAACGTGTGTGTACTTTTTCTAGGCTGCTGGCTCATTTGTCTACTTCCAATTACATGTAATAGTAACATACAATACGATGAATGTTCCGCAATTCCATATTAAATGATGTAGTTATAAATGCGCGTTTGATTGGGTCACACGGCTAAACAGTCACGGTTCGCTATGGTCACTCGTTTGTTTAGCATAAGGACCAACTCACTCGTATTGATCTCACCTGGTTAGATATACGGTATATTTACAGTCAAATAACGCGTAGCCTGTACCTTATTGTTGGTGGGTACATCTTCGGAGACTTTCCATGGAACGAACTCGACATGCTCGATGTGGCCTGGTTTTGTTGTATCTCCACCAGCGTGTTCATTATCTCCTCGGATCTTGCCATCAACACATTTTGGTTTTTCTGGCGTATTACGTCATTCTGCAGTATAAGATACGAGCAATTTCTAATCAAGGTAATGAAAGAACTGAAACTGATACGTCAGACAAACAAAAAGTATGAAAGCGTGCCACCCACACACTGATCGATGATGCCCCCATTTGCAGCCTTTACTATTTCCACTTTCCTTAAGCCCAATTTTACAGCCAAAGCCACACACTTTGTTTATATGTTTCATTATTGCCATTTTGTTTACGAAATAAAAGTGTGCGATTCAAACAATATAAAATAATGCATGATTTACCAATCATAACGTAGTTAAAAATGTTTGTCTGAGGCTCGGTATTAACCCATCTTTGGGATATTACATGTACGTTAAATGTTGCATTCATAATTACGTGTCGCGTATGTACAATTTGGCGCGAATTTTGAAGTTTGGTCGGTTACATACATGTATCTACATGCTTAATTTTACCACAACATAGAAATTATAATACGTACGTCTGCGTCGATACCGGAACAGTCGTCGGGCGAATGATCTCTGCGCCGCTTTTTGGTTTTCGATCTCTTCCGTAGAGGCGTTGACGACTCCACTGGACTGAAGCTATGCGCGGACGTGGTAGAGGACAAGTCCGTATCACCATGATCACTGATCTCGGATTCTGCACCACTAATGCTCGCCATATTGATCGGGGTCGCTACTCGAATTAGTGTCTGTATGCAATGCCCCAAGTATCAATCTATGTAAACATTTAAAAATGTGCTGAAACCGGCTGCAGACATTGACTACAGGGTGCCAGACATTGAATGGTCAAACGCTGGAACGGTTCTCGTGACGAAATAGCCTTTACTGCGATTTACATTTACAACAACTCATATGTGACCCATTTGCAACATTTCGCAAACAACATTTGTCATTTTCATGAGATGAATATTTCCATTACAAACAGAATCATAGTACGTATTATATGTTTAATTAAATAAAATCACATGCATTGGATGTCTACCTGATAACAGTCTGCAATTATATATTATTTTAATACTTGTTAATGTGTACTATTAAGCGAGACATACGTTGCTGAAGCGTAAAACACGAATTCAGATACGTTCGTTGCATGCGAGTTCAGCATTCTGAGAAACAAAGTTATATTAATACACGTGCCAAATTAAAAGTTATAGCCTTGATACTGACCATTATGAGATGCCCCGCCGGTCTACAATCTGAAGAAGCACATTAACCCCAGTTACAACAACAGACTGCAATTTACGCTTGCCAAATTCTTGTGTTAACCTTTAACAAACTGAATTAAATTTTGTCATCTGCTGTTTGTTTATTTATTGCATACACATAACATTTTCATCACCAGAAACATGGTTTGACATCACATTATAATTATTTCCAAAGTGCTGTCAAACTATGTTCTTATTGAGAAAGAAGACAAAATAACCGTAGATTACAAGTTTCGTTCCCAACATTCTAAGGGTTAGTATATACGTTTTCTTCGTATATTACTAAGTTCATTCGTTCCAAACTATTTCATTAGGTTTCGGAGTAATTTTCAAAATTCCCACTTTTCGTTTTTCTGCTCCCCATGTTATAAAAATAGTGTGCTTTTTCCGCTACAATAATACAATCGATAGTTTATGGAATGCCATCAAATAAATGAAGAAAAAAAACACTGGGGATGGCGATTTTTTCGTAATTTATGAATAATTACTTGAACAATAATACCTCATGCATGCAAACTCATTTTGGCAATACATCGATCTTAATACATCAATGCAAATGCTAAATATATATATTGAGTTTTGATGAATCTGTATGTTTACGCAAAAATGATTTTGTGTAAATAAAGCTGTTTGGGTCACACCTGGATTATTTGTTTTAGTCCAGTCGATACTTTACATTGTTTGCAGAGTGTACGCAAGTTACCGCCAGCAGCTGTACCTTGAAAACATTATCGGCAGCCAATCAGATTGCAGGTTTACGCATTATGTTACTAAATTTAGTTTAGCTCAGATTCTGGCTGCCGAGACGCAGAGGTATTGAAGAAAACAGTTGTTTTTTTTCAAAATTTGTTTAATTTCGCGTATGCAGATAAGTATATTTGTGTGCATACTTTCTAGTATGTATTATCGCACCATGTGCGGGTAATTGTATGTTTTTTTGAGCTGGTTATTTCCTTCTGTTTGTAGCGAATTGGTGTGCAACCCAGTTGCCGAAGTTGTTTACATTTTGGGTAATGGCCGTCCCTGGCGTAAAACGTACCCTGTTATTTGGGCACAGTTTTGTACGTCATTTTGGTACGTTTTTGCAATCTGATGGTTCCCTGTGGAATTTGGGCTTGCGTGACAGCCAGTTCCAGGTAGGTTGAATATGTCTGAGTGGATTTGCACATGATTTGTTGTCATATGCAACACATTTGATTCATGTGTTGCTTGTGAGAAAGGTGGCTGTCATGCAGTTGTTGCCAAGAGTGTCAGTTCGATTTCCTGCCTATAATGACCATGTTATTAGGGCAAACATTGCTTTTTCTGTAAGTATTCAGGCCGTAGATGATCCTATATGGTTCTTGAAACATAGAGGTATGTGGAACATGTGTACACCCATTCTTGGGTCAGATGGCGTCCATTTGTCGGCTGAGGTTGGGTATCCTAAGTACCTTAGGAGTGTCCGCTCTTGCATTATTCGGGTTAACAATTGGGAGAGGTAAGCAGGTAAGGCTGCAGTTGTGGCCATCTAGTTTGAGACAATATTGTGTCCAGTTATACCTGGGGTTGCATGTTACGTGCTTGTGTATGTTTGCCTGAACTACACTAATTGACTATCTGGGTCACGTCCTATATGGTTGGCATTTGAGCAATTGCTGCGCATTGTTCATTTATAGGTGAAATCTTTTGTGCATATTATAGCCATGTTAATCATGATAATACCTTACTAATTGTTCTTGCTGAACTGTCGGCGGTGGAATCATACGTGTAGCATGTATCGTTATGTTGTTGTATTCTGCCCGATGCCGCAGTTCCGGTCGGCAGTGTTGACACCGGTGGTACGTTGCAAACGTGTCATGTACCTGTGTTTCGTTATCTGCACGACTGCCATATCTGGCTTTGGCGGCGTTGTATGATGCCATTCGAATGATAATGCGGCACTCGGGTACTAGTACCTGGGTACATTGTTTATCTCCGTGTTGTGATACGCTACATGTATGTGGCTTGTTAGACTGGCACTAGGGGTAATTGTCTTGGTCATCATGTTTCCTGATGATCATTATTTTTCAACCATGTGGTTACTGTACATGCTGTACATGCTAAATATCCGGTTTTCACATTTTTATGTGCATTTTGTTACCTTTGTGCCACCAAGCGCTGTTGGCAGCCTTAAGTACTATTTGTATGTTAATAGGTTCCCTCTGACTATGGCTGTTTGCAGTGCCTCATTTGAAGTATGCCGCCGAATCGGAAGCCGTCGAAGGTGTCTGCCAGGGGCGCCCCGCCGTGATACCGCCGCCATCAGTGACTGTCACGTCTTCAGAGTCGATGTTGGACACGGCGGCGGCCACGCATTTAGTGCCAGATCCGACGGATCGTGTGCGGGCAGCGCTGTCGTCAGGCGATGATCCCGCTGATGTGGACATCAGTGAGCCAGGTACGGTGTCGTCTCCCCCACTGACGGTCGCGGGTTTGCACGCGGTGTCTGATATGCCTGGGCCCCATGTGCCAGCCGCCTCGGTACAATATGTTCCAAACGTTTGTAGTATAACGTCGTACAATTTTTCGCTGGGAGCGAATGTCAGCCCAAAATTGCGTCAGATGATTTGGGCAAACGAATTTGTGGAGTTGTCCCTACTGTTACCAAACGCCAAGGTTGAGGATGAGGTGGTGCTCCAGCTATCGGGCCAGAACGTCACTGTCCAACAGAAAGATCGGGGAGCGAAACATCTCACAATTGGACAGTGGCTTACAGCTTTCCATGTTTATATGGATGTGTTTGTCCAGCGCTATCCGGCTGAGATATCTGGTCTACTAACGTATTGTAACTTGGTGCGAGATCTGGAGCGGGCATATGGGGCGGTGGCGTTCAATTTTTACGACCGCACTTTTCGTGCTCACAGGGGCGGTCACAGCCGTTGCAGGTGGTGATGCACATGGAGCTGTGGGTGAAGGCGACTACGTTGTCACTTGATTCACGTGCATCGCCTCCGACAACAAGCAGTCTGGCTGTACATTCAGGTTTTGTCGTTTTGCGCATATTTGCAGTTTTTGCAGTAAAAAACATGAACGATACAACTGCTTCGCATTTCAGAAACAAAAGAGTGCCTCTGCTGCCCCCTCATCTGCCCCTGCTGGTCCCGCACATGTGAACAACCAGCCAAAGCCAGGTGCCTCCGTGAAACCGCCCTTTTCAATGCCACCCTATGCCAACGCCCGTAAACAATGAATCCCTTGCGTCCTATTTAGATGGATATGTTGACAGCGAGGTGTCATACTTAGTACATGGCTTTAAATATGGATTTCACATTCCTGTATCATATAATGTTGCCCCACGAAACTGTCGCAATCACCCATCAGCTTTGAAAAATAAATCTGTTGTGACAGAAAAATTATCAAAGGAATTGCAAGCAGGTAGGATTACAGGCCCTCTTCGTGAGCGGCCAGATAATCTGGTATGTTCCCCATTAGCACTGGTTCCCAAAAAAGAACCTGGTCAGTTCAGACTCATACAAGACCTGTCATACCCAAAACACAACTGTCAACACGGCCATCGATAGGGAACACACGCAGGTGATTTATGACTCGATTGATACCATTGTAGAAAAGGTTAAATTAAATGGCCGTCATTGTCTTCTATCGAAGACGGATATTGAGAATGCTTACCGAAGTGTCCCCATAAGGCCTGCAGACCGCCACCTTTGTAGATTTTCTTGGCAAGGAGGTGACGGGACTGTACACTACTACATGGATGCTTGTTTAGTGATGGGTTTGTCGATCTCGTGTCAACTGTTTACTCGATTTTCCTCGGCTTTACAGTGGGTCATGGAGACTAAGTATGATGCATGTATGTCCCACATCATTGATGATTTTTGTTTTATTGGACCGACAGGCTCCGAAAAATGCGCTCATTCACAAACTGCATTTCTAAACATGTGTCATGAGATTGGCATTCCGATCAAGCGCGAAAAAACAACCACGCCCAGTATATGTATTATCATATATGGCATTGAAATGGATTCTAATGAAATGGTGATGCGGTTGCCTTCCGATTTTTGTTTCATTGGACCGACAGGCTCCGAAAAATGCGCTCATTCACAAACTGCATTTCTAAACATGTGTCATGAGATTGGCATTCCGATCAAGCGCGAAAAAACAACCACGCCCAGTATATGTATTATCATATATGGCATTGAAATGGATTCTAATGAAATGGTGATGCGGTTGCCTTCCGATAAGGTGGACAAAATCAGGTGTGAGTTACAAGGCATAGCCAAACGTAAAAAGGTCACTTTACGGTCATTGCAATCCGTCATTGGCTTGTTGAATTTTGCGACATCATGTGTTGTTCCAGGTCGGTGTTTTTTGCGCAGGGTGTATGATTTGACAACAGGGGTCACTTGTCCATCTTTTTATATACGGATTTCACAGGAAGCCAGAGCAGATTTTCGTATGTGGAAAATGTTCATGGATTCGTTCAATGACCGATGTATGTTTTTGCATGATGACTGGGTTTCCTCAGACGCATTGCATTTGTATACTGATGCTTCATCGACATTTGGGTTTTCTGCAGTGTTTGGGAAACAATGGTTTGCTGGGGAATGGCCGTCTAAGTTTCTGGATTACCCATATTAATATTCTCGAATTGTTCCCGATTGTGTTGGCGGTCCAGGTCTGGGGTCACAAAATGTCAAATCACAGGATAGTCCTTCATTCTGACAATGTGGCTACTGTCCACATTGTCAATAACATGACGTCGAAAGACAAAGTAATGATGAAGTTGGTTCGGTGCCTGGTATTGACATCGTTACAACACAATATCTTGTTCCGTGCTGTTCATGTGCCCGGTCGTTTAAACATTGTTGCCGATCTATTGTCGCGTTTTAAATTTCAGGAGGCGCTTATGCACGCAGAGCAGCTGGACAAGCTCCCGCTTCATCTGCCTGTAGAGCTATTGACAATTTGAGTCCGGAGGCTCGGAGTGTTGTTTCAAATGCATTGTCAGCTCGTACAAAAAAATGCTATTTGTCTTATTGGATGCATTTTGTGTCTTTTTGTAAGGTGAACAATGAGCCGGTGGTGTTGCCTATTACAGAAGTTAAATTGGTATTTTGTTGTCATCTTTGCTATGTACAGGGTATATGTCATCAACGGTAGCTTCTCATTCTTCGGCTTTGGCCTACATTCATAAAGCACTTGGTCACAATCATTTTAGTGATTCATTTTTATTGAAACAGTTTTTGAAAGGGGCCTACAAAGTTGCTGCAAGTACACCGGACACGCGCCTGCCTATCACGGCCGATATGCTTTCAATAATGATAAAGGCTTTGCCAAACACTATTCCGTTACATTTTCATAGAGTCCTTTTTGCCTCTATATGTTTGTTAGCATTTCATGCGTTCTTGAGAATCGAGGAAATGTGTGCTAAAGCAGGTGTGGCCACCAGTAACGTCATTCGTCGTGCAGATGTCCGTATCATGCGTCAGGGTACACAATTATGTGGGATGGAGTTGACGTTGCGTACATTCAAACATAGTGACCATCCAGTCACATTGTTCGTTCCGGTACAAAATTCTACCAGTGCGATGTGTCCAGTCCACTCGATAGACGCTTACTTGGTAGCGTCAGGTCATCGGGATGGTTCATTGTTTCAGATGCCAAATGGTAAGACTGTTACTTACTCGTTTTTTAATGACCATCTGCGCAACATTTTGTCATTTTGGGGTTCAATACAGACCTGTACAAGTCACATTCTTTCCGCATAGGAGCGGCCACACATGCAACAATGCTGGGGTATTCTGAGGAATCTATTAGAAAAATGGGGCGCTGGAAATCTAATGCTCTGCAGCATTATGTTCGATTGCCACAGATAAAATTGAATGCCAATGTTTCTGGTCCGTATAGGTGAGGTCATAGGGTGGAGTGACTTGACTCAGAGGTTCAGATATTTAGCATGTTCAGTCCAGACTAACGATATGTTGGTCTGCGCTGGTTCTATGTATATATTATAGTGTTTTTTGTTATGCCAGTATTGAGCAGTAGAACGGGAGAGGTTGTTCTGACTAACGTGACACTGAGATTAAATTAAAGAATTACTTATTTAGTTCCCAAACGAAGAAATAATGTTCAAAAATAGCTTATCCTATTCTGGTGCAGTCATCTGGAACAGCATACCACTACACAGTATGAATTCGAGGTCACTTGAAGTCTTCTCAAATAACTGCCTGGTGTGGATGCAAAATCGAGGCCCGAGCGTGTAATTTACAGTTCTTATCTGCGGGTCATCAATTGCACATTGGCAATACTTGCTCGCGATAATTAAATACCCACCGAACAGACAAGTAGAAGGTGTAACATTGCGCAACAAGGAATCAGATGTTGCAAAGTGGAACGAACGTGTTGCTCTACGTACATGAAGTATGCATACATAATGAATAAAACTGATTATTGGACAGAACGTCAGGTTTTACCACTTTGACGCAAGGATTTTGAACAATATCTTCTTTCTCTCTAGACCATACGTGTACACAATTGTATATATTAATGTTCGCTTACATGTATATCTCTGCTTGTATGTCATTTATTCATGCATGTATATATGTTAGAGGGCCTGGGGGAAGATTGGTTTTACCAACCGAGTTACCCTCTCTAAATAAAGTATATCTTATCTTATCTTATCTTGGGTATATATATTTGTAGATTTTTTAGTAGGTTCTGACAGAAAAGTACATTAAAATACCGATAAGAAACGTTTCCAGCTCAAAGAACATGTCCAACATCGGTCGAATTTGCATAAATTCAAAATGGCCACCAAATATCACTTATTATTAAAGAATCGATGGTGGATACTATTATAATGTTAATTATATTTTCAGCATTTTATAGCGGTTTCACACGGAGAAGTACATTCTAAAACTAATGAGAAACGTTTCCATCCCGAAAAATGTAAAAATCAAACTATTTTGCATACATTTAAAAAGGACGCCGATGTCAAATAATGTGAATAGCGAGACTATTGATCCAAGATGGCCGCTAATTTGAGTTTTTTGTTAAAACCGGTTTGCATTTTAATTAGGGTAATAACCTGTTCAGAGGTATTAGAAAGAAGGCGATAAAAGTTCCTGAATGCACAGTGTTGCATCATTTCTACGAGGAAATAATACAAATACAAAAATCCAAGATGGCTGCCATGGAGATGATTGTGTCAAAACAATAAGTGTTTTGCACATTAACAATCCTAGTTTCTAGCAAGTGTAGCCAGAGTTATTTGAGAAATATTGGTTGTTTTTCCATCATGTTAGTGTCGTCATTGTTGTCTCGTATGGATAATACGAAGGCATAATCCTCTCAATGTCTTGAGGTACATCAGAAATGTAGAATCCAAGATGGCCGTCGATTCCTTCAAAATTACGTTATTTTTCAAGACTATATAATTCACATGTTAAAACATATGTCTGTACGCTTGTGCCTACTTTATTATGGCGTATATCATGTACTACACACATTACATTCTAGTACACATAATTTAATGTATATATCTTCTGTATCTTCAAAATGGAGCCAAAATTATGCAAATATTGTTTTTGACTATCGATGTATATTAAAACGGGATCCGCATGCTATATTTTGTTGGCTACATGTATTTAATTTTTTCACAGTGAATACATCTGATGAAGATGAAATGATATAACTCACAATATAGCACAAAATACTGTGGATACAAATAAGCCAGGTGTGTTCATAATTGAAACATTCATCATATTACAAGTCGTTTTATTTTGCCGTCGTAAACATATGTGTAGATGCCCTTGTAATATATACTTGCAAAATGGGACAGTCTCTCTCTCTCTCTCTCTCTCTCTCTCTCTCTCTCTCTCTCTCTCTCTCTCTCTCTCTCTCTCTCTTTAAACTAGCTTCGCTTAAATATGCTTTGTGGAAATTTAAATCTATGTTGTACTGTTGTATAATAACAATCAGCAGCAATAGAGGTTACATTACATTATTTTGATATATTAAGAACATTGCCACCGGAATGCGTTTTCTGGAAATAGCTATATTTCCCATTGTATATATGTTGGAAAATTTAACCTGAATTGAAAGTTGCCTACAATAAAAAATGTAACGAGTATACACGCATCGCTTTCATAATGCAAATAGTAATGACGCGTGTCACATACTAAGCATGTACATGCAGTGTACCATAATCTTTACGTCTATATATGTATGATCTTTCAGTTCTGAGTGTGCACGCTTAGGTGTGGAATAAGAGATAAGAAGCTATTCAACCGATATGAGACCTTAGACCCGGTGACAGGCAGTATACTTTCATTAAACTGGTACACAAAAAAGTAAGCGTTGTTGGTATGAAGAAACCCGGCCTTACGGCGAACAAATGAGTAATCTAAAGGTTTACTCTGTCTTTTCATACATTCAGCATAACCTCTCGTGTAATGTAAATCTCTATTCTAGAAAGTAATTTGAGGAAAACAGCCGATTTTAATGAAGCTGTAACCTGACTATTATCACTTTGTCATATATAATAATAACATATAGCTTCGTATCTACGTTAGTCAGTTCAAAGTAACACATTATTAGCTGACTATATGGCTTCAACCATTACATGTGCCTGCCAAGTTAAATACGGATAACATCATGTTTACTGTCGATTTATTGAACACCGAGTGAGCTGGTCCCAATAATGTGATAATTTTGATAAGTCAGTTTCATACTCGGTGCGAACCAGTGTCATATCACATGTGCCATTTATATAAACAGTGATTTGTACCAGTTCAGTGTGTATAAAGTGCGCAACTCAGCGGTATCTTTCCTGTGTGCAAGACAATAGTTTGTTCTACGTTTTAAATTAGTATGCATCCCGACGAAGATGTCTCAATGAGTACTTCAAGCCTAATATCTGGTTTGATGTCTCATATTCGCGTGGATTTAAATAACATTCACGTGTAATGGATATAAACTAGAGTAATTAACGATGAGGGGGCCAACGAGCAAGGACAAACATAACAGTAGAAATACATACATAGCATCTATGGCACGTGCACAACGGTGGCTACAGAGTCTACAATATGGCCATAAAATGCATGCACTCCACAATCAGCGGTGTACGGTCCCCACCAAAAACAATAACTACAATAAATAGGAAAATAACACAAAATATAACAAAGGCTTCACAAAAGCGTCTCAGCAGGAATGCTGTCGTACATGGTTTGACAAGTATTAAGATTAGTGCTTCAGATCTGACTTTTACCATCACCCACACACCAGCAAACCAAATTAAATATCGGATATGCCATTTGGTCAGCATTAAAATACGTTAACTCTTAATG
Source organism: Conchocele bisecta (assembly GCA_029237695.1). Taxonomy (NCBI): domain Eukaryota; kingdom Metazoa; phylum Mollusca; class Bivalvia; order Lucinida; family Thyasiridae; genus Conchocele; species Conchocele bisecta. The sequence continues at coordinate 76,502,566 of CM055265.1, read as the reverse complement.
GGACAAACTATGATAATTGGTGGCCATTTTTAGCCGTGTGTTTTAATCCCAACTATTGGGTTGGCGAAAGCCGGGCGGGCGAATGACGGCGTGCGGGTGGCGTGTACAATGTTACGTTTTCGTGTTTACGTCCATTTCTTTGTTACTGTACACACCACATACAACTATCCAAAATGTGACTTGTTATTGTTACCTATTGTTTTCCGCATTATTGACTTAGTAATTTTCAACGTTAAGTTTTCCTGTTTAAGTTCATTTATATGTTACCTGGTTACTGTACAATATAGGACCACCAAACTTTTGACAGCTTCATAACCAAGTGTTGCCCACAACATACAACTATCGAACATGCGACCATTTTTTTACCTTGGCTTATTTTTTTGCGCGTAAATGATATAGACATTTTCAACGTTGAGTTTTTGTGTTTATGTCTATTTCTCCGTTACTGTATACAACCTATAGTCCACATATAAACTGGCCATTGTTTACAAGCATTCGGTCGATATTTAAAACACAATACAGACAAGGTAAGTAAAAACACTATTCTAATGTACGCATCATACCTATTTTCATATGTGCTTCTTAGTCCAGTGGTTAGTGCCGAAGTCTAGATCCCCATTGATTCGGGCCTTCAAAAAAAGCAGTTGGTCTTTTCTCCATTTAAATAGAACATGCCGAAGTTGATATCTGAGTTTCATTTAAAGTTAGATTCAGTATGCAACAGGTAATTGGACACGAGGTTTATTCAATTCTAGTGCCGCCCGCCGCCCGCCCACTTACGCAAAATAATGCCAATAATTGTACCAGGTAATACAATGTAAATGACATTCGCGTATATTAATGACACACGTAAAGGGTGAAACAACTAGATAACAAGTGAGCGGGGGCTCACGTATACCCCCGGCCACCGCCTGAACACAGCAACCAACTTTAACACAAGAATTAACGCAATTTGACCTTGCATTGGACATGAAGGTCATATGGGTGGCATACAGAATTTAAATATGGATGATAGATGGAAAGTTTAAAAAATTTCGGATCAATCCAACTTTAGGTTGCAGAGTTATTTGGTACTTAAAAACGTCAACCCAAATACATGTATTGCAAAATATTGAACACACATTTCTAAGTAATATGACCTTCAGCTTGGGCATAAAGGCCCCACAGGTGGGCTACGCAATGAACATATGGATGATGGCTGATTTTTTAATTATTTTTCAAGTCAAACGCAAATTTCCACTTAATTTGACCTTGACCTAGGGTATGAAGGTTGCATTGGTGTGCTACAGAATGAAACTAGATTTGCCAGTAAGCGAGTGCTTACAGAATACCCCCGCTTGGACCCTGACACCAGTGAACCCAGCAATCAAGCTTTAGCAACAATGACATTGACCTTGGATGGTGAAAGTCCATATTCAATAGGTGTCTTGTCGTCATTGATATCAATGCACTTGTGAAGTTTCATAAAGATCTGACACACTAAACTCAAGTTATCACGCGGATACGACAATTATGAATATTAATATTTTTTAGCAACAGTGACCTTGACCTTGGACAGACAAAACCGATATTCAATAGGTGTCTTGCAGTCATTGATATCAATGCACATGTGAAGTTTCATGAATATTGGACACACATAACTCGTTATCGTGCGGAAACCAAAATGTTACGAACGAACGGACGGACGGACGAACGGACGAACGGACGAACGGACGAACGGACGGACAATGTGAATCCAGAGTATACCACCCCCCCCCCCTCCCCGCAACGAATCTGACGCATGGTTGCAGATATATTTGGTACTTAAAAACCTTAATGCAAATATTAAACAAGAAATGCCCTGCGGGTCAAGCTCTTGTGGCAGTACTTTGATTCACATTCAATGCAGTCGAAGATCAAACTTTCATACACACATTCTCATCAGAGGCTAAGCTAGTTGCAATTTATGTGTATTGATTCCGATTTTGAAAACACGAGATAGACTGAAAGTTGTAGAAGTAAACATGTATGTGATATGTATAGCTGAGCTGCCGGCTGATAAAAGAGGCATTACGGCCTTTATGGCAAGTGTAGATCATGATCATTATGTAGTTATAATTTATAATGTTCGATTGACAGAATAGCGACAAGTGTAGATCCTGTTGCTACGCTGGTCACACACGTCATTATGTGTCTTCTCATAGCTGGTCCAGTAATTGGTGGCAGTTGCTTTAGGGGGTGGGAAAAGCTGCGATAGATAGCCCAGCCAGTTTATCGTATGTAAAAACATCTTTCTAGCACATTTGGCATCATATAACAGAGGCGCCGGAACTGGGGCGGCAGGGGCGGCGATCGCCGCCCCAATATTTTAGCAAAAAAAGATGAAATAAAAAAAATCTACAAAAATGTGTATGAGATACCTATTAAAGTTGTATCTTAAATGCAGCAGAATGCAGGAAATGACATCTAGAATTTAAAAAAAATCTGGGGGAGGGGGGCATGCAAACACAACCGCCTACCACTCCTTCGCTTCGCTCGGGTCGACATTCGCCTCCCGAATATGTATTTGCTTCCGGCGCCCCTCTATAATCTAGATTTTTATCAGTGATCACCAAACGTTGTCTTGCATTTATGTTATTATGGATGTATGGATGATTTTCAAACATGTATTCGTCGTTTGGGGTGAAACAAGGGCATATCTGCCGCTCCAAATATACTAGCAGCTAATGAGTGGGAATTTATCCCAAGGGACTGTACATGTACAGTAAAAATTAAGCTAATTCCCTCGCTGGCAGCCTTGACAATAACATACTTCCTCAGTGACCTTCACATTGCCTATATGCAACTGGGATATACTAATAGCGGAAGTACATGTACGTGCGTACGTACGTACGTTTGTGCTTTAGTATGACCTGTCATTTCTTACATATTTTACAAACGCGGGAATGTCTTATGCCTGTTTATATAAAATCTGATCATACTATCTCTTGAGCCATTTGAGAATAGACTTGCCTACTTCCCTGTGTGTCCCAGGAGAAATAGTACATATTCAAGTTTGAGAATGTTGCTGTTGTCATATCCGTGGAGGCGTATTCTGCTATATCACATTCACACTAGTTGACTATGTAGAACAGTAGATATCCTGGTCAGACTGCGAATGTGCATGCTGATCTGGGTCTATACTGGTTGGAAACATCGCATGGTTCCTATTGTTAATTAGGTACACATATGTGCTGCAACAGAATCATCATTGTTGTTTCATTGCTTGGTACATAATTTATGCCCAATATGAACCCGAGCTCTGTGTTTCTAAAATAAAAGAAATACTCTGACACCCGTATACTTAGTATTAAATGCACATTACTTCCTCATTGCGCATGCGCCCAGCCGGTCTGGATCTATATCGCTCACAAATATGAAACGTTAAAGTTTGTGCCAGTGTACATGGTGTATATCCTGAACTCACTGTTTATGTGAACCCACCATTGGAAACAGATATAATGCTGATCAATCCCTATCCGCATAATCCCTATCCCTATAATGCTGATCAATGCCTATCCGCAATATTGCATTAGCTCAATGGAAGTTAGTGTTTTCGTGATGAGTCAGTGTGTCAACAATAGTTCATGGCTGAATGGTACACTGTGTAGTCCCTCATCAGTATAGGCGTCAACATTGCTACCATTGCTAAACTATGACCGGTGCAGTCACCGGCCAGATTGTACACCAACACTGTTGCAAATCACGCAACGAGGATAATGACTGCTATCTACTTTTGATAACAGGTTTTAAAAATAGTCTGTGGTCTGGACGGAACATGGCTGTTGGAGTTATGTCCCATGCTGGAATTAATAGCTAATCTTCCCACGGAACACTCTCAACAAGTTCACATATTCTTGCAACAAAATTAAGCGCCGGTCTTTTTCTCACAACTTTGTATGTATAGGTAGATAAACATTAACTTAGTCTAGTTAATTGATAAATATTACAATTCATGGATTATTTAACCAGAGAGACATACGTTCCTTCATCAATTATTTGTTCCAATACTATTTAGCATTTAGTTTTGTTTTGGAATTTAAATGGCAGTTTGTCGGTCTAATACATGCGCATTTTCTGTATAGTTGGTGTTGCTTAAGGGACATGCAAATGATAAAGATAATATATATACGTGTACTATCAAATTTACCTGTACTGATTGTGATGGTTTAGTTTATCTGTTGGATGATATTTACTATGGAAGTAAATTATGGACTACAATTATAATTCGTGCTGTTATATGGCACATAAAGAAACAATACACAAAGCAGTTTGTCGAATAACAAGAACGCTGACAACGCCATATATCCCATCGATGTGGTGATTTGATCATAAACATAGACATTTTAAAAAGTCTAAGTCAATCGCTCATGCAGTAAAATAATAGGGTAATTGGGGAAACTCGCACACATCTAAAGATTGAGAAATCAAAGTTATTTCACATTGACATTGCATTAGCACCACGCTCCGGAGTCGCTGGTGTAAAGCTTGAAACAATAATTGCCTCAAAGGGAGGCGATTGGCTGCTAGTTAGCTAAACAAGTAGCGTATGTGAAGCCCACCACCTAGCACAATCCCACCCTCCCTCCCACTCAATCGCTTTGTACATTTTATCAATAAGCCACACCATCCTATCCTTACACCCGCCAACCCCACATCTCATAATTTATACAAACCCTGTAAATCAGTCGGCCGCACGACCCCACCCACCATGCCCCATCTTGTGTTTAACTGACATCCTATTAGAGTTCATTGTGCGTTAAGTAAATGCGTATTTATTCTGTGGAGTATTGCATTTACTCGTACACACAATGATGGAGAAAAGTTTCAATTATATTTTAATTAAGTCAAAGTTGACTTTAAAGTAAATCAGAATTAAATCTACGTAAAGGTCAAATTCGTTATAATACTATTTTGTCCTGATAGCTGGATTTTACTTATAATTAAATATTAAGTAAATGCGTATTTATTCTGTGGAATATTGCATTTACTCGTACACACAATGATGGAGTAGAGTTACAATTATATCTGAATTAAGTCAACGTTGACTTTAAAGTAAATCAGAATTAAATATACATAAAGGTCAAATTCGTTATATTATTATGTTACCTGATAGCTGGATTTTACTTATAATTAAATATTAAGTAAATGCGTATTTATTCTGTGAAGTATTGCATTTACTCGTACACACAATGATGGAGAAAGAAGAGTGACAATTATATCTGAATTATGTCAACGTTGACTTTCAAGTAAATCAGAATAAAATATACGTAAAGGTCAAATTCGTCGTAATATTATTTTTACCTGATAGTTGGATTTTACTTATACTTAAATGTTATGTATTTATACAATGATTCAATGTTCTATGATATTTACTGGTATGATTAATGTTGAAAAATAATACAAATTAAACACGATGTAAATGTAGCACATATGTTTTACTTTAAAGTAAATGTCACACTTTTTGGATGAATTTCAAAATATAATGGAATCACGTATTCGCAATAATATATGAACTTTGTTTTCAATTAAATGTGAAGGTAAATTTGCATCTTTGTCTTTAAGTAGAGTTGAAGTTTCCGGAAATATCATTAAACGCATGTTTTTATGCAGTGTCAGAATGTCAGTTTTCAATGGTTTGATACATGTACAGATATGTATGTTTTGAGCCATGTTATTGTAGTTGCGAACAATAACTCGTTCAATGTACTCCTGTACTGTCTGTAGAAGAGTTACGATTCCATTCATACATGTAGCTAATCAGATCTGATTTACACTTTAGTTGTTAATTGTGACATAATTTGTATATTTTCCATCTGAAAAAAACTATTATAAAAACTATTATAAAAGTAATACATGTGAATTTTTGGTTGGTTTGGCCCTCAGATACGTTTTTATCTTTGGCTCTTTCTGTTACCTGGGAGTTGAATTGGGATATTGCCAATTATGAAAGTGGTAAGATTATTACTGATCCTACTGCTTTTGGAAGGGGGCCAGATGATCCTGCTGTGGCGAGGACCTGCCATCAGATCAGGATCATCCTGATTTTAGGGCTGAATATACATATATAGTTCTTTTATTGTAAATATTAATTTCTGATTTTAGAATTTTCCCCCCATTTGTACATGTACTTAAACATTTACATGTACTTGTACAGGTAATATATGGGATTTAGTACTAAACCCATTGACCCGGCCTTAAATTACCGTATCTGTTGATAGGCCGTTAAACCCCAACAAACAAACACATCATACATGTAGGCTTCCTCTACAGAATAGCTAATCTGATCTGATTTACATTTTAGTTGTTAATTGTGACCTAATTTGTATATTTTCCATCTGAAAAAAAAATATTATAAAAGTGTAATACAAAACTTTACGTGCGTGGTGGTCGGGCGAACGAGACGGCATGAATTAACGGTAGTGGTTCCTCCATATAGGAATCACTATTTGCCTGGTTTGACCCTCCGGTACATTTTTATCTTTGGCTCTTTTGTTACCTGGGAGCTGAATTTGGTTATTGCCCATTATAAAAGTAGTAAGATTATTACTGATCCTACTGCTTTTGGGAGGGGCCATTTGATTCTGGAATGGCGAGGACCTGGCATCAGATCAGGATTATTCTGATTTCATGGCTGAATATATAGTTTTGTTATTGTAAATAGTCAGTTCTGATTTTAGGATTTTCCCCCCATTTGTACATATGTATGTACTTGAACATGTACATGTACTTGTACAGGTAATATATGGGATTTAGTACTAAACCCATTGACCCGGCCTTAAATGACCTTAGCTGTTGATAGGCCGTTAAACCCCAACAAACAAACAAAACAAAACTGTACATGTTCAATTTGGCTACCGTTGACTGGGTCACTTGTTGAATTCAGCTTAAATTAACTTTATCAGGTCATTTACATATCTACAACCGTGTTTCCATACAAGAATTCCGCCACTGAAGCGATGTTGCGCCTGCCGAGGCATTTTACCGTGAACATTACAAGTAAATAAATGACCTAGACCTTGAGAATATGGATGTGGGGGTGTGCGTAATGAAGCATCATCCATAGACAAACATTGATGTGAAATATTATCAATGTCTAGAAAGGGGTTAAAGAGATATTGTGAAAAAACAATAACTTTAACGCATTTCTGTTACAAAACCGGTGAACATTACAAGTAAATAAATGACCTTGACCTTCAGAATTTGGATGTGGGGGTGGGCGTAATGAAGCATCATCCCTAGACAAACATTGATGTGAAATATTATCAAAGTCTGGCAAGGGGTTAAATATATATTGTGAAAAAACAATAACTTTAACGCATTTTTGTTACAAAACCGGTGAACATTACAATTAAATAAATGACCTTGACCTTGAGAATATGGATGTGGGGGTGTGCGTAATGAAGCATCATCCCTAGACAAACATTGATGTGAAATATTATCAAAGTCTGGCAAGGGGTTAAAGAGATATTGTGAAAAAACAATAACTTTAACGCATTTCTGTTACAAAACCGGTGAACATTACAAGTAAATAAATGACCTTGACCTTCAGAATTTGGATGTGGGAGTGTGCGTAATGAAGCATCATCCCTAGACAAACATTGATGTGAAATATTATCAAAGTCTGGCAAGGGGTTAAAGAGATATTGTGAAAAAACAATAACTTTAACGCATTTCTGTTACAAAACCGGTAAACATTACAAGTAAATGAATTACCTTGACCTTCAGAATTTGGATGTGGGGGTGTGTATGCGTAATGAACTTAAAAAGTTATTCAGAACTTGGTCAAAATGATTAGTAGTCCTGCTGACTAAATTAATAGATCAACAACAGCACATGTTAAAAAAAGCTTCATAAACCAATAATACACATGCAAATACAATTATATACCGACATTGAATATCATTTTATTCCCGTATTATTCGCAAAACACAAGGACAAAATGGACTGTTATTTTGACCAAATTTGGCTGGGTCTCCACTAGGCGGATACAGAAAATATACGACAGATGAAATAATAAAAGCCATCCGTTTAGCCGTGATTATCTCGGCTAAGAACTGCCTTGAATGTTCAGGGAATTTAGACTGAATATGGACATTTTCACGAAAATGATTAGTAGGTGAGCAGAATTAACAGACACGATTGTAATCCCAACAAACATATAGTCTCCACCCCCGCCCATATTTCGTGAGGTCACCCCAATGAAGCAAAGTCCCTCATCACCACCCTAGACCAAACATGGGTACCCCGTGTACAAATGATTTGTAGGATGCCCACCCACCGCAATACAAATACTTAATAGAAATACTGCACTTCAAAAGTTTTACTTATTTGATCACTGTTGTTAGTTTTCTAAATCGTGTAAACACGTGACTTTTTGAAAACACTTGTCTTAAGAAAACAACATGAATAATCAGACATGTAAAATATTGGTGAGTGTTAAGCCACATACACGGTGCGAAGCCGGGTACACTTACTTAATAGAAATACTGCACCAGCCTATATTCATGATATTTCGGGGTAAAGTCACCGTGTACCTGGATTCGCACACCTTGATTTTTTACTTATTTGATCACTGTTGTTACAGTTTTCTAAACACATTTGACATGTTATACTCCATCCCCACCCCCCCCCCCCCACCCCCAACCGCTATTTGTGAAAAGTATGTTCTTGAATACAATGGTGTCGGCTAATTCTGCGCAAATATATGTAAGGCTTTCCAAACAAATTGATAAGTCATTAACTTTCGCATATTCAGTCAAAGCTTCCTGAATATTCAACGCAGTTCAAAGACGCCTGTGTAAGTGACGTAAATTGTGTGATGTATGACATCACATGCGTTTTTGCAACTTCACATATGATAGTGTACTGTAAACAAAATGGCGAACAGCATACTGTATCAGCATAGGAAAATTGGTATTAAACGTCAAGAACATATTTTATTGTGATGTACGAAATACTAAATTTGACATGAATAATGCATTAGCCGATGCGCAGAATTAGCCGAAATGACAGGACTAATACTGTAATAGGTCCAATAGTACTGGGATCCCGGGTCGTTTCGCCCCGATTACCCATTCGCCCCGCGGGTCGATTCGCCCCGGTGACCTGTTCGCCTCGGGTCGGTTCGCCTCGGGTCGTTTGGCCCCGCTCATAATCTAGGTAGAGGGAGCGATATGTGATGTAGAGGGAACGATATGTGACACACAAAGTTAATGGTGAAATAATTTAAATAATAATATCTGTCACGTTAGCCACCGTTTCATATAGAAAGATATGTAGACAACATATCCCTATATGAAACAGCGTTACCAGCTGGCACCACGAGGAGGTGTGACAGTTAGGTTTCATGCAAAGCAATACATATTTCAGACAATAAATATAATGTGCTTGGCAAATTAAACGTATGTTATTATCTGTGAATCATCTTTAATCCTAATTGCAATGTGTATGAAAATAGATATTGACTATTGTGGTATATTAACATTGTAGTTTTATAGTCATGTATCAAATAATCGCAGATTATCCTTTTATAAACTTCCAAAATGGTCAAACATGTTAACTAATTTACCTAACATACCTTACATTTAACCCCACAATTGGCACCATATTCAATACTCAGTAAAATCGGGGCGAACATACCCATATCATCTGCTATTTTAACCATATCAGATGCAACGTTAACTTCGGGGCGAAACGACCCACCTCAACCCATATTCATAACCAGATCCAACACAAGTTTAAAATCGGGGCGAATCGACCCAGGGCGAACCGACCCGGTGCGAACGGGTAATCAGGTCTTAACGACCCATGACCAGTACTGACCTCAAGAGGATGTTCCAATAAAAATAATGACCGCAGAAAAAGGTGGGTGTGGTGGGGGGGGGGGGGCAGAGGACGCTAGTGGTGTGTGTGTGTTGGGGGTGGGGCGAATGAAAGTTGTCTTTATTTTTTAAAAAAGTGGCTAAAAGCCTAAATAGACAATAACATTAACAACGTAAAACATATATTCAAAGTGAATCTACAAGTATCGATGTGCCACAAACACACACTGACACAGAGTCCGAGATGCAGCATAATTTAAACAACAATTGTGGGGAAAAAATGTCGCGAAAACCAATGACTATAGTCAGAACACAATATAGTTCAGAACACAAGCATTTAAAACTGTTCAATAAAGTGTGTGATTTTTTGACACATTAATGATTTTTAAAAGTGCTGTCGAAGTCAGCACGATTCAAATATTGGTCAACAGTAATAAAGAAATAATTCCTACCTGAATTATATAGGCTGAAACGTGTCGGCAATATGATCAATCATTGTATTATTACACGTTTGGCAGGTAAAATGAAATAAACCAAGCAACAAATAGATAATGACAAAACTCACTTCCTTATATTACATGTATGTTATTAGTTGATTGAATTCTGGATATAGCAAACGTATCTACCTTTTAAAAGATTTTATTTTCGGAATTTCTTTTTATAGCGTAGCTATAATTAACAGGGATTATGGTATAACGTCACACATATAAATCAAATCGCATTTTACAATAAATAGATAACTTTTTAAACTTAAATTTGTTATTGGTTGGTATATCACATTAAAAAAGTGTCCTATGTCCAATAAATTGGACACATGACACTATGGCTTTTAGTAAAAAGGTTCAAATATTGAATATATGGTTACGAGACGTTCTAAATGAGGCTCGATACGGGAAAATCTATTTAAACTAAATTTCATTGGGAAACTATTTTTTTGCGAATTACATGCGTATTATTATTTTAATAGAACCTATCGAATGTTTACAGGTGTTAGCATGTTTCAATATTTACCGAACATATAGTTTATTGGTATTTGCACACTTTCATTTTACGAACTTTCCCGTAGCGAACCCCATTCGGCCCATGGAGCGATTATAATTATAGAACGCCTGTAACTATTCACGAGAATATAGGCGTTCTATGAAAATCTGATCTTCCGATACAAGCTGGTTTCGTGGAGAAAGCTAAACAAACCTTTAATGTTCTCCACCTGAAATAACTCCGCAAGTGAAGTAACATTGAAATGTTTGCGTTGAATACAGTCCAGTAGGATGTGTTGCACGGTAAATGCGCTGTGGCATGGAATACACCATGGAGGCGGCTCACCTTTGAGCATATACGAATACGTTAGTCGTGTATGTCAAATGCGCAATCGACTAAGGACAACTTCATCCCGGCGTACATGTCTGTAGCCAGGTGTCCATTCGCCCAGTGTCGGTTTCACAGCATGAAGTTTATTATCTGTGAGCAGATCTCACCGGGTCTGCATTGCATCAGAGATGAATAAGTTAATGGATGATTTAAAATCATGATAGCAAACAGGAAAATTAGAAGTCGGCAGCTCCAGGGCGGCCTTGGCAGCACTATCTGCCCTGTCATTGCCCTTGATACTAGTATGACTGGGGAGCCAACACAAAATAATGTCCTTGCCAGAATAAATTAAAAGGTGGTGTAGCTCAATGATTTGGCGGATAAGTGGATGCTCAAGCTTCATGTTGTACAAAGCTTGTAGTGAAGATAGTGAATCGGAAAATAAAATGAATTGTTTTCACCAAGATATTTTCGCAAAATAATATCGAAGATTTATCTGGGAGTCTGGATTGAAGATCGCCCTCGGGAACAGCGGCAGCAGCAGCTACCCGGTCCCCGTCCTTTGAGCCATAAGTGAAAAGTGGGGTGTATGCGTTGTACCTGTCTTTAACTTCCAGAAAAAGTGATATAAAATGGATGTATCAGTTGTTGCTTTCGTGCCCTGACTAAGATCAAAGATGACATTGGGCTGCTCCAACTGCCACGGTGGAGTATATGGAACAGTGTATTTGGCAATGTGACCCAGATCTAAGCCAGCGTCATGTATCAAAGGATCCATTCTCTTGCCGAATGGTGGCTTGAAGCTTGGTTTCTTATCGAATACAGCATCTATAGTTCGATGAAAGCTGGATTAGACGGATTTGATGTAGTTTAGTGGCGTATTGCGAAGATAATTTGGTACGTCTGTCGTGGAGAGAAGGCTCTTTTGCCTCAGCATACAAGCTCTGTGATTGGATCGAGCATCTGAAGATCAAATTTACTGGCAGATCCATACACAGTCCATCCGTAGTCTAGTTTTGAGCGAACATGTGCGATGTAAAGGCGGTGCAGCACCTTTCTGTCTGTACCCCAGTCATGATTTGCTACCACTCGCATTACGTTGAGTGCTTTCTGGCATTTAGCTTTCAATTATCAAATGGGGTTTAAAAGTCAGTTTAGGATCAAAGATAAGACCAAGAAATGTATGTTCCCGAACAACTGGGATGGGTTGTGTTCCCAGTTTAAGTTCGGGATCAGGGTGAAGATCGCGTCTTTTGCAGAAATGCATGCAATTAGTTTTCGATTTCGAAAATTTAAAGCCGCTTTCTGTGGCCCATTTGTTAATTTTATTGACGCTCAGTTGTAATTGGCGCTCAGTTGTTTGCATGTTCTTTGATTTGTAACATATTAGAAAATCATCGACATATAAAGAACAGTCATAAAGAACTGGTTGCAGGCATTTTACATTTTATTGAGCTTAATGTTAAAAAGAGTAACATACTACTTCCCTGCGGCACACCCATATCCTGTTCGTGGGTATCGGAAAGGGTTGTGCCGACTCGGACTTTGAATTTTCTGTCTTTCAAAATATTACAAATCAGGGAGATGACCTTTCAGACCTAGGTCATGAAGGTCCTTCATAATCCCATACTTCCACATCGTGTCATATGCCTTGTATAGGTCAAAAGATATGGCAAATATATGCTCATTGTTAACAAACCCGTCTAGAATTAATGCCTCGAGTCTAACCAGATTATCGGCAGTGCTTCTCTGGCGACGAAATCCAGACTGATAATCAGATATCAGTCCATTGTATTCTAGAAACCAGACAAGCTTAATCACTCGTTCCATGGTTTTACAGACGCAGCTAGTAAGTGCGATGGGACGGTAACTTGATGGGTCGGTGTCCTTGCCCGGTTTGGGAACATGTATGAGTGTAGCTTCCCGCCATGAAGGCGGAAAGACGCCTAGTTCCCAAATGGTATTAAATATTTCAAGGAGATTGTCTAAAGAGAGTTCATGTAGATGCTTTAGCAGTTGGCAGTGTATATCATCGGGCCCGCTGATGTATCATATGCTTTCTCGAGGGAAGCTTTTAATTCCCTCATAGAGAAAGGAGCGTTGTAATATTCTTAATTTGAGTTTACTTTTCTCTCGCTCAGATTTCACCTTCAAAAGCTCCTCAGAATTGTTATTAGAAGAGGAGTTCTTGGAGAAGGTATCTACTAAAGTGTTTGCAATGTCAGCTTTGGAAGAGACTTGGTGTCCCGCTTTGTTGAGATGATTGACTGAGGTCGTTTTACCTTTACCGTTTATCTTACGAATCATGTCCCATGTTGTTTTCATTTTTGACCGAGAGTTCAACTTGGAGACAAAATATCTCCAAGTCTTTCTCTTGCTGGCTTTGATAGTGTGTCGAGCTTTCGCTCTAAAAAAAATATGAGCATTCAAATTTTCTGGTGTTGCGTTATTATTGATTGGACGAATAGACTGCATACGAGCAGCCATTGCTTCTTTGCATTCTTCGTCAACCATGGTTTATCGACACGTATGGGCTTTCCGATGTTTTTGGTAATATCTTTTCTGCAATATCGTGTAAAATGGAAACGTAGTGTTCTAGTGGATCCTCCGCATCTCGAAAACGGTCGAAATCTAGTTCAATAATGCACATATGACGAAATGTGTCCTAATCGGCTCTATGTAATTTCTACCTCTGGAGTATCTATGTCCGTGGAAGGTGGTCCATTATTCTGTAAGAAGACAAGAAATTGGTCACTCCCACATAGGTCGTCACCAACTTACCACGTAAAGTCTGACTACAGAGAAGGATGACACAGAGTTAAGTCCAGCGAGGAATATAAACCGGTTGCGGGATGTAAGTATGTACTAGATTTATCAATAAAATTTGCTGAGATTGTGATCGGAAAGAAAATTTTCAATACGTTCCTCCTTTTTGTGTGTGTGTTTACAGCCCCAAAGCATGTTATGTCCGTCAATATCGTCAAGGGGAATGAAAATCGAAGGGAGCTGAGCAACAAGATCATCTATTTTGTTATCACAACTGAGATGGTGGAATGTAGATAGTACATAATGTGACAGTCTTGTGCATCGTAACACTAACGGCCACAGCCTGAAGATTAGTGTTAAGATTCACAAGCCTATGTGGGGTTCTCACATTAACGAGGACGGAGACTCCACCAGATGCGCGTTCAGCGTTCTCTGAACACTTACTGTATAATGCATGCGATTTGAAAGAAACTGTATCGTCAAACAGCTATGGGGTTGCGTTGGGTTAATAATATTGTTAATTTCATCACGATTTGCTTTAATTCCTCGAAAATTCCATTCGATAATACTATCCATGTGTATGTACGTGGAAGTATGGGCTTGCGGGGTGCAACAGGTTTGGGAGGTGGAGTGTCAGGAGACTCTTCGGTCCTGTGACTGGAGAAATTGCCATTCCATCAGTGAAACATCCGCCATGCTTCTAACAAGCAAACTATATCGTTATCAGGGTACAAGAGTGTGTTATTTGATAAGAAGCCACACTGGTTGCAAATACCATAAGACCCATTTCTCCAGTCACAGCTACATATTAGTTATCGACACACATTTCACATACAGAATAAATGTCTGTTCGTCTCTCTATGTCAATTTCATATTTATGATCATGACAATTACCATGATTATTACGTTGTGTATTACAATATGAACGTCTCTGATACATATAAGTATTACTCTCAGCTGTTGACAGACCTTTAAACATCATTAAGTAAAACAAATAAATAAATATAATTATTACTGTCAATAGTATTGGTCGTAGGTACTAATTTGCAAATTGGATATAGAAAATATACCTTTTCTACCATGCTGAATGGATGATTTGTAGCACATGCATGTATGACACAGTAAATACTAAAATACAGAACATTAAGATAGCTGTAAATAATACGAGCAAGCTAAGCTGGATTAAAACAGGACAAATACATTGTTATACACTTTCAAGATGACCGCCACGCAATTAAATGAGTTTGTGCAATGTATCAAAATGTTCATCCAAACAATATCCCATAGCCTCTATCGAGACACATTTAATTTTGGATTTTATTATTCAATTGAACTATTGCATACATGGCATTCTAACTATTTACGCAGGCGGTAAGGATCAGGTTTCAGTTCAATTGCATAGTAAAATCCAAAATTTACTGTGTCTCGATAGAGGCTATGTGATATTGTTTAGATGAACATTTTGATACATTGCATAATATGTTATGGAGATTACGTTATCATTCATGGGCATTTAAATGTATATTGATAGTCCAATGCGTGTGTGTGGCTACACTGGGTAGATGTGCATACTTCTTAAACTGGACTAGATTGATGTTTGAATACCCCGGAATGGCTTTTTCAGACTACATACATACTGATATTGGTTTGTATATATAGTAAATATTGGTAATTTGACACAACAGTTGTCGAATAACACGTGTGCTATAATTAAGAACACCGAAAGTTGAAACATATTGGACAAAATAGTTTATGTATGCGTACATAACAGCTATATCAATATAGTGAATACATTTGAAGAGCATGTGCATGCTTTTAGAAAGATCATTCACTTTCAATGTCTTTGTTTATATGAAAATTATGAAATGGTATATCAACCTTACAGGTTATCAAATGTCACTATTATCATGATTATGAAATCATGGTTAAATATGTACTTACAACGCCTCACTTACAAACTGCAATATCGTCATGGGTGCCTCTCAAATAAGACTGATAGAACAATATACCTGCATGTATTAGGCAATGTCCATGATACATGCACTGGTGTGCACTTACACTGGTAATGTATGACGGTCATACACATTGGAACACACACGTTCTCGTATGACACATACTGTATTTCAGTAGTTATACAAGTTATACATTTTTACTATATACATGATTTTATAAGTACAGGTGCCAACTACACATTTGAATCCTGTTCCTGCTGATGACTCGGAATGGGTTGAGGGAATATTATTGGAATGCACGATAAATAGTGTGTACATTATGTGGATCCGGGGTATATCTAATTTTCATCGGTTATACTACCTAATTTTATTTTTATGTCATAAGTAGTATATGAGAGTCAAAATGATACAAGTTCCTACGGAGGCCCCCCGCTACGCGCGGTGCCTTCCTACGGAACTTGTATCATTGTTGACTCTCATATACTACTCGGATTTTCCCCCACTGTTCGGCGGGTATGTATGAGAAGAATGGAAAAATATTTTTCAGCAACCTCGAGACCATATATTTCCTAGAGCGGAATGATAGGAACACCGTTGGCATGCAGTTGTAAGGATAAAAAAATAAAAAATAAAAAAAAAGTTTTAGGTCCAGCCGAGATTCGAATTCACAACCCACGTCTCCATAGAATGGCGCCTTAGCCCACACGACCACGAAGCGAAGGTGAAATATGGCCTATTAGAGATAAGAAATCCATTGGTTATACTCAGTATATATGACAATCTGTCATAAATATTGGCAACTTACACCCTATTAGAGACAAGAATTCCATTGGTTATACCCAGTATATATGACAATCTGTCATAAATATTGGCAACTTACACCCTATTAGAGACAAGATTTCCATTGGTTATACTCAGTATAATGCCTACCATAAAGCAAATGAGAGAGCATGCTAAGAGTTGGGGAATTTCCCTATAGCAGATAGGATAAGTGACGCGCGAACCGTCGTCTACGAGGAGAGGCTGCGGCGTACGGTTTCGACCGGACGACTTCCTGCCGACCCCGAAAAACGCTCCGAGAAATTGGAGAACGAGACGACGGCCAGTCTGCGTGCCACCGCTTACGCGCAGCGTGTAAAAGAAGATCGCAGCGCGCACAGAAAACCACTATACAAAGCGTACTACAATAAGATTTATCAAGGCCTGGTGGGGAGACCTCCTAAGAGTAGGAGAAATATCGCCAGAGATTTGGTGAAGGAGGGTCCCAGGGTTCTCACCGAATATGCCGAACCTAAGGAAACTGTTGGGGTAGGAGGAAGATAGTATGGACTTTTGAGAGGGGGGTAGAAGGGGAGATCGCTAATCGCATAATGAATAAAATTCGCCCAGAGATGACCACGGCGTGTTATCTGAGGTATTCGTGCTCTTATCGTATTAGGAACATCGAGACCGACGACACGATGATCTATCACAAACAATCAAAGGGTAGTCCGTGGATAAACGAGATCGCCAAAGCCGAGAGTTGGATATCCGATAGAGAGAGAGGTAGAATGGACATCGACAAAGTCGATAGACCAAACACAAAATGGACCTTCGTTCGTTGGATATCGGTCGAGGTGAAGATGATCATCGATGCGCAACAACTTCTCATGGGAGCTGGAAAACTCCACAATTGGTTAAGACAGAAAAAGGGAATGTATTCCGTCGACACGTACGACGACTACTTGTGTCTGTTTAGGTGCATAGCCATCCACAGTGGAGGGAGACCCGACGGGTGCTGTAGGAAGGCACGAGCTCTGGCTTGCGAATACCTCGGTCACGATAACGGACCGGGTAGTAAGGGAAAACACCCTGAATGATATTAAGAAGGTAGAAGAGCGCTTCAAGCTGGGCATTCGTGTTTGCGAGCCCACCGCCGACGGAGTGTGGTACCTAATGAAGTCTCCGGCAAACTACGACGCGGTTGGGGAGAAGATCATGACGATAGGAATGTTTGGAGGTCACTCGTTTCTCATAACGAACCTCCGCAAGATGACGAACGAGTACGGGTGCTCCGGATGTCAACGACGGTTCACAAAGTCGTGTAACATGCACAGACACGCGACCACCTGCATGGGTGAGAAGACCGTGGTGACATGTCCAGGTAAGAGGGTAGAGAGACCGCAGTCGGCATACGAGAAGGCGTTCTATCCCAATGGGTCAGCGAGTGCGGTGTCGATTCGATGGTTGAGCAAAGAAGAGGAGAGGGTGGGAAAGCACATACATCACGCGAGATGCGGTCACGGCGGGGAGGGGTGGGTGGCCGGCGATCCGGTCGACGGCTACTGTCACGAGATCAATACCGTGTTTCAGTTTCACGGATGTTACTGACATGGGTGTCTGACGCATTGCATGAGATGTAACGCGAGATCGCTGTACAAGAGGACGAAAATCCAAGACGCCAAGATAAGGAAGGCGGGTTACGAGCTGGTGGTGATGTGGGAGTGCGAGTGGTTGAATGAGGTGAATACCCACTATCCACAATCGCCGCGCGAGGAGGAGACGACTCTGTATCCTCACCAGATAGTCTACGACTTCGAGGCGTATCTCGACAAGTCGAAAACCACGCGACCCACCAAAGACCTGACCTTCGAGGTCGAGCACGTCCCTATGTCGGTGTCGTTGGGGGATACGATGCACGAGGGGATCACCCACATCTGCGAACGAGACCCCGACACTCTGGTCGAGAAGTTCGTGACCGAGCTGCAGAGGAGAGGTAAAACCATCAGGGAGGGGGTTAATAAGAAGTATCTGCCGACCGACATAGAGATGTTGTCGAAACCTCAGCGAGAGAAGATCGTCTCGTGGATCGACCAAGTCCCGGTGGTGGGGTTCAACTGCAGCAGGTACGATCTGAATCTCATCAAGCGGTACCTTGTCGAGAAGTTGGCGTCCACCGTGAATAAAGTGATGGTCGGAAAGAGAGCCAGCACGACGATGTTTCTGTTTACCCCGGAGTTTAGATTTCTACGTATCTAGGACCCGGTACCACGTACAACCGGTGGATTAAGGCGTACGACTGTTAAACGGTAAAGTCTCACTTCCCGTACGAGTGGTTCGATAGCGCGGACAAGCTCGACCATCCGGGGCTGCCAAACTATCCCGAGTGGTACTCGAAGTTGAAGGGTGAGTTCCTACTGTCGTTGTCCGAGTGGAAAGAGTGTAAGAAGGTATTCCGAGAAAATGGGATGAAGATGTTCAAGGAATGGTTGCGACACTACAACGACTTGGATGTAGGACCGTTCCGGGAGGCTCTGACTAAAATGACGGAGTTCTACAGGGGAAGAGGTGTAGACATACTCAAGGATGCCGTGTCTCTGCCCGGTGTTTCCCTTCAGTACCTACTTCGTGGGACGATCGACGGGAAGGCGGACACGCCCGAGTTGTGGTCGCCGAAGTCTGAAACTTACGCGATGATGAAGGAGGGGTTGGTCGGTGGTCCGTCCATAGTGTTCTCCAGATACGCCGAGGGTGGCAGGTCAACGATCAGGGGTCAGGTGGGGAGTCGGGAGGAGAAGATGTGCAAGGCGGTGCTGGGGTACGACGCCAATGCTCTGTACCTATCTACTCTGTCGAAGGACATGCCGTGCCGTGAGGAGCAGATATGGACGTGTGACGACCCGGAAAGATAGGCGTATATAGACCGTTTCGTGAGGAAGGTCAGGAATGAAGAGTGGTTCGGATTTGCGGAGTTGAATATAGAGGTCCCGGAAACGTTGAGAGACAAGTTCTCTGAAATGTCGCCGCTGTTCGTTAATCGAGAAGTCGATGAGACCGAGGTTCCGCAGCACATGAAGGACTACCTGGCCAGGACCGGGAGGACTAGGGGCGAAGGGCAGAGAAAGTTCGTTGGGGCCCTATCCGCCAAGAAGATGATCATATACTCCCCGCTGCTAAAGTGGTATCTGGAGCACGGTCTGGAAGTCAAGGCGGTGCATAGGGTGATAGACTACACGCCCGGCAAACCGTTCCAATGGTTCGTGGAAGATGTCACTGCCGCCAGACGGACGGGGGACGTCAACAAGAGCAAGGCGGTGTTGGCGGAGATATTCAAACTGGTTGGCAACGCGTGTTGTGGCAAGCTGATAGAGGCTCAAGAGAGACACCTGAACACCACATATACGAAGGATGAGAAGACTGTCGACCGGGCACTGAGGTCGGCGTGGTTCGAAGACCTGGAGTAGATTGGGGAGGCGCCCACATTAGCGGCGTAGACCCCGCCGACCGCGTACTTTGCGTTAGAATTAAAGCCAAAAGCCTTGGTATCCATTGAAAGATATTATCATGTTTGCTATACTCACCAATGTTCAAAAAGAGAGTTGTGAACTTCACAAGCCGATCGACAACTGCCGCGGGAAAAAAAGGCCGGCCTCAGATCTATCACCTTCACGGTAGGCTGGCAAAATGTGGGGAAGGATCAAGGGTTCGCGTTTGGGGGTGGACAAGGCGGTCGAGTTCGTGATCCAAAACTGCTAGCCCCAGGACTTTGGAGCGCCGGAGATTTACAAAAATATGTTGCCACGGAACTTGCGGGTCGAGCCAGCCTCGTAATTTCAAAGATCAATGGGTTGGTGACATTCAAGGTCGAACACGGGTGGGCCGTAGCCGTGGCAACTGAGTTAGTCCCCTTGCTCGGTTTCGAGAAGGCGCACACGGCTAACGGCGGCATGTTTAAATCGGGGATCTATTTCGGAGACCGACCAGTGGATTTCGCGGTCACAAAAAAATCTTCACATTCACTTGATGCAGCTCAGTACATCCGAGAATGTGGTAGACGGGGCTCCGAACACATTACTAAAAACTGTGCCTGCTGGTGACAGTTTCTTCGACGAGACGGTGAACATCGACTTTCCAACACCCGAGATGAAACGTTTGGAATCGGGGCACATCCACGAATTTAAGATCTGTATTCTCGATGATAAAGCGCGATAGTTGAAGAACGATTACCCGATTTCGGTAGTTCTCGAAATAACCGATTAAACATAATAATATATATATTTACATATTAATCATGAGCATATACGGCCCAGGTAGACCTAGCACAGAACAGGACTTTCCCGTCGCCGGCGCAGCATATGATGAAACGCAATGATAACGCAGGCCCGCACAGAGGCGGCTATGGCGATTGCGCACGTTCGGCGATTGCAAGCTCGAAAACACGTCATAGCAGTTTGGGCGGAGGAACGGGGTTCACTAGGAGAGGGGGCCTACGAATATTCATTCGGTGCCAACGCGAGCAACAGGTACGGGGTATACACCATGGCAGTGTCCGGGACGATTCTTCGAATGGGGGTCTGCTCGGTCAACTTTCGCGGACACGCCGCTGCCGAAATCCGAGTGAATCTCATCCTGAACGGGGTAGAGTAGAAGTCCGGCATCACCAAGCGCGCGGGGCAGATGTCGGGGTTTATGATATTCGATGATGACACTGCAATTAAAGTTTCAGCCGGTAGTGTTATTAACTTTGTAACAAAAGTCGCTGACCAAGCGACTTCCTCCACTATTGTGACACTGTTAATAGAACTTGATTTATGATGAATGACGAGAAACTATATCCACACTTACCTTCGGGGACGGCCGACCCGGCATCCTTTAGGATGACCAGGATCGTCGAGATACAACAGATTATACAGCACGAGGGAGAGACGCGGACGGGTTATGCGAAGAAATATAGGCGAGCAGTCAATATAGTCGAGGGGGTGAGCACCGCGTTAGCCTCAGCTTCCGTTGTAAGCGGGGTGGGGAGTGTGTCTTTATTGTCAACAATCGTCGCCGCTCCGGTCGCGGTGGCCTTGAGTGCGACAGCGGCGGGGGCGGGACTGCTTTGTATGACGGTCAGACTGGTGGGTCGAAAACTAGAGGCCAAGAGTCGAAAGCACGATCGAATAGCGGTTCTCGCGAGGTCTAAGAAGAACAGTATCGACGTTTTCGTGTCGAAAGCGATAGCCGACAACGATATATCAGATAGCGAGTTCAAACTGATCGTCGAAGAGATGGCCAGGTACCAGGAGTTAAAGGGCACGATCCGATCCAAGGCCCGACCACAAATTCTCGCGGACGAAGATGTAAAAAAACTCGTCATTGAGGAGAGGGCCGACGATATAAAAAATATCCTCGCCCGTCTCGGGACGTGATATGCTTATTCGCGTGTTTGAGGCAGCAGGAAATTCCTCCATCATACAGTCCAGCTGTTCCGACGGCCCCTCCATACGCCACCTTGACTTATCAAAAACTATGCATCAGATCGATTCTATCTTTCTAACTGACTTTCCGATTTCAATTATTACTAAACGATAATACTTGCGAGCACGTAATTCCTTGCTAACCAGTCGATGCGTAGCCTGAGTGCCACCGCATGGTGGACATAGCAGTGACTCGGATCTGGTCCCTACCCCGCAATGCCGACATGGGCGAGGCGAAACGGAACCTCTTCGCATCCATGCCCGGTGATGCTTGCAATACTCGTAAATACCGGTACGAAAACATCTCTCGTGACTACCTGTCTTCAACCACGCACAATTAACTAGAACCATTGTGTGATTATATATACCGAGTATAATCAATGGATTTCTTATCTCTAATAGGGCATATCTTCTCATGCCATAAATATATGGTCTCGTGGTTGCTGAAAGATATTTTTGCATTCTTCTCATACATACCCACCGAACAGTGGGGGAAAGTCCGAGTAGTATATGAGAGTCAACAATGATACAAGTTCCGTAGGAAGGCACCGCGCGTAGCGGGGGCCGTCCGTAGGAACTTGTATCATTTTGACTCTCATATACTACTTCATACAAGCTCATTTACTTGCTGGCTTTCATTTTGAAAGTGTATAACAATATATTTCTCCCGTTTTACTCCAGCTTATCTTGATCGTATTATTTACAGCTATCTTATGTGATGTATTTTAATATTTACTGTGTCATACATGGAGTAATATGTGCTACAAATCATCCATTCAGCATGGCAGAATAATTTCTATATCCAATTTGCAAATTAGTGCCTATGACCTATATATTGACAGTACTAATTATATTTAATTTTTTTTTACTTAATGGTGTTTAAAGGCCTGTCAACAGCTGAGAGTAATACTTGTATGTATCAGAGACGTTCATGTCGGAATACACAACATAGTAGACGTGGTAATTGTCTTGGTTCCATAAATAGGAAATCGACATATAGACAGACGAACAGACATTCATTTTGTATCTGAAATGTGTGTGGATAACTAATATGTAGCTGTGATGGGAGAAATGGGGCTCACGGGATTTGCGACCAGTGTGCCTCCTGATCAAATAGCACACTCCTGTACCCTGATAACGATATGGTGTTTCACTGATGGAATGGCGAACAGTGCAGATCCTGAACAGACTGTGCGCATACATAGGCTGATCTGGATCTACACTGGTTACAAAACCCATAAGCCCCATTTATCCAGTCAAAGTCACATATACAGGTGGTATAGTAGCTGCACGTTCATATGAATTTTTCATAAATATCTGGCAGCGTATAAAGTAAGAAACATTATTACTGGTAAAATGGTCATTGTAAATTCAGTGGGTGGGTAATATATTATAGTTAAAACTACGTTTAATTCAGATCCTTGTTCCTTGACACTCATCTGATAAGCTCAACATTGGAAAGGATGTGTCGGTCTTCAGGAGTCCAACATGCTGTGTCAATAACAAGCTATAAATACGTGATATGCGTATTATGCCCTTTTTGAATATTGGATTAAAACGGAGGAATAAAGTAACTACTGTTGATAGTTTTTATGTGCTGTAAGATCTTTTTGCCAACCAAACAGTTAACTTAACAACCCATGTGAATGTAGTGTATGTTAATACATGAATACAGATAGAAGCAGCCCTGTCATTGACCCCTCCTCGGAATGTTTGAAGTTGGATATTTGAACATGAGGACACAATAACAA
The DNA here is from genome assembly GCA_029237695.1 of Conchocele bisecta. Taxonomy (NCBI): domain Eukaryota; kingdom Metazoa; phylum Mollusca; class Bivalvia; order Lucinida; family Thyasiridae; genus Conchocele; species Conchocele bisecta. The sequence goes on along the minus strand of CM055265.1, from coordinate 76,478,723 downwards.
TTGCCATTTGATAATTAAATATTACAATATCCGTTACTTACACCATGTCATATGAGTTGACAACATGAACACTGGTGTCATGTTGTCATATGACGGACCCGTCAGAGTATCACATTTTAAAAACACCAGTTGTCAAAATATGATCGACAAGATATATTCACATTTCATGTGTATGAATTATTGTGAGCTCCAAAGAATATGTCCTACATTATTGTCAAACAAGTTTTGCAGATATGTAGACACATGCAGTCCAGGCATGCATTGGTAGATGCACCTGCATAGCAGCACGTATATATATATATAAAATAAATACATGGTATGTATACGCAAGTGTCTTTAGTCCATATATTGATATGTTAGTACACGTATGCAAAATGACCCTTGTCAAAGTAGAGTATTGCCCAGGTCTGCAACCGTGTCAGCTGTTCTGATCGTGAATTCTCTACTTCACTGTCGAAAACATGGATTTGGCTCAATGATAATCTGTTTAATATACATATAACACTATTCTCAGCACCTGAATGAATGCAAGTTATAAATGGAAATATGTATATATGGTCACCTTAGTAAACACATGGCAAGCTCAATACACCAGTCACTTAGCCCCATCCCCTAAACTAATAGGATCATTACTAATGTTACTAGTTTTATAGTTATACCGGGATTTAGCTCTCATGTATCAGTAATCCAGAAAGTATCTTAGGGCCAAACCAGGGATTTTAGGATTCCGGTAAGGATGCACCCCATTTGTCGCACGTTCTGTGTGCACTCGGTGTCCTTGACCATCTTCCCTTTTCGACAGCCAGCCTATGTTCACTTTGACATATATTGTTTTTAACCCTTAGCCTGCGGGAAACGTAAATACTCGTCTGATGTTGTTTCATTTTGTGTCTTCTTTCTCAATAAAAACATGGCTTGGCAGCACCTTAGAATCATTTCCATTGGAAATTATTCTAAAGTGTTGTCAAAATATGTATTTGATGAAGAAAATGGAAAAATGCAGACGACAAAGTTTAATTGAACATTGTATTAAGGGTTAATTTTCAGTGAATTATTTTATTGCAACTGTTTCTTCACTATAATCGTATAAACACGTCAAATTATTTAATTAGTTAAACACGATAATTTAAATCCAGGTCGTACATAGCTGCGGTTGTGACAGGAGAACTGGGGCTTATAACATTTGAGACAAGTGTAGATCCAGATCAGCTTGTACATCCCAGCAATCTGAACAGGGTTGTGCCCTTCAGTCGGCGAACACATGTCATGCATTTAGTTCCAACAATTGCACTATTATAGATCTATACTAGAATATCTGGAAGTTATCTGGACGTATCACTAGTCACGTGACCCAATATGCTTGGGGATTACTCGATACATTTTGCACTAAAATACATCATTTTTATGCCAGAATATTTCACATTTAGAACTACGAAAATACTAAATGGTGATAAGAATATTTTTTAATGGCCATGTAAAAAGATTTAGCGATTGGAATTTAGTTGTTTGAAGCGTTCAAAAATGATTAAATTATATAGAAAACAGTTCAGATTTCCCCCTGCGCTCCTCCGCGCTCCTCCGCAGGGGAGATAATTATAGCCTGCAGGTGCGCGAAATTGACGAAGTCCGACTTCCAGAATCAGGTTCCAACTGTTAGTTGCCAGTAACTCAGCCAAACTCCCGTACCGTCCATAGCATATGTTGTAGAGCTATTGTCCCCTACTATCTACATGTGTGCCAGTAGATTAGGTGAGCGACTGACCACAAATGTCGTAAACCACGGCCACATTTGCATCTGTTAACCCTTTCAACTCCACATGCCTAGTATAGTGGTTTTTGGCACAAAGTGTAGATCCAGGTGAGCCGGCTCATGACGAGCCGTCTCATCAGGATCTGCACTTTTTTGCTAGTAATTTTCATATTTTTTCAGAACAAAATCACCCATTTTTCATAAATGGACTAGTCTAAAAATAATTTTGTGATTGTGAAAATTAACATATCACAATCCATTCCACATACTTAGGGGTGAAAGGGTTAACGAAAGTATTTCATGTTCAGAAACGCAAGTTCATTGAGTGGGGTGACCATTCCTAGCCCAGGCCGATTCTTCTTTCCCGCCGCGGGATGCGTATTCCGATCGTGCATGAATAGTCTAAACCCAGATTCGTATATCTGCCTCAGCACACCGAGATTCGTGTGACTGATGTGTTTGTCGTCAAAATGAAATTCTATCTGCATCTGTTTGACCCGATCGAGCACGCCATCAGCGATCATGTTTGGTACTGCTATCCACTCGTCGCCTTCTATGTCCATTTTCAATATGTCCACTGTCTTCTGAAAATGTCAAGAAAGAAAACGGTATCACTACATTTCCCCGCACCATGTGACTGCTATAATAAGTATTATCACAGTTGAAAGACTCCGACCAAGGACCCAGAAAATGTCCGATACAAAAAGGTAACCCAACTACTAACTTTTATAGACTATACACAGTACGTTTTAAAAACGGGGTTAAACGTTCAACTGTGAAGCTACCAAAATCTGTAATGTTGCTTCACAGCCTCGGCACGTTTTTGATTTCCACAAGTCAAATGCTGCATTTGGATATAACTTGACAACAACTAGCTCCTCGGCAAACCGTTATTGGTCAATTTCAGAAGCGTGTCCGGGTTAGAGAGGTTTCACTGTAAATCATGCATTTGATTATTTTGAGATATAGTTGTGTGTTATGCGATCACGAACACCTGAACTAAATGACCAAGAAACTCAAAAATAAGATCACGTGTGTTTTCATGGTGTCCAGTTTAGAGAAGGTCCACTTAACTGTAGTTCATGCAGCAGTGTAATTGTCAACGGGACTTACATTTTCATGCGACAAGGATTTCATAAAATACTTCAGCGTGTTGACCTTCCAGCCATTAGCTCTCGTTTCTGCTTTGTTTGACAATCCTTCTTTGTGGAATTCCACTTCCGACGGCGTCTTCCTATTATCTGTGTTCATACTGAAAGGAAATGACATATTGACACTCGTTTGTACGGAGCCCCGCAAGTGACGTAGAATTCTTTTTTTTTTTATTAATTCGTTCCTACGAAATAACAATTCGTTCCCTCAATTTAACAATTCGATTATAACATGACCATGTTATAAAAGAACGCTTTTGAGCGTATGTTATTATTATTGAGGCGAACTACATGTTTGCAAATAGCATGTAAAGTTATATATATCAGGGTATGGGATCACGTGGTTTCCGAACCTGATTTTTCGACGTGACGTATTCTGTGACGTAATTTTTACAGTATATTTTCTTGAAACTTTTCCAAGCAAACGGACGGATTTCGATGATATGTAGCAGACCATAGAAGTGACATAATTATATGTTTTATGGGTGCTCTAACAGTTCTTTACAATAACCTACAACTGTCATGAAGAATCGAGTACCGTTTATTTGTATCACATTTATCTACGAGGGCCATCTTGGATTATGTGACAACCTCCATTTTAAAACAATATGAAAATTCTTCACCCACGCACCACAACTGTGAAGTCTGACAAGCGTCGGCCAAACGGTACATGAGAAGAACACGAAATCTTTAATTAATGGATGACGTGTCGGCGGCCATCTTGTATGACGTATCATCCGATTTTGTCAAAAATTATCCAGAGTGATCGTCTCCGCGATACCTTCGATTTGATATATATCAGGACCATATTTGGTCAAATTTGAAATACCGCCATGTGCCAGATACAAAATCAATGCGTGAAAAAAACAAAGGGAGAACAGTGGAATATTAGTGAAGCAAGAGTTGTGATAAATATACAAAAAGGAATTAAAGTTATGCTCTGGACACAAAATCAGTATGCGAAAAAACAAAAGGAATCGGTAAGGTAAGAGATGTTAATCTTGCTTTTAAGGACTAGAGCAAGTGAGCAGGGTCTCACGCATACCCGCGGCCGCCGCCAAGTCATTTGGCCTTGACCTTTGGCATGAAAGCCGCTTGTGTAGGCTATAGAATGAAAATATGGATGTTGATGAAGACATATATGAAGTTTCAATTCAATCTGACTAACGGTTGCAGAGAAATCGTGTACTTAAAACTTTAACGCATATATTTCAAAACATTTAGCGCAAGTAATTTCACCTTCATCGTGTGCACGAAAGCCGCATGGGTGGGCTATAGAATGTTTATTGGTGTTTAACGGCCTATCAACATGTAAAGCCGGGCAAACGGGTTTGATCCGTTCTAACCTGCTGCATGGGTGTGGGGGATCCCAAAATCAGAACAAAATATTTTTATAGAGAAAAAGTATATATTCAGCCCTGAAATTAGAATAATCTAACCCGGTGCCAGGTCCATACCACACCAAAGTCACTTGGCCCCTTCCCCTAAAATAGGATAACTAATAATCGTAATACTCACATAAGGGATATAACCAGATTCAACTATCACATACAAAATACCAAAGACGTATGTGAGAGCCAGACCAAGTCTCCAGTTGGAATTCAGGTAAGGATAAACCGCAATCGTTCAATTACCCATCACATGCACCCACGAGAGCTATAGAATGAAAATATTGATATTCTGACTTCATAAAGAAGTATATATATAAAGTTTCAAGTCAACCGGACTCCCGGTTGCAGAGACATTTGACATGTCTGACGCAACTATTTCAAAACATTAAGTAATTTGACCTTGACCTTTTGCAGGAAAGCCACATCGGTGGGCTACAGAATAAACATATTGATTATGATAAAGAAGTATGAAGATTCAACTCAATGCTACTTACGGTTGCAGAGATAATGGCTACCCAAAAACCTTTAACACAAATCTTACGGATGGACGAAAATACAAAAACTATATACCCTTCAACATACTTTGTATGCCTGGTATGACTCATAATTGAAGGCAATGTGTTACAGATAATGCTTCAATATGTTGTTTCTCACATCAAGCACTGCAAATGACCAATATCAACCAATTGCACCGTTTCATTCGAAGTCAAAATGTATTGTAAACATGTAATTTGTTACAAGTTTGACCATTGGGCATTGATTTCAATTATAATCATGATAATCATGATAATAGCACAAAACTACATCATTAATTCGTAAATTTTTGTTTAACTTCGAAAGTCTACAAAGTTTGTATTCGGTCTATTCTGGATGTTTGCAATAAAATCCTTTATTGCGAAGATAACCGAAACCATATGAAACCAACCAAATACGGACTTTATAGACTGTGGACGTTAAACGGAAATTTATGAATCAAAGATTGAATGCAATACCTTAAATGCTAACGGAAATTTATGAATCAAAGATTGAATGCTAATCACTCTAGGTTGGCGGTAGGATTTTTAAATGTGTTCAATTATGTGTCTGTGACTGGAGAAATGGGGCTTATGGGTTTTGCGACCAGTGTAGATACACATCAGACTGTGTATCCGCACTCTTCACCATTGCATCAATGAAACCCCCACCATGCTTCTAACAAGCAACATCATTATCAGGCTACATGAGTGTACTATTTGATCAGGAGCTACACTGGTCACAAATCCCATAAACCGCATTATCCAGTCACAGCCACCGGTTAAAGTAACGGACCAAGACCTATACATACATTAAATATACATAAAAGCATCAATAAGTGAAATAATATAGGCTAAACAAATTATTTACTCCTTATATCACACATGGAGTAAATACATTTTGTTTTGTTATTTTTTCTCACTTATTTATGCGTTTAGGTATATTTAATGTATTTATAGGCCATGGTCCGTTACTTCAACCTGTGGTCACAGACACATATGTGTAAAAGCATATTAAATATATTTCTGACCATTCCAATATCTAGTCCTTCGAGTGTCACATAATCAGAAATGTACAGATGTAATTCTGTCCACAACAAGAATGAGTCACCGATTGAAAACAAATTGACAAATCTTAAACTGCAATGGGTCAGATTTGTGTGAATAAGATTCATTCTCAACTTCATCAACACAAGGAGTAACATGTATTCTCGACACATCCTTTCAACAGATTAGAGCAGCAATCAGAGTTAAGAACCACACAATCACTGCCGCTGGCATGGATGGTACTCTGGTTAAATGGTTCATTTTTTGTAACTGAACTTGTCTTTCTCAAAATTTTCCATGAGGGTCATATTTTCAGATGACAGTTGCTGATCTTAAGATGACAGTCTGTCATGGCGACACTATATTTTGCTTGTTGTAGGTCAGGAACTGGGATCAGTTCCCATTTCGCGAATGTATGGCAAGTTGTTGCCCAGGTGGAGTAGTGTCTTCGGGCAGCGATTCTTCTGGTGGCCTTTGTCCTTCAACAGCAGTTTCCGCCTTATCTGCTTCTTCTGGGACCGCTCATAAAATATTTCAAGCCCTGCTGGTGTCTGCCGCGACTGCATGCTGACGTTGAAGAGGCTCAACGAATAATCCAGATGGCTAAGATCTGTAGACGGCTTCACTGAAATAAACAATCAAACACTATTATTTACATGGTTAGCCTTTTATTGAATTTCTTACCAGTATTAATCATTTCTCAGCAAGTGACTCCGCAACTGTCCAACTTGAAAGAGAGCTCAGAGATATACATCCCACCAGGGCATCACAACACTTGGATAAATGTGGTAAGCGAGTAAGCCACATTGTTCATAGTGGTGAACAGTAACTCTTGAAATCTACTACCGTACTGTCCATAGCAGAGTTATGTTTCCATTCATAGGCTTCCTCTGCAGAATAGCGAATGAGATCTGATTCGCAAATTAAATATAGCAGTTAAAGTTGGGGTCCCATCTAGTAGGCATAACGTTTTGTCTATAATAATTAATTAAGTGTATAATTGTGCAACTACGGTACATATTCCGCCAGTTTTAAAAAATACAAGTGCCCACTATACATATATAATCATTTAGTAATCTTTCTTTTACTGATAGTGACTCGCGGTGGTATCAGGCTATTTTGATATGCAAATGAGGTCAGAGGCAGGACATTTTTAAATTATTTATACCAATTAAAAGTGTCACCTGAACAAATATTTTTATTGACACATTATAAATTATGATCATTGCACATCAAAAAACTAAGTAGAGAGAATATAGTTTCCATTAACCTTTTATGGAAACACAGTTATCGTCCCTGATATCAGTGACGAAATTCACGTTTCATATAAAAGAAAAATAATGCCAATTAATATGTCGGGTAATGGTGAATGAATGTTTATTTTGCCCGAAAAATGTTATATCTAAAGAATGGACAAAACAAATATGTCTCCCAATATTATAACCTGGCATGTGGGTCTATATTTAATTGTGAAAGATTTTATATATGTTTTACTAAAATTATTGTTAACATTATGAAAATAACATATTCCAGTAAATATGACATAAACTTACATATGCAGATGACCTGATAAAGTAAATTTAAGCTAAAATTCACGAGTGGCCCCGTCAACGGCAGCCAAATTGAACATGTACAATTTTGTACTACTTTTATAATACTAATAGTTTTTTCAGATGGAAAATATACAAATTATATCACAATTAACAACTGAGATCTGATTAGCTATTCTGTAGAGGAAGCCTGCATGCATGAATGGAATCGTAACTCTGCTATGGACGGTACAGGAGTAGATTGCAAGAGTTATTGTTCGCAACTACAATAACATGGTTCAATAATAATGAGACATACATATCTGTACATGTATCAAACCAATGAATGACATTCTGATCTACATATAAAACATGTCATTTTGGCTAATTCTGCGCAATGTTTTTTCCAGCTTACGTCAGAATAAATTACAATGTATGTTGATTTTGGAATAAACCAGCTGATTAACGGCATACTACATGTACACTCAGTGCGACTGTTGCCTTCGTCCACCCGACCCCGTGATTAGATGGAGAGTGGACATAACAATTCCTCCCACCGTGTCGGGTGGAAATCCCACTCGGCGCGGTGGAGAGGCAAAATGTCCACCGTGGGACAATTTTCAAGACCGAATCTCCCGCACACCGCGTTCCCCTGTGTTAACCCACGGCGCATCACCATGCCAGTATACAGGTAATACAGGCAGCGAGGAAAGCATTTATGGCCGAATTACTGGAGATTTGTCTCCCCGTGACCCACCGTGTTAACACACGGCGCGTCACCGTGTCAGCGAAGAGTACAATTTTGTACTTTGAAAACGTAAAATGTAGAACCGAAGGAATGCAACTTAACATTACAGATTTATGTTACAAAGAACCGAATATTTTGAGGAATAATGTACGTTCCTTCACGACGAGGAAATAAAGTTCTTAATAATTGTTTCTACTCGGAAATCGGAAATCGAGCGACCATACATATTTAAAGTAACAGCTGACATAACGGCGGAAAAAGGTAAACGGCCTACGTGACTTACTTCCAAGATATTCATGTTGTAATCGATCGCATTTCCTGCTCCATTAAGAATAAGTCACGTTTTCGCGATCTCAACCAATGCGCGAGATCGCGAAAACGCGATATTCTAACATCTCCCTAACCGGACGCGTACAAATCGTCTAAGGAGACAATTCTCATGTGCTGCCAAAACACGTTTTCTGTTTGAAACCGTGACACTGATTGGTTGAATCACATCCAATGCAGCCAATACTAAAAACATACAAACACATATTTCGCGGAAATAGAGACGATTCTCATCTGCTACCAAACCTGTTTTTAATAAGGGAATAAAATGAATATAAAAGCATCAATATAAATTTCTTCTATCAACATATATTTTGACAACACATAAGAAGTGTCTTATGAGACGATTCTCGTATGCACAGTACTGTCAAAACATGTTTTGTTGAGAATATGTTACATTTTCGTTTCAGCTCTCGCGATCACGCTTCGCGATCTCGACCTATGCGCAAGATCGCGAAAACGCGAAATTGTAACATGTCCCTAATACGACACGTACAAATCGTCTAAGGAGACGGTTCTCATGTGCTGCCAAAACATGTTTTTATTACGAAATTGAACAAATGTGGACAAACATCAATATTTTTGACCAAAAAAAACATGGTTTGACAAAACATGATACTTGTCTTAGACGATTCTGATGTGCTGCCAGTACATGCTTTTTGAGGAAATAAAGATTCCGTTACCTTTTTTTGGAGATTCTGCACCATCTCTCCGACCAATAAATTTATGGAAGAAATATTTTTATCAAACTCTGTGAAAAACGCTATGCTATAAGAGAGACAAATTCCATTCCATTAATACATAATTATGCGTAAAGTAAATGATCGTAAATGTGCCTCTCTTGATCGACACGACTTAACCTTTAGATGTCATTTTGTAACCTTTGATGTCTCACTCTCCAACACCAACACACGTCCCAGTAGGTAACTACACGTGCATATGATGATGTATGACGTGATCGGACAAAACCGGGCTTATTGCATATGCGACTAGCGAAGACCAACACGTGTTCACCATCAGTAGATTGTAACATATCCCTAACAGGACACGTAAATCGATTCTCATATGCTGCCAAAACATGTTTATTAGAAAAAATATTATTTTTTTACAAAACATGAGAATCGCCTCCTAAAACACGAGAATAATAATGGTGTTCTGTTAGTGTTGTGTCACATCACGTATACCCACCCTACTGTGAGAAATAATAGCTACGATACACACAGAGCCGAACTAGAGCTTCGTGGTATCGTCATCATAATATGTCCTCATGCTATCGTACTATCGTCATCGTGTTATCGTCATCGTAGTATCGTACTATCGTAGTATCGATCCGATAGCGACATTACGATGGGCTTAACGGAACACCGTACTACACTGACTTTTTTATAAATTTCAGGTTGGTGCAAAAGACTTTGGGCATGCAAGAGGACTGCCAGTGGGATACGGCAGGTTATGGACAGATTTCCCTTATCTTAAAGAAATCATTCCTGTCGTACAAGCACGATAGAGTAATAATTAGAAACTGCGTACCTCACTATTTCCTACTTGGTCACAAAGTGGAACGAACTGCTTCGTTGATACCAAAAAACCAGTATAAACATAACACGTCTCATTTTCAAATAACCAGCATGGACATAATGAATAGGTAGGGATACAGGGTGCTGATTGTTTCGTATAATACACAAGTTCCCATGTGGAACTGATAAATCATAATTCTTGGTTAACGGCGATCACGACGACGCAGTTACTGTGAGAGGCCAGCAACAGAACCGGATTCGCACCAACAAACGCCACCGACGCCATCCACAACAACCAGTAATGATATGTAATAATATGTATACAATGTATTTGATGATAAATTAAAAACATGTTTGTCATCTCCTTTATTTTCAACAGCATATGCAATGATAGCTCAAGTGAATGGGTTTAACGTCCAAGCAGAAGCTAAGGCTATACATGGAGACGGGACCACATATTAAAGTCTCAGTCGACAGACCAGTGGGGTGGAAATACTATGAAAGTATTGTTATGCCTACTGCGAGGTTTGAACCCACAACCTCAAGTCAAGTGTTCCCTAGGCGGCCACAACCCGTCCCTACACTTATTGCTGGAATCAGACATACACATGTGTAATTGCATGTATGTAAACTACTGTTTTTTATATTGCAGTTGCTGCACAAGCTGGAGACATCACACGTTGAATTGATTGTGTCTTGATATGTTGCGTCTTCATGTGGCTGCAACATACATAAAACATGTTTCATACGTATCTGACATATTCCCCAATATCCACATTTCTTCTATTTCTTAATAAAACATGTTGTTAAAATACATGATAATCGTCTCCTAAGGCGATACTACAGTATCCTGTTGGGGCCATGTCACATGCTCGTGTTTTCGCGATCTCGCCTCGCGTTGGAATTGCGTTTTTTTTTTTGCGCAAAGCGAAATTTCAAGTCGCATCCTTGTTACGCACCATGAGCAAACCCTGTATTTACAAAAGCGATGCGAAAGCGCGAGATGATTCTCATGTTTTATGAGACGATTCTCATGTTTTGTTCTTGTTAAGAAATATGTTTTTTATTTTTCTAATAAACATGTTTTGGCAGCACATCAGAATCGTCTCTCAAGACAATTATTGTGTTATGTCAAGCTATGTTTGTGTTGAAAATACTGAGGTGTTTGTGAACAAGAGAATCATCTCGACCGATGATTCTTCTGTTTTTAGGAGACGATTATCATGTTTTGTCAAAATATGTTTTTAAGATATAATTATGTTGTTTTTTTCTCCATAATAAACGATGACGAATGAGTTGTTCGAAACGGCGGTCGGTCATAAATTTAACCAATAATAACATGGCCGATACATGTGGGAGGGGGGTGGGGTCGTATGACGCTTGTGGTGTGTGTGTGGGGTGAAAGTATCAAAGTATAGTGGGGCTTTTTAAGGACAATAAAGATGACATTAACAATGCATAGACATAGAATACATTAATTATATGCCAATTATATTGAATTGTTGGACAGAAAATATATATTCAAAGTGAATCTACATGTACCGAGATGCCACAAACACACAGAGTTTGAGATGTACCATTACATTTAAAAAACAACTGTGCAAACAAAATTGGTCATGACTCGGCACATGTTCAGAACACAAGCAAAACTGTTCAATAAAGTGTGGGCGTTTTTGGACACATTAATGATTGTCAAAAGTGCTGTCGAAGTCAGCACGATTAAACTATTGGTCAACAAAAATAAAGAAATAATTCCTACCTGAAACGAACCGTTTCGTGTCGCTGTTTAGTTAGACCGGATGGCACACAGTTCTCATTATGACTTATGTAGGTCAATGCGTCTTGGAGTCGCATGTCGCCGTATTTTCCTCTCAACTTTAGGACATTTTCAGAAATGTACGTCTGTACATTTCACAAATCGTTGAGTACAGAATAAGGACCAACAAAATGCCCGTATTTAGATCCTATCAACAATGAAGACAGCAAAAAAGTAATGCCAATGTCTTTTTGAACATTGTAATCGTCGATATGACCAATCAGTGTATTATTACGCGTTTTGCAGGTAAAATGAAATAAAGCAAGCAAACAATAGATACATAATGACAAAACTCACTTCCTTATAGTATACATGTATGTTATTAGTTGATTGAATTCTGGATATAGCAAACGTATATACCTTTTAAAAGACTTTATTTTCGAAATTAATTTTTATATCGTAACTATAATTAACCATAATTAACACAGAAAAAGGTATGACGTCACACATGTAAATAAAATCGCAATTTACAATACATAGCTTACTTTTTAAACTTAAATGTGTTATCATGGTTATTGGTTGGTGTATTACATTAAAAATAAGTGTCATGTGTCCAATTTATTGGACACAGGACACTTATTTTTAATGTAATACATTATACACTATGGCTCTTAGGGAAATGGTTCAAATATTGCCTATATGACTACACGAGGCGTTCAAAATGAGGCTCCATACGGGATAATCTATTTAAAGTAAATTTCATTGGGAAGCTATTTTTTTGCGAATTTTGATTGCCAAAGTGGACAGAATCACATGCGTATTATTATTTTAATATAACCTATCGAATGTTTACAGGTGTTAGCATGTTTCAATATTGAACGAACATACAGCTTATTGGTACATTTGTATTGGCACACTTTTATTTTACGAAGATTCCCGCAGCGAACCCCATTCGTCCCCTGGACCCATTGTAATTATAGAACGCATACAACTATTCCTGAGAATATAGGCGTCCTACGGAAAAAAATCCATGTCCCCTGCGAGGCTCCGTAGAAATGAAATACGTTCATAATTAACAAGCATGTTTTAATGTCGATCCTTACCTTGGGTCAAAACAGTGAATTTCACATCCAAACTCCCTTTTCACTGCCAGGTCGAAATCAAACTGCCAGTTTATTCTGTAATTATATAAAGGATATACGTTTTTAAATGATATTTGTCAATTCCTGTAACATTAAATGTTAACCCCGCTGAAAAATTATCCACGGGTTCACTTTTCAACGGATGAGTGATCATTGATTTAATGTTGAAAACTGACCCCGACCGTTAATTAATGATCCACCCAAACGTGAAAAATTGACCCTGGTCATAATTCAACTTTGAAAAGGGACCCCGGGTCAATTTTCAACAATTGTCCACCGTTAATTAATGAGCCACCTACGTGAAAAAATTACCCTGGTTAACATTTGATCACCTGGCAACAGACGGATACTATTTCAACATCGAAAACTGACCCCAATAGTCGGACCACATGTATTGAAAACTGCCATTATATTTTTGGAAGTTCTCGTGGATATAAGCAACGTGAATTATAACCGGAAAATGTCGAGACGATTCTAAAGCGCTGTCAAACCTTGTTTTCGTAGAGAAATAATAATTAACTGTCAAACCATAATATATATTATATATTAGCAAAAACATGTTGGTAGCACATTATAATCGTCTCTTATGGAGACGATTCTTTATTGAGACGATTCTAATGTACTGTCAAATCATGTTTTTGTGGATAAATAATACGAATTTCGAAAAACATCGGACGACAATATTTGTTTCCAGCACAGTAACATTTAACTAACCGTTTACAAAGGACACAATGTTCGGTGGGTTGTGGTGGGTGATACACGAATGAAGTTGTGTCCAAGTACCATGAACATAGGCCAAGTAGTGTATACGGTTATGTAGATTTGCATTTTTTGGCTACATTCTTGTAACCAATATTTTGTGTCATCTTTAGAGCACGAAGAACAAAACTGGGATTGGTTCCATTTTTGTTTTGACAATTCCTTTGGCCGCCATCATGGATTTCCAAATGGCCGCCCTGAAATGCTATATTCATTATATATACACTTCTAATACAGGTAGAATATTGATTCGTGCTTTGGAGGTAATCATCTTTTGACCACAAACAACAACACCAGTGTTATTTTCAATTTTAAAAACCCCAATGGTGGCCATCTTAGATTTATAAATGGCAGCCCTGAAATCGTATACAAAATATTGTAATATTCATATCTACATGTATAATGCAGATGGTATGGTTGTTTTTTCGGCTAAGCCATCTACATATGTCACATAATAAAACTGGGGTTGGTTCCACTTTTTCTGATACCTGATGGCGGACATTTTGTTTTCAAAATGGCCTCTATGTAAATAATATTTATTATGTCTTCACTATGTACTGCCTTTAGTAAAGTGTATTTATAGTTAGGTTGTGTTGACTATTTTGCTACGTTCTCGGAACAAACGTTCTTAGTATCATGAATGAAAACATGAGTTGTTCCTATTGTATTCTAATTTTCAAAATGGCTGCCGTGAAAATCACATAATTATTATAATCATTCACAAACCATTTGGACTGATTTCCCCCAGACTATGCTCATTATTGAAAGTAAATTATATATGACTAAAGTCAATTTCAAGTCACTGTTTATGACAAACATGTTAGATTTCAAAATGGCCACAGTGTGTATGCAGAATTTTCTTAATTATGGATACAGTGCTTTGCATCAGTTTCATCACCATCTGCATTAGAGTCTCCATCTTGTTGGTGTTCCCGAAAGGCAGTACTGGCAGAATCACACTCATAATGCGGCCAAATGAGTTGCTTACATAAAATATATACCCTATACAAATTGTATGCAGGAAAGTGCAGAAGAACTGTCGAAAAGGCAGTATTTGTGTGATTAAATGACTTTCGGAATTAAAACGACATGTGCACATGTTCAGTATGTGTAGACGACGTGTGTAAAATATCAGACTGATTGCCATAACACTGTTGGAGAGGTTGAATACAATATATACATAATACAGAATTGTATGCAGGAAACTGTAGAAAACGGGCCACGTTGAAAGTGCAGTAGTGTTCCATGGTCATTGTCATTATTTACGATTACCATATGGTCTTAAGAGATCTCAACTTCTGTGTCAAAATAAAAGTGATCAGTGTCTTGATGATTGAACACGAATAATGAGGCATATTTTTTGGCCGGAAACGGTTTCGTTATGTGTACGGACTGATTGCTCAAGTGGAGTAAGATCACTTGCCTCTCGTATCCAAGAAATAAATACTCTGTTCATGTCGTCACAGATTACACGATATCTTACTGCTGCTGAAGCATGCTGAAGCAATGTGGCCTGTCCATGAAACAAGTTTCTGGCAAAAACATACTAGTTACTAGCTATCCCACGAGTTAGTAACACACATATATTCTAAAGTTATTAAGGGTATGAGTTCACAGGTACATGTAGTATTTGCGAACTTACATGTCAGTGATCACGAGTTGCAAGAAATTGCAAACTTGACTGAGTAAGACAAACTGAAAGGATCTAAACACATAATTCTGACTCCACTCGAGACCAAAATGTTGCAAGCCATGCACAATGGCGCCATCTCGGCATTCAGACATGTTTTAGACGAGCGTAAGATATTATGTTCTGGTAAAATGGTAGGAAGATTGAAAATGGAAACTGAAACGGCAAATAAACTCTGATATCACACTATGTACCAGGCCACCCATGACAAACTGTCGCTACAAACATTTCCATATGGAATGAAAAGGATTTTTGGTAACTGTTAACAACAACAGTCACACAGCATGATATTCTAAATGGCCATTGGACAGTTGAAAGGGATTTACAGTAAGCATAGTGTACCAAGTACACATGTGTCAGATGCAGCCAAGGTCCAGTAAGGTTAGCTGGGCGAACAGTTATCATTGTGCAACACAGTTTCGTAAAAACAAAAGGTGAATGTACATTCCTATTTTTGGGTATACTGGAATATCAAAACTCCCAAAACCGGCACGGAATGGTCACCTGCACAGTTATTGATGGGACAGCGGCTTCTATTCAGTTTACTGAGCACTTGTGAGCAGGTATTTCCAATACATGTTTCGATTTGTGACAAGATCAGATCCAGTCATCGACAGAACAAGAAACACTATGGTAAAAGCATAGTAGCTTTAAAATTCAAATAGCTAAACATTGGTGACCAGGCTGGACTCCATAAAGACAGCAAACTGTTGAGACCAGATGCAGTATGTTAGCACAATGCCAGATCTTACAGACTTCAGATGGTGCCTCATATCGCCGTCACAGACGTTTTCTCCGTTTTTACCTTTGCAATGCAATATACAATACCATAATTTACACTTTATTGGATAAAATGGATAGTTTGCCATATTTTCATCTTATTATTTTAAAGGAAAATACATGTGCTGACCAAGATATAATTTGAAGAAACGTAATTATAAGCCACAACGATACGTAATACATGTAAATACGTAATACAACAATACGTAATAGATGTAGATCCTTGAA
The DNA here is from genome assembly GCA_029237695.1 of Conchocele bisecta. Classification (NCBI taxonomy): domain Eukaryota; kingdom Metazoa; phylum Mollusca; class Bivalvia; order Lucinida; family Thyasiridae; genus Conchocele; species Conchocele bisecta. The sequence goes on along the minus strand of CM055265.1, from coordinate 76,462,396 downwards.
GTGGCAATGTATGTGACACGCTTATTTCCAGTGGCCATTTTGAAGATAATGGCGTCTGGTACCACAGTACTAGTTAGCAATAATCTCAACAGTTTGTGTTCATTATATTATGAGTATAAGCTGAAATAACAAATATCACCATTGCATTAAACATGTATACTAAATATTAGATTGTCAAGTTTAAATGGCGGCCATTTTAAAAGTAATATAGTCGCCATTTTATAATATACTGAAATAATTATGCCAATATTTCTTATCCATGATAAATAATAATAAAAAGCACCACATATAACGTTGACGTAAAATATAAATTAATTTCAATGGCGGCCATTTTGAAATTCAAAATGGCGGCCATGCGGCTCTTAGAAATATGGAACCAACTTCAGATGTGCTATATGATGTATATATATATGTTTTCAAGCAGACACACACGTTCCAATCTAACTACAGCCACAGAAATACTAGCATGTGTAACAAATCTTTGAGGTGGCAATGTACATAACACACTTAGTTTAAGTGGCCATTTTGAAGATAAAGAGTACTCGTAGCACAAAACCAGTTAGCAATAATCTCAGCAGACTGTGTTCAAAGAAATACGAGTATAACCAGAAGGAAGGAAAAAAAACAAATAACCACGACATTCAAAAATGTAAAATAAATACTGGATTTCCAATTTTGAAATGGCGGCCATTTTGAAAACCAAAATGGCTGGTATCTTAAAATGTAATGAATTCGTCCTGCCAATATTTCTTGTCCATAATAATGTGTTTTCCGCTGCTAAAACACCACACATAATGACTTTGACCTCAAAATATAAATGTCACTGGCGGCCATTTTGAATTTCAAGATGGCGGCCATATGGCTTATAGAAAAAAATGGAACCAACCCCAGTTGTATGTGGTCAATAGATGAAAAAAGACCTTGGTGCAAACAATGTAGCCAAAATATCACAAAACCTAAAATAGCGACATAACAGTATACACTAAAGGGGTTGTTGAGAAAATGACTCGAATGTAAAGTATATGAAGAGTATAACATGTGCGCCGTGTTTTTTCCCATTCATTTATTAGAGCCATACCAAGTTCTTACTAGTCTATGTTAAGTGTTCTCCTGCGGGCAGGTTTTGAGAGTGGTTCTTTAAAAAAAAAACACTGTGTATGCTATTTAAAACTGTTTACTAGTGAAGTAAATGGAATATTTATTGCGGACTTGTCCAAGTTTTAAATCCGTTCATGATTTTACCTTACATGCCCACTCAGTAGGCACTAACTGTTCTTTATAGGACTTAAATAAGTGTATAATTGTGTCACTATTCAGCCAGTTCTAAAAATTACGAGTGCCCGCTATACATATATAATCATTTAGTAATATTTATTTTACTGATAGTGATTCCCGTTGGTATCAGGCCATTTTCATATACAAATGAGGCATGATAGTTTTTAAATAATAATATACTAAAGTAATTAAATGAAAACTATGTTCAATGGGAGAAAACTAGCTACGATCTTTCATTGACATGGCCTTATGACAGGAAGACAATGCACAAGGTTGAGGACGTTTTTACATAAATTTACCATCGCCGGTTTCTTTTCTTCAAATGTTACCGGATACGTAAGTAGTTTTTAGCCACCTGGGTGGACTGACATTTCTTTCAATTGAAAAATACAGAAAACAAGTCACAATTAACAGCTAAATTATGAATGAGATGTGATTCCATACACGGAAAGGGAAACCTATGGAGGGCACCGTAACTCTGGGTACGAACGATACGAGAGTATTCTGCAGAGTTACTTCCTGCAACTAAATGTATACAAGTGTGAATATACTTTCATCTTTATTTTTTACTTTCTTGTTACTTGGGAGTTGAATTTGGTTATACCCATGATAAACATAGTATGATTAGTAATAATTATAATTAATTTTAGGCTAATTGTATTTTTTTAACTAGGTCGCAAATGTGTGTCAACAATGTGTTTGATTGAAATCAGAACACTGTTGGCAAATAATTATGTTACAACTAGCTAGCATGCTATGTAATGAATCCATGAATTGGAACACATGATATGGACAAATTATTGACCACTTACGTCAGTAGTAAGACAATGGAATGCGAATGTATGCAATAAAAAACAAGCAGCAACCTCACAAAAAAGATGATAATTGTATATGTCTATATGTGTATAGGTTATTTACTGTAGTTTTCAATTTGTATGGAAATAAACATGTATTTGCACATTAAATAAAATATGTACCATATATGTATGTGTATGGCTTAAATCTTCAAAGAAATTATCATGATTGGTGCCAAAAAAATACTGAACCTCGCAGCCAATGTGTCCTGGTCTCCGGCAACATACTTTTGTGCGTACAGACAGAAATGCCTGCAATGCACTGATCGACCAGAGCTTGAGGGCAGATCATCATGCGCTGACAGCAGGTCCTTCTCCGAGAGAGGAACATCCTTTCGGGGGGGGGGGGGGAACCAAGGCAGAGTTAATTTCCTTTTAGGCGTCAGTGTTTAGTAATGTAAAGCCACAACAAATGTTATGAAAATGTTAAATACCACGTTTATATCAACACTAGAAACCTTAAAACTAGAGCAAGTGAGCAGGGGCTCACAAATATCCCTGGTTGCTGCTTTGTCTGACTAGACACATATATTAATTGGCCTTAATTGATCTTGGGCATGAAAACAGCTATAGAACGAAAACATCATTGATGATAAAATCCAAATATGATATCCGCCTGAGGCCCTCAACATGCTTTATATGCAGGAGGCATAGTGAGTGATGGCTTAGATTTAATATGATATTTACTGATTACATAAAAAAAATATCGGCTTAGCCTCGTTTCTTATGATATTAGTAATTAAACTCTTAAAAATATATACCCCACCCACATAATGAAGACTACGCGTATATATAGAGTTATACCGATGAAAGCCGAAACACGCCGAATGCCTGTGACCGTAGACACATCCTCGTTCAGTTAGCTGAAAAACTTACGTGTACATTGTGATACATGTATGTGCAATTATACTTATGAAAGCTAAATGAATGTCGATTTCAAAAGATGAATGTAATTTAAAAAATGCAATATTATAGATTAGGGAGTAAAATGAAAATAGCACAGGTAAACAAACCGCAATTTCCGATATTTCCATGCTGTCACAGCTGTCAGACGGAGATAGTTTTTGCCTCGGTTCCCCACATACAAAGTATAATCTGGTGTGTTTTGCTGACATTTACTTTTTAAAATGACTATGTTACATTATCTAAATGGAAATACTTGTCACAGATACGTTAAACTGGTTCACGAGATGTTTGAAGTGAACACACTATTGACCGGTTCACGTTTGGTACCAGTGGCCGACAGCCACATATTCTGCTTATCCTATTCAATATGTAAAATATGATGTATAAAATTGATTGATTTCGTTCAGCAAACAATTATTTCTAATGTTTTATTCCGTTTTTATGTTCAATTAGCTACCAAAAACCATTGGTAAACACTAGGCTTAGTCCTAAGACAGAATTTGACGTACAATGGAATTTAATTCCTCAGGTGGGGATTTCATATGTACCAAATTACCAATGTGTACTGTAGAATGGCGAATCAGATCATATTCACACTTTATTTGTTGATTATGCTGCATTTTCTATACGTATTTCACATAAGCGAATGTCAGTATTATGAAATGGACATATTTCAATACCTCTGAACTCTGTTATATGTTTACAGATGTAGATTGCATAGGAAAGGCAATATTTATTTTTCTAGTCCTACTAAAATGATAACATGTATTTCAGAACTACAAGTTTTTTTTACGATACTGACATTTCTTTCAATCGAAAAAATACAGAAAACATGTCACAATTAACAGCTAAATTGTGAATGAGATGTGATTCCATACTCGGCAAGGGAAACCTATAGAGGGCACCGTAACTCTGGGTACGAACGATACGAGAGTATTCTGCAGAGTTACTTCCTGCAACTAAATGTATACAAGTGTGAATATACTTTCATCTTTATTGTTTACTTTCTTGTTACTTGGGAGTTGAATTTGGTTATACCCATGATAAAAGTAGTATGATTAGCAATAATTCTAATTACTTTTAGGCTAATTGTATTTGTTTAACTAGCTCGCAAATTTGTGTTAACAATTTGTTTGATTGAAATCAAAGCAATGTTGGCAAATAATTATGTTACAACCAGCTAGCATGCTATGTAATGAATCCATGAATTGGAACACATGATGTGGACACTTGAAATTATTGACCACTTAATTACTTCAGTAGTAAGAAAATGGAATGCGAATGTATGCAATAAAAAACACGCAGCAACCTCACAAAATGAATACAATTGTATATGTGTGTAATGTTATGATGTATGTGGTGTAGGACTTCATAGATTGACAAATGGTATTCTAACTATACACTAGTTTAATACATGTAACATCTATGACTGCTTAGGTTACGTGTTATACTAAGAGTGGTTGCTATACCAAATGGGGCTGTATTTATATGACAGTAGCAGGGGAACTAACTCTGTATAGCATGTAACAGTGCTGGCTAATTGGAACACAGACTCACTGATGTAATAATATATGGTACATAATACAACAATGTGTATAGTTTATTTACTGTAGTTTTCAATGTGTATGGAAATAAACATGTATTTGCACATTAAATAAAATATGTACCATATATTTATGTGTATGGCTTAAATTTTCAAAGCAATACTCATGATTGGTGCAAACAAAAAATGAACCTCGCAGCCCATGTGTCCCGGTCTCCGCCAACAGACTTGTTTGCGTACAGACAGAAATGCCTGCAATGCACTAGTCGACCAGAGCTTGAGGGCATCTACTGTCAGATCATTATGCGCTGACAGCAGGTCCTTCTCCGAGAGAGGAACATCCTTTCGGGGGAGGGGGCTGTAGCAGATTTGTCATATATATACAAACACATTTGTAAATGAGTTGCACCAAGGCAGGGTTGTTTCCTTTTAGGCGTCAGTGTTTAGTAATGTAAAACCAGGACACATTTTATGAAAATGTTAAATACCACGCGTACATCAACACTAGAAACCTTAAAACAAGAGCAAATGAGCAGGGGCTCACAAATATCCCTGGGCTCAGTTGTTCAAAACATCCGTTAGCTTAACGGACTGTTAAATCCTTAACTGAATGGTTAAAATCTCTGTCACTTGTTAAGCTAACTGATGTTTTGAACAACCGGGCCCTGGTTGCTGCTTGGTCTGATCGACCCCTCAACATATGCAGGGGGCATAGTGAGTGATGGCTTATAGTTATATTTAATATGATATTTACTGATTTCATAAAAAAAACTCGGCTTAGCCTCGTTTCTTATGATATTAGTAATTAAACTTTTAAAAATAGATATATTAACAAACATCAAGTATGTTAGATCCTGTATAAAAATACATCCAAAAAATAATTATCAAGTTGATATACAAATATTATTGTTATGTCCTGGCGACTGTGGCAGCAGAAATGTTCGTAGGTCGATACCCCACCCACATAGTGAAGACTACGCGTATATATATAGTTATACCGATGAAAGCCGAAACACGCCGAATGCCTTTGCGCGTAGACCCGTCCTCGTTCAGTTAGCTGAAAAACTTACGTGTACATTGTGATCTGTGTAATTATACTTATGAAAGCTAAATTAATGTCGATTTCAAATGATGAATGTAAGTTTGATTTAAAAAATGCAATATTATAGATTATGGAGCAAAATGAAAATAGCACATTTTGGCTGGCTGTCAATGGGACAGCGGTCATGTAACACTTGTGCGGCACAAAATCAACAACAACAACAATTACCTTATATGGCAAACTGTAACTTGATGTATTCATATGAAAATGTACAACCGAAAGCGGAAAAGAGAATCGACCAACGACTGACAAACATGACTTCATGGACAGTGTAGCCCTTCAACAAATTCCCAAAAATATTACCCCACCCGCCCAAAATATAGAAGAATTTACAACAAAATGCTCAAACGCAAACTCAATATTCCAATACCAGCCTATAACTTTACGAATTACAATGTGCACATACATGACTATACATAATAAACTGTATTGCAGATGGGTAATCACCTGAATTAGGCGTAAAACCTGGGAAATCCTGTTCAAGGCTGTTGACACTTGTTGACATTTCCTTTGTAAAAATCGCGCGAACTCAATGTAGAAATGTTGACATTTCTTTAAATGAATAAAAGCAATTAACTGTTGCAACTACACATAAAAAAGCAAGTATACAGTTGTTAAAATAAACTTTAGAGTTGAATAAATGTATTAATGTCTTAGAAAAAGTCCCGTTATCGGTTAATCTCAATTTGAAATGGGAATATTCTTCGGCGGAGTTACATTTCTTCAAATTTCTTCTCAACAACCTGCTCACGTATTGAAAAATTCACTGTTCGTGATATGCTACGACGTTGCAGAAAACAGGGAATGGGGGTAACCATGCTTTGTTTTTCGATTTGGAGCAGTATGTGTGATGCTTTATGGTCTGAGAATCAGTTTTACGGCTCCGCTAACGCGTCGCCGTAAAACTGATTCACAGACCATAAAACCGCCCACATACCACTCCAAATCGAAAAATAAAGCATGGTTATCCCCTAATTTGATCATGCTGAGCCATAGTTGTGTGCTATGCGATCACGAACAGACTATATCACCTGAGATAAATGACAAAGAAACTCATCAAAAATAAGATCACAGGTGTTTTCTTGGCGTGCGGTTTAGAGAGGTTCCACTGTATATTTCGTACGCTACGCTACTTACCCGAATGAATAAACCAAGCAAGGTGATGACGGACGATAGTGGCGGTCAATGCACACTTCCTTTCCGCCATCGTCTAAAGTCCCAATTCTCATCTGGTTTCTACACAGTACTTGCAATGTGTTAATATATCTGTAAAGAAAATGTCATGTGTAGTCGAGTCGTGGGGACCCGAAATTTGGGTCAACCTTGCAGTACGATACTACTAACGTTTTTTGATTGATATTGGTAGTTTAGTGTGTCAGTAATTGGAAACATAATGATGCCACGCTTTCATCTTTGAGCAATTTCCAGAATCCAAGATGGTGTCCAAGATGGTGGCCAGAATAGGATAAGACTAAAAATGGCCCAAATGAGCTGATTTTTTTAGGAACTGGTTGGTATCAAGTCGTAAATAACATTATTATTACACTCTTCCGAGTTATTTGCATGGGTTTCGCTGTGAGAGAAAATCCGTAATCAACTCCTTACAAATAATACACCGTGAAGAGAACACCCGTGATTGCGCGCCTGTTTTTTTGGAAACCACGAGCTACCATGCAAAATGTTTACTTTTTATTTCCGTCGTAATAAAATTATTTGAAAACTTGGAAAGGGTTTCGACTAATCTAGAGTGTTATGTGATGGAACTCATTCCAAACATGCAGTCAAATATATCTGGTTCATAGAAACAGCTGTGTAATTTGGATTTCAAAAAATTTACATGACATCACATTTGACGTCACACAACGTAACGTCAAAACGCGGGAAAACACGTCATTGTTTAACTATTCATGCGCACATCACAATTGATTGCTTTGAATCTCAAAAATAGACTAAATGTGCATATATATACCATTTCGAATAGGTGATATTACCCATTTGAATAGGTGATGTCACCCATTCGAATGGGTGATATCACCTATTCAGATTTGAATGGGTGATATCACCCATTCGAATGGGTGATATCAACTAGTTGAATGGGGGATATCACCATTTCGAATGGGTGATATCACCGATTGATTCTGAATAAGTGATATCACCCTTTCCAATAGGTGGTATCACCCATTCGAATAGGTGATATCACACATTTGCTACCAATGAGTGATGTCACTTGTTCGAATGGGTGATATCACCCATTCAGAATGAACTGGTGATATCATCATTTTGTATAGGTGATATCGTCTATTCGTTTAAATATCAAAATGGTAAATGATCATCCCCTTACAGTAGTCTCGACCAAGCAGTAATCATATACTGTATTGACATAAACAAGATAGCCGCGTCTTTCTACAATCTTTTACTTAGAACTGATGTTGCTCTGCCTTTTTACAGCGTCTGTGGCATCACAGAACATTGATCCTTTTGAAGTTTTGACACCGTTTTATACAGTCTGTATCTTCATAACTTTGCTTGCAGTGAAATGGCCAATCAAGATGCAAACCAAGACATATTATAATTACATAATGTGCAAGGGACTATGTTTTAATTAGGGCACTGTTGATAAACAAATCTGTGGAGAAATCATTTATTTTAGCACATAATATTTGTTGTGAAAGCATGATATCACTGATTGGAAAGGGTGAATCGATGATATTAGCTAATATTCAAATGAGTGATATCATAATTTCGATACAAATGGGTGATATCACCCATTCGAATGGGTGATATCACTCATTCAAATAGGTGATATCATCCATTCTTTCTGAGATAGTGATATCACCCTTTCGAATAGGTGATATCACTCATTCGAATATGTGATATCACCCATTCGAATGGATGATATCACCTATTCAGATTCGAATAGGCGATATCACCCATTTGAATGGGTGATATCACCTATTTGAATGAGTGATATCACCTATTCGAAAGGGTGATATCACTATTTCAGAATGAATGGGTGATATCACCTATTTGAAGGAGAGATATCACCCATGCGAATGGGTGATATCACAAAGTGCTATTAAAGTCCAAAACGGCGCCATATATATTCATATAAACAAAATTGCTACCCCGCTCCATACCTCTCGCAAGGGTAGTAATTTAACCCCATCTCTTTAATGTAACACATGGAAGAGTGATTTTTGGAACCGGTTATCCGGCGCGTTTGATATGTCAGCGATATAAAACTGTCAAAGCTGTCTCAATAAATTATTAATAAAAAAATACACATGCAGCACATGCACATACAGCAATTGGTTATTTTACCGTGTCAAGGTGATTATCTGACATTTACATGTATATATTGTAAATTTGAAAGCTTCATTTCGTTATGTTGAATGTTGAACAACAATAAGAGAAAAAATGTATTCCATGGGAAAATTATTTCCGTGTTCTATTATATTTGGCAATTTACTAGTTCTACATCAAAGATTATTTGTTTAAAGGTATAAAATATACAGTTTGACATACATGCAACAGGTTTGGGTATGCACTTCGGTTGCTCACATTTTTTGAATGGGTCAACTTGTAGCCATAGATAACATCGATTTATTGTAGCTAGTGTATTCAGTCCAGAATTATTATTCAGACGAAAAGTCAAATGTACGGAGCCCCGCAGTGGACTTGGAGTTTTTGTTATTAATTCGTTCCCACGAAATAACAATTCGTTCCCTCAATTTAACAATTCGTTTCCTCGAATTAACAATTCGTTCCCACGATATAACAATTCGTTCCCTCGAAATGACAATTCGTTCCCTCAATTTATCAATTCGTTACCTCGAATTAACAATTCGTTCCCACGATATAACAATTCGTTAATACGAATTAACAATTCGTTTCCGTGAGAACGAATTGTTATTTCGTGGGAACGAATTGTTAAATTGAGGGAACGAATTGTTAATTCGTGGGAACGAATTGGTAATTATGGGAACGAATTGTTAAATTGAGGGAACGAATTGTTATTTCGTGGGAACGAATAAATAAAAAAATGAAGTATAGGTCCCCTGCGGGGCTCCGTACAAATGGACAGTTGAGTTTAAAGACATTATATCCAATTGAAGGCGACTTGTGTATTACCGCCAGTAATTAGTAAACAGTTGATCCTTCGACAGTCTACTTAAAACCGTTGAGTTAGGTATCAGAACGATGGGTTCCTCCATGGGTTCCTCCGCCGGTACGCTATCCACACTTGTCTGAAATAGTTTATAAAAATATATTGGTGCTGCACTCTTCGCCGGCGTAAATCGTTTCACGTCGAAAAATGCACCCATTTCATGACGAAATGCCACTCAGCTCTACTTAATGCGATCGCATAAACGTATTTTAAATTTCTTGCGCCGGTTACTAGACGAAAATGTATTATACAGTAGTATCTTCTGCACGTAGCTAAATGGGAATTCGTCAGGAACCCGGCGCGTATTTCGACGAACATCATACTCCGGTGAGGAGTGTAACACAAGTGAAAATCGTTTATAAAATTGAAATTTCTCTAAAATTATATATACACTGTAACATCATGACACAATAAAACAATAAAACAACAATTTGGTCATGGGCGTCACCAGCATTTTTTAAAAGCTGTGAAACAATCGTTTTTTATTTAAAAAAGCCAAATGCTGCATTCGGGCATGTGTGGACAATAACTAGCTCCTGGGCAAAATGTGTTGGCTCAATTTAAGAAGCGTATTTCTGAACATTGACAATGCAATACGTTTGACATCGCTTGACTGTGCTTTGTTAGTAGTGCATTTGAATAATATAGTATCTGCTTATTCAGGCACTGGAAATGCTTATCGCGGATATACATAAACTACTAGTCGGCGGATGTGTTGGTGGCGATTTTGAAACATATTGGTTAATTATACCATTAATGACCCGTTCTATACCTGCTTCGTCAATGTGATAGAATATATGTATAACATATAGAATATATGTATAACATATATGTGAATATTGCCTCGTTACTGTATCCTATACGGCACATGGAGTGGCCAAGTCGGCCATCTTTGTGTGTGTGCCAGCCATCAGCCAGTTTCACATGTTCTGCCGTTTGACAAAGAACTCAAAATTTTAAGTAGAATATAATGGTATAATGTAGCTAATCACATGTAGAAAAGCCAAGAGAACGGACTCCTATCAGTTATATTACACAAAACTGTAAAATATGTCAGTTTTCTGGGCAGGTTTGTGCCTGTAATTTTAACAACATAAACCATTATAGATAGCCTCATACACAGAAAATCGCACAGTGTATCACCTTTACCTGTAAAACCACACACCACATACCATATATGCCCTCTACTCTACTCTGCTATTAGCTATCAACTCCAGTGACATGTAAGCAGTTACCTGAGTGTATTGTCCCAGGTGTCTACTCGCCTACTTTGTGAGTAAATATGGCTTTACCAATGGGTATCCTGTACGCTAACATAGGCTGTGCATCACATTGAAAAGTTTACACATCAAAATTTCTTTTGAGATTGATGGGAGAAATGCTTAGATATCTCGTCTTTTGTATAGTTTGCTGGCATAATGTTTATAGCTTGCCGTCGTCATATCTGTCTTGTATGTATTGCACCAAATTCTATTTGGTTTACTGTCATATTATTTGCGGTATGTGTCAAACGCACGAAATTGTGAAACTGTACGATGGCATGTACATACAAAGATGGCGGAGATGGCAATTCAATGTATTATATAGCATACAGTAACAAGACAATATTCACTTATGTTATATTCATATATCACATCACTCTTATGAAGCAATTATCATAGAAGCCAATTGTATCTATCAATGACCTACTACCTTAAATCAGTACACACATGTATAAGCCTAAGACTGGGAAAGTTTGATGCGAAATTCGAAGTGAAAATTTGGTTTGATAAAACTATTTCTGGTAGTTCAATGCTAGTTACAAAGGGAAATGACCGGTAGGCGACCACGTTCCATGGTTTGAATATCTATGTTCAGATCTCCATCAAACATGCCAATAATGCTTATCCGGATCGCAAGTGGTTTCAATTTCTTCAGGCCATCCACAACTTTCGTCAATTTGTTTAGATTTTAGATCATTCGAGAAAACTGCCTAATATCCCCGTCCCAAAAGCGATCTTTCACTTTCCCATCCATTGATGCATAAGTTTTTTTTCTCAAAAATAGATCACATTTTTCAGAAGACATCGTCTGTCAACGCCATATTTACTTCTGTTTTGTGAATGAAATAGTTGACCCTGGATCGAGTGTATTAAAACATACAAATGACGTCATTGGGGAAACCGCTGCCAAAATTTTCAATGTATGGAAGCCCAAATTGTTAGAATTTATTTTGTGTCCTATTTTGAGTACTTGGATGTGTTATACTGTCATTAATGTGTTTCCTGACTGCAATTTATCACTTACTGGCTTATTGACCCCCTTCCCTGAACGTAGAATTGACTCTCATGTTGGCGTGTATTGGCCACCATGGACAAATATAATTAACTGACGTCACTAAAATCGCACTGCGTTAGTACACCGGACATCCAGATTTTCGGGGAATATCCAAGATGAGTTCACAAATGACGGCCGTTTACATTGTTGCACTCTGTTTTATTGCATGATATTCATTTTAGTAGAAATACGGCGGAATGGCGAGTTAGTATGCATATAAAGTTGTAGGTCTGAATATGCGATATTTATAGATCGGTTACGTTATTGTTTCCTTAGCTGCGCGAAATCACCGGACAGCACCGTATAACAAATGTAAGCTGGTGCTATGCCCTTTGCCTATAATGACTGGTGCTGCACTCCCCGCCGGTGTAAAATGTTGCACTTTGGAAAAAGGCACAAGTGTCCTCTTGGACAAAAGGCACCAGCCTCCTCAAGATATGTCACTCAGCTTAGAGCTATCGCATTTTTCTTCTGTAACTGGTTCATTTTTTTTTTTGCGCCGGTTATTAGACGAAATTGTCAGGAATTTGGCGCCTATTTAAACGTGAAACATTTTACGCCGGCGTGGAGTGCACCATTCACATAAAATTTACATGAATTTATCTCATATAATATTGGACATCTCACTATCTCAAAAAATGCCCTTCCAAATTAATAACTTATCTGTTCGCTCCATCCCACTTGACCAAACAGGTATTTGAACTTGTGGCTATAATTATAGCATTCTTTTAGCGTATTACTTGTTACATGCATAGCTATTGTGTCACATCTGTTTCGTGTTATACATACCTCATGTTGTCATATCTATATGACCTGAGTGATAATGTAATGATCGCAATTAATTACCTTGTATTGCATATCCTGTTGTGCACCCGATGGTACATGCACATACATTATATGGCCATTAGCGTATAGGTATGCCGTCAGCAACAGAATAACAATTACACCAGCCTTAAGACATATCCCGAAAACCTTTGGATATCCACTTGTCACGTTCTGCATATTGTATTTGGCCTGGAAAGGAAAAAGCAAGACATTATCACGAACTTTTAAAGTGACCTTAACCATCTTAACACATACATGTATATTGTCGGCGGGAAATTGCCACTATAGTTTACTTTGCTGGAATGATATCCATCTCTATCGATATATATCCATCTTAACACATTGGTGGGGGATAGGTAGATATCCATCTTAACACATTGGTGTGGGAAATGAAGATATCAATCTTAACACATTGGTGAGGGAGAGGTTTGGATATCCATCTTAACAAATTGGTGGGGGGGAGAGGTTGATATTCAGCTTAACACATTTGTGGGTGAGAGGTAGATATCCATTTTAACGCATTGGTGGGGAGAGGTAGATATCCATGTTGACGCATTGGTGGGTAAGAGATAGATATCCATCATAACACATTGGTGGGGGAGAGGTAGATATTCATCTTAACGCATTGGTGGGGGAGAGGTATATATCCATCTTAACGCATTGTTGTGGGAGAGGTAGATATTCATCTGAACACATTGGTGGGGGAGATGTAGATATCCATCTTAGCACATTGATGGGTGAGAGGTAGATATCCGTATTAACGCATTGGTGTGGGAGAGGTAGATATCCATCCTAACACATTGGTGGGGGAGAGGTAGATATCCATCTTAACAAATTGGTGGGGGAGATGTAGATATCCATCTTAACACATTGGCAGGGCAGGGGGAGATGTAGATATCCATCTTAACACATTGGTGGGGGAGAGGTTGGTGGGGGAGAGGTGTAGATATTCATCTTAACACATTTGTTGTGGAGAGGTAGATATCTAAATTAACACAGTTGTGGGGGAGAGGTGTAGATATCCATCTTAACACAGTTGTCCTGGTTATCGGCAACGTCATGGAGATTCATGACGTCAAACTGAACTTAGCTAATCAAGAATGTCGAGCAACGTCACATGGACTATCTTATATGTCGGACATTAAATTTACTGAAAGCAAATACATTGCAAAATAGTGATAAGTGTTTGCATCTTGTATCTTCCCATTGAAATATGTAGAAAATCCTCATCGTAGAAAATCCTCAGTGTATCTCCCCATTGTAATAGAGTGTAGAAAATATCAGATTTATTCCAATCGTGTGTATATTTTTTCGCGTTTTCAAAGTAGGCAAGCCTAGTCTGTTAAGGCTAAAATAACATACACAGTGACTGTCATGGAATACATTTTATATTTTCTAGATATTTTATCCATATACAATATAGCCGAGATATCACTGGAGGCATGCGTTAGGCAATTCTTCCCACCGGTTCAAAATGGTAACGTTTGTAATAGTGCTACGGAATATACACAAGTACTGTTGACTGACAATGACCACATGTATATCATTCTACAGCACATAAATAAACACACTTGGTGAATGTTTTATCTCGGTTAACTTTAAATTGAAACACAGTTATCGCTGTAGCTGCACGTTTTCCGCGTTATAGGTAACATAACACGTTGCACTATATCGCTACACCACGGTCAACGGTAACAATTTGAGTAATAGCATTTACACGTCGCGCACAAAAATATAGAAAAAAACATGCAGTGCGTTGACGTTAATACTTTGTTATATTGTTATTGAGAGACAATTCTACAATATGACACAAACATATTACCATAACCTTACCCAATAAAGTGTGTATTAGCAAAATTCTTAGGTCACTCTCCACAAAGTTGAAAGTTTTCAAAGAACGCTTGCTTCAAATGCACATTTTGAAAGACTACTCCGTCATAACGCTTATTAGTGTGGTCGATATCATTACAATCGAAAAAATGGACGCCTTTTAAAATTAGACTGGTCGCTCTCTTGATACATACTACTCATATATGTGACGCGCCAAGCGAAAACCTCCCTTATCGGAAAACGTGACGTAACGAGTTATGACGTTACAAAGATGGAGTAATTTCCGCGCTGTTTTGACAAAGTAAACGTCACATTTTACGCCATGTTGTGTCTATGTATACATATGGATTACATCGCGTTTTCGGGAAATAAATGTAAGTAGACATTAGATATAAATAAAATTTAAACATGGCGGTTTATTTTTTATTTATTTCCATAAATACTCCTGCTAACGTTGTTCTTTTATTTTATTTCGAAGAAAGCGGGTACTACAGTAAATGTTTCTGACAATAAATATATACCTCATGATGTATGAAAATCTACCTATGTTTAATAAATCGGCAACAAAGAACGCAGTTTCCTTTTTTTGGCATACCACTGGTCACGTTACAATGTATCTCCCTTGGACAACTGCTCACGTCGTTCTCAAGACAATTCGTACATAAAACAATATGCAGGTGTGCCCATCTGGGCGGTAGGATAGGATTGGGCTACGGCGGCGGAAAACCGTGTATGATCGATCCTGCCTCATAAAGGTGTATGTGTATTACAATCATGCGGACATGACAACCCAGGTCTGAGAAAACACATTAAAATATCATATAGTTTATTGTCCTGTTTACATCGACAGTTGATTCAAAATTATACGAAACTGTAATTGTTAAACGTGTGTATGCTATTTCCGTTGGATAAATCATGACGTCATACATGCTTTTTTTTCTATTTTTGCTAGTTTTGTTCTCTAAGTCGTACGTCATGTCAAAACAACGTCATTGCAACAAAGTGACGTCAGATGGGTATTTTTTACCCGTAAAGGAGGTTTTTGCTTGGCGCGTCACATATATGCAATTTTAGTGCATATACAATGTTTTTAGAGCCACAAAGCATAGACAATCATAATACTACAACATGGTCGAGGACGTCCCGTTGAATTCCAAAATGACCGTCATTCGAAACTGCTTTTCACCATGCTTTGTTGATTGAAAATCATCCCAATTTACTATAATAATTATCCGAACCTATGTATGCCTCGGTCAGATCAGTGAAACAATAAGTATATTAAACGTACCATATATTTGATATAACCTTATTTTAATTTCAAAATGGCCGCCTATTTACACAGTTTGGCAATATCCCGATATATGAGAATCGCACAGGCCAATTGCAATGTATTAACAAGTATTAAGAATCACTAATCACAAGAAGATAACTGATACAACTTATAACGGTATAAATGTGACTGGGAGAATCATTTTTACTTTTAAAATGGCCGCCATTATAACTAAGATTCGATGTCTCTTACATAATATGGGATAAAGAAATACCCAGTTATTTTGATGCGATATGACGGAGGGCAGATATACTAAATGGTATATAGTCAATCGTGGGAAGACTATCATGCGCATAAACATAACTGTGTAATTATAGGCTTGGCTCGGAACATGCACACATACTAATCCAGCCTAATGTCGACAAGCGCTCCTGATTACGTTTGCGATACACTTCTCGTGGAGAGTTTTCCTCAGATTGACCAGCTGCCATCATTCTATCATTCTCTTTCATTCAACACTACTCATCCGGTATTTTGAATTAGAACAATGGCATGCCTGTAGACATGGCTGGCTTGGTAAGCGGCTCGCTTCACATGATGCTGCGTGCTTGAGCTGTGTAGCAGCGTGTCCGTATGACATTTACTGGATTTAATTGCATTCATGTGTTATCCGAGTTGGGTTGTGAGATATTTTCTCAGTTTCGGGGAATAACTTTATTGCCAGAGTTACTTGAAATTCCAACAAAAGTTTCTGGCATTGCAGGAGTTTCAAGCTATTCACCTTGTAGGCAAAACCCAATTACCCAATTGCATGCATCCAACCGGCTTAGTTACCAGGTTCCATGTGAATAGATGACACATGTACATGCCGTGTATATTCACATTATGCATATATTGCTTTGACAATATCAGTGGATAAAGATGGGTCACAGGGCTCCAGATAAGGAATTTGGCATTGGGTACTGTTACTCCAATTGAAATCAATTGGGTATTCTCAATTTTCAATTGGGTATTTTAAAAAGGTTACCCCATCAATTTTTTTCATTTGGCCATTTCCATATTTTGATTACAAAAACCGATTCGCAAACAAATCGTACTAATTTATGTATTAATGGTACATGCACTGTTTTGTTGTTCATATACTTAATTGAAGCAGTGTTATACTTACATGTGCATGGTAACACTGCTTCACATACTTATAAGAACACCAAAATGATTAGTTCAAGTTTTCAATTATTCCAAGTACATATAAGTAACTGTTACTAGATTAATTGGGCTTATGGCATTTGTGACCAGTGTAGTTCCGGATCTGCTAGCACACTTATAGTCATAAGTTATGTAACAAGCAGTATCGTGTATTCAACAATTCATGCGAGATGTTTCATTATCTGCATGATCTGAATAACAAACAGTGCATACGCTGATCAAGAATGCTTTGATTGGCAGATCTTGCAAAGTTGGTTAGTAACAAGTCATCATATCCAGATTTATATGGCTTGCAAAAAGCGGAATTTAAAAAATACTAAATTTCTTTGAATAAATTGTAAACCGGCTTCTGTTTAAACATGGATGAGTCAATGTCAAATATTAGGGGGGGGGTGAATGAGTTACCAATAAAAACATCGATTGTGTCAATTTTTGGCAGGGCTTGTCCTGTCACACCGACGACACAGTACATATATACACATTTAAATAGTTGTAAATGAAACAAAACCAATGTGCGCAGTCCAGGAAGGCATACCAGTGATTAAGAAAATAATAAAAGATACGTCTAAGAAGTCAAAGGCTTACTACCGACGTTGGATACAGTAAGATCATAAATACTGTAGAATATAAATTACTAAATGATAAAAATAAACCACTTGATGACTGTAAATAATGTTGACGTCTCCTTTAGACTTTATCTTCTGTCTGATCACATTGTAGATAGATGCATACAATCGAATGAGCGAAGCGAGTGAGACGGCTAGGGTGGTCCGGGGGGATGCTGTCCCGTGAAAATTTTGAAATTTAGGAAGCAATTCCTGCATACTGGCCTATTTCTTGACTTTTGTTATGTAATACACCAATATAGATGTATATAAACATAACAACAAAAACAATGCAGCAAACATTTATGTTATGCAAGAGTCATCGTAATGAAAGGGTTATTTCGACCTGCGTAGATCCAGATCCCATTCGCATTCTAATCGGAATGCACAAGTGACTGATGGTTATTCAGTTAATTCAACATTATTAATGCATTTGAATAACAGTTTACGCACACAACCCATTGAACATGTTTTGACATTTTTATTTTTATTTTTGTTATTATCCGCAAAAGCGTATAGGCCCGGGCCTACAGTGCCTATACGGAGCTACGCCACTGACCGTGAAGAGAACACCCGTAATTGCGCGCCAGTTTTCTTGGAAACCAAGAACTACCATGCAAAATGTTTAATTTGTAGTACAGTCAAAATAAAGTTATTTGAAAATTTGGAAATTATCTCGACTAATCTAGAATGTTAATGTGATTGAACAAATTCCAATCATGCACTCAAATATATCTGGCCCATAGAAACAGCTGAGTAATTTGGATTTCAATTTTTTTAAATGACGTCACATTTGACGTCACACAACGTAACTTCAAAACGCGGGAAAACACGTCATTGTATAACTATTCATGTGCACATCACAATTCATTGATTATAACCTCAAACATAGACTAAAGGTGCATATATATCCGCCGTGGAAGTGCAATAAATAGTATATTCCATCTTACATGTTTGAATAGCGGAAATAATACACTTGTGTCCGTCGGCGTACGTGCCAGCAACTCGTTCGCTACGCTCACTCGTTGCTTGCACTGAAGCCGACGCACACTCGTGTATTATTTCCCGCTATTCAAAATGTACGATAGAATATCCTCTATATAATACATACATCAGATTAATGTATTTGTTCTGAGCACATTGAAAACTGAATATGGTTAAATGTTCACAAATGCAAAGTGGTTATCTTTCTAATGTGAAAAGTTCACCATGTTATTAGTGTCAACCAATGCAACGATGCTATTTACTTGGCAACATAGCAACTTTCTACACTTATAAAGAAAACTGTAATAAAAGCTACTCACACATCATACAGGATAAAAAGTCTGATCTGTTTATTCGAACATTTGGATGTCAAAGTCTGATTAAAGCAAGAAAAGGTATTTTTGACAAAATCCAAGAAATGTATAAACCCTCAACAAGCGCTGGTATCAAAAGGAAATTTGACTATATTGATGATGATTACGAGGACGATGTTAACATTAAGGCAGATAACATAGTGCACTGGTTTCCGAGAAAGTGCTGCGCACATCATTTCGCTTTCGATCGGAGAGTAGTTGGCTTGTACAAAGAGGAATTTTCAGGAACCGAACAGATTAGTGTGTGCTCCAAAACATATTTAGCAATTAATGAAAAGGACTATAAATTAAGTTGTAAAGGAATAAACAAAAGCAGAGTAAAAGGACCATGTACAATATTTCAGAATGCAATACAAAATCAGAAGTCTGTTTCGAGTGATAATGTGGGTTTCCTAGTAAAGAATAGCATGGTGTTGACATATAACCAGCAACAAGGTGCATTTTCATACTTTTACTGCAAGCGACAAGTTTTATCAGATGGTATCCACACAGCCCCCCTCGATTTGGTTGTTAGTTCAAGTAAACGTCATTTTCGATGTAAAGAATTAGATAGTGATGAAGATGATTGTATCGTCTAACTTGTATATGCCTGTGCCAAAAGTTTCTCACATTTCTTATTTCACTTCACGGACCAGGCTCGACAAGCATATATTGTGATTTCTTGCACTCTTGTCAAGATTGTTCGCATTACCATGCAGTTACATGTTCACATTTCCTGTTGAGTGCCAGAGGTCATAATGTAAAGTAATAGCATAGTCACATTTCGTGGTATGATTATTAATCAGAACTTATTAATCATAACATGAACTATGACCATACTTCTACGGGCGTATGTTGTGATCTCTAGCACTATTGTCAGGTTTTGTTTTTACCTTTACTTTAATACATGTTCACATTTCATGTTATGATTAATAACTTCTGATTATATGTGACTGACTGGAGAAATGAGAATTGCGTGTCTTGCAACAGTGTAGATCCAGATCCGACTGCACTGTTCGCCATTCCATCAGTTAAACAATATTTTCTGGCTACATAAATATGTTATTTGGTCAGGAGCAACGCAGGTTATGAATCCATAAGCACCATTTCTCCAGTCACAATCGCATATAAGAAAAGAAGTGTGACCATGCCTCGGTGGGTGCATGTTGTGATATATAACGCTCTTGTCAAGAGCTTTTACTTAACGCTGTAGTTGCTTGCTCGCATTCATACTAAGATTAATAATTCTGATTATATTTCTCATTTTATCTCTGAAGTACACGTATCTCCTGAAAACAGTTCAACTATTTCCAATAAATACATGTACTTTCCAGTAAAATGAGAACATAATCAGTTTTCTGCGTGAAAGCAAAGATCATACCATGTTAATGTTATATATGCATAAAGTACATTGTAACTACTACTTGTCTCATTTTACATCAACAAAACATATTGATTTATGTTCATAACTTATGTTCAACGTTGATTAAAACATTTGAAGAATATTGTAAATCTTGGTGTAAGTGAACCTTTTGATAGTTAGAGGACATACCTGTACATGTGGTTGTGGCTAGAATATGAGTATTAGGGGTTTGACAAGCCGTGTACATTTGTATAGCCTATGCATACAGACGGACTGGTCAGGATCTGCATTATTGTTTTATGTTCAGAAATTATGTTCAACGTTGATTAAAACATTTGAAGAATATTGTAAATATTGTTGTAAATGAATATTTTGATATTTAGAGGACATACGTATTACCTGTACATGTTGTTGTGACTAGAGTATGAGTAGCGATGCTCAGCCATTTTTTTAAATTGCTTAAAATAGCATAATTTCTTGTTGGTGTTAAGCTATAGTCTTTCAGATTGAAAAAAACACAAGACATGTCAAAATATCTTGTTTCAAACCTAAGTTATCTTACTTTACAGACGGACTTCTTGTCCAGAAAGTACAATACAATTTATAGCATCCAGAGTCATGGCAACATATATGGAACCAAATATCAAAGCATTTGATAAACTTGCTGTCAAGAGAAATCATGGCCAATTTGAGAGATTTGTTGTGTCTTTCCCTTTCTTTGGAACTAGGTTTATAATACTTTGATTTTGGAGAACGGTTAGTTCGCCTTTTTCAAACGATACATTAAGGGATGCAACTAGATACAATTTTATTTCATTCCAAAAAAGTTTATGAAATTCAACATTAATTCCATCTGAACCTGGACTTTTATTAATATTATTCATATCCTTTAACCCTTTGAACCCGAAAGCCCGCTATATCGGTTTAAGCAAACAGTGCAGATCCAGATGAGCCGGCTCGTAACGAGCCGTCTCATCAGGATCTGCACTGTTTGAAAGTAATTTTCATATTTTTGAGAACAACAAATACCCCCTTTTTATAAATGGAATAGTCTGAAAATCATTTTGCGATGATTGGATTGGTTGCAAAATTAACATATCGCAGCCCACTCAGTTACTTAGGGGTGAAAGGGTTAAAGCATTGAAACACTCTTCTTCTGATAATAACCCCTCGCAACTGAGCTTCTCTTCATTATTGAGTTATTACTATAATCGTCTGGGAAAAAGTCTATATTTGAATCAGAACAATCTTTTTTCTTGTACAGATTTTCATAATATCGTTTTTCTTCGACCAATATTTCTTCTGTGTTTGTTATGTCTTGTCCATTTACCTTTAATTGAGAAATAATTTTTCTTTCAAATTTTCTTTATTCCAAATCTGCAAAATATTTAGTATTTCTTTCTCCACCTTCCACCAAGTTTACTTTTGATCGAAACATAATACATGTACTTTCTGCTCTTCTTTTATGATTTCTTCCAAACGAGTTTTGTTATTATTTATTTCCTCGCCCACTTCTAGTGTTTGTATGTTGATATTCATTAATTTTTTCTATATTATCCTGTAGTTTCTTCTCATCTGTTTTATCTTTTTAATTGCGTTTGGCAGTATATTTTATTGTTTCATGTCTAATGGTTCCCTTGACTAATTCCCATAAGAATATTTGGATTCGCTTCCTGATTGATATTGATAATTTCCGCTATACTGTCTTTAATTAATGTTTTGTAATTATTTTCAAAAAGTACAGAGTTATTTAGTTTAAAGTATCCTGGTCCTCTAATATGGTTATTAATATTTATCTTCAACTGTACTACTCATTACGCAAACATTGTATTATCGAGCCAACCTCACCATATCCCCGGTTACCTATGTAAACAGGGTATTTGATGAGGTTGCCGCGCAATAGGTAATGCGGTCAAATAGGTCACGATGCAGTGACTATTTTCAATCAATAACTTATGTTGTAAGCGATTGTAATGTGTATTTTCAAATTTATATTATTAAAATGTATCATATCGGTACCCCTTTAAGTAATATTTGTATATTTTAAATGTAATGATGTTGTCATGAAGCGCATGAATATAAGTATTAATTAATCCAGTTTATATTGAGGCAAATCACACAGCCTAAAAACATAGTGCTGGAGTATAAACCATAGTATCGTATATTATTCATAAGTATATCACTATTAAACATTAATTACAATATGTATGCATATTATTAAAACAGTAGATGCTACCGCTGTTTCGCTGTATGTGATATTTATAACAAAATATTTTTTTTATTCGTCCGCGTACGGATTTCTGTCACACAAAGCGCCATTTTCAGTTCATATTTTGACCTGTGCATATGAACCGGACTAAGTTTAAACAACGCTCGATTCCGTCCAATTCAGATTTCTCTGCAGAATGTTCAGACTAACTACATATTAAGTAATGTTGCTAAATAAGTGTTAACGGCTGGAACATGGTTATCACTAAAAGGAAGAAACCACAGTCGTATTATTGAAAAATAAGATTTACCTGAGACCTCATGGAGGCCGCCATTAATCCAGTGTAAACAATAGACAGTGTGATCCCATTTCCTGAGTAGCCCCCGCTTAGTGAAACGATGTGCTAATCATGATGTTATGTTCCCAATAAATTGGAAACGGTTTGAATTTCTCGGTAAAAACTACGAAAGTCATAAAAAAATAACGATGTATATTTAACATTGGATACGCTTAAACGGTATTACTCTCTCATCGGATCGTCAGTTGTCGTCGATAGCGATTTAACGTACTGATCTGGTCTTAATTTATTGTCAACTTTCAACGCCATTTACAGAATATATGGCTAATTTTGGAAATAAATAACGGCAAATTACGATGACGTCTGCTCTGAATTATCTGTCAACATGCGGACGTAATTTAAGGAAATCGATTATATTTTAAGGCTACATCTGTGACTAATTACGAATTTATGTATGGTCTTTGGCTACACCCGACACATTACACAGATCTAGTTGTAAATACACGTCGCTTTGTGTGGGGAAAAAATCGATAATGCGTAGTTGTGTGTGACGAGGTGTTGATCTGATGACACCACACAGCTGTGACCCTTAGGCAATGTTTTGAAATTGACGTGTCGTTTTGATGTGTGCCGCAACACCTCACTGTCGGAGACAACATGACAATTAGCGATATACTCTCGATTATACACAGATCTATTAGACGGCTGGTTATTTAAAATAAAGAGTAGTTCAGTACACCTTCGCCGATATTGTTTTTAGAAAATCAGTAATATATTCCGGAAATGGTGTTGAAAAGTTGACAAAAATTCTATCACCGTATTTAGTTGTGCCGATATTGTTTTTTTCAACATGCGGACGTAATTTAAGGAAATCGATTATATTTTAAGGCTACATCTGTGACTAATTACGAATTTATGTATGGTCTTTGGCTACACCCGCAGTAATTTTTTTCCGTAAATGGTGTTGAAAATTGACAAAATATATAGCTGCATTTCTCCGATATTCGTTTAGAAAATCACCAATATTTTCTGTAAATGGTGTTGACACAAAATGCAGCGTTCACGCGGAATTCAAATAAAATACAAAATAATAATTTAATAAATAGACGCCGATGGCTACTGTGTTTGCGGCCAGTGAATTCTGGTCGTGGTAGCCACAGGCGCAGTTCGAACAGTGTTGTGAGCAGATGGAGGACAATAATTATTTCAAATTCATAAAAAAATGTTTGCTGTCCGAAAATTAATTAATTGTGACAGCCAAAAAAAATAGATTTTGGGACAGTAAAACATTATATGGTATAGACAGTATAGACAGTACCTCAAACTTAAAAAAACAGTAACAAACTGTCTGTGTATATATTACTTAAACTTCAAAAATCAGTAACAAACTGTCTGTGTATATATTACTTAAAGACAGACACTTTAATTGTTGGTAAGTTTCTATCAATTTATAGGTGTTTTTATTAAAATCATAAAATTGTGAAAATATTAAAAAATATTAAAATCACAAAAATAATATATATGGAGAAAAAAAAAATATACTACGTCGAGGTTTGAACCACCGACCCTTCCGGGAATCGGTAATTAAATCATTGAAGTTGGCGACCTTAACCTCACGACTGTTGCGCCATTTACGACAATCACAGTTATACAGAAGTGCTATCAGTATTACGCCACCATTTGAACGTAATAATTATTAAATTATTTACAACTCCATCTACAACAATACCGTTACAGAGATACGCTATTGAAACAACATGTATTAGTACCCATAACATAACAAAGTAATGTATCATTATATATCACAGGAGATAGCTTAAAACTATATATACTAATCATAAACAGAACAATCCGCTTGGCTCGTATGAAAATAGTTCGCATGATATTGATTATCTCCCTTGCCGAAAGTAGTTCAGTGATTTATTAATTCCAAATAAGACGTGTTTGCGTAATGTAATGAATGATCTGTTTTAATGCTGCTTTTTATTTCACATTTAGAAATAGTATTTGCTTATGTTATCTGATATCAAAAAATAATCTAATCTACATACAATCCGTGGTCTTGAATCGGAATGCCATGTAAATCTTTGTTGTGCTCCATGTTTTGTCCTCCATATATCAGCCATATTATATTTTTCCATAATATTAATTATCATTTCTCTATTATTTTTGTTTGTATTTTGCAGCCCATCCCTTTTATGAAGGTCATACTTTAGTACAGCATTGAAATCCCCTCCCAAAATGATTTGCGAATTTTTCTTAGTCGAAATAAAATCATCCAGTTGTTTAAAACACATTGTATCTTCTACATTTGGGCCGTAAATATTTATTAACATTATATCTTTACTATTTATTTATATCTGTAATGCCTGAATTATACATGGAATCAGATCTATATAGTTTATTATTGTATATGTTAATTTTGAATTTAAAAGTATACATATGCCTTCACGGTTGCTGCGATTTCCGATAAAAAAAATGCCTGAGCACCCCAATCTGATTCCCATTCTTTAGCCGTATTAATAGTAGAATTTGTTTCTTGTAATAAATAGATGTCAAAGTCATTATATCTTAGCCTCTGGAACATTTGTATTCTTTTTAACTTTGCTCCAAGTCCTTTGATGTTCAATGTGCATATACTAGTGTCCATAAGTGTAGCAGTATAATGTTCTAATGAATTGATTGGTCGAACAGCAGCATATTTCTCCATAGAAGAGAGTAGAAGTGCGTAGCAAAAGGAGGTAAAGAAGATAGACTAAGGACATAGTATACAAGAGTTTTCATAAATACCCTCATTGTTGTTGTTGTTGTTGTTTCAATTTCACGTACATGATTAATTCACAGGATTGGAATACAGGGCTATACAAGAGAAATCAAACATAATCACAAACGTGTGTGTGGATCTCGGACCGACAAAATGGGCCTCCGCGACATTTTGTGATAATCGTATCTCCTGATCAGACTGCACCTATGCGCAGTCTGATCAGGTTATGTCTGCCCTGAGTAAATGGGATTTACGTCTAGTGGGAAAAATTCCACAATTCAATACTGAGCGGTATAAGCCATAATCCGACACCAACATGCACATATATAACAAACACTTTACTTAACCCTTTCAACACTGCAGAACTGTATAGTGGTATGGCAAAATAGTCTAGATCCCGACGATCCGGTTCATGACGAGCCGTCTCATCAGGATATGCACACTCTGCAAACACTATACATGCATACCCCGATCGGGCACATACGCAGTAAATGTTATTATATAGTATGCATGCAATTCAACACATTTACCAAATGGAAGCTACTTCTGTATTAACTAAGGTCGAGAACAAATTGTAATTACCTTGTATTTCAGAAATAGTTTGTTTAGTTTTCAGCACACGTACGCAGATATAATTCCAACTTTGCTTTATTTTCTGTTTCTGTGTAAATGAAGTGTGTGTCCTTCTAAAACGCGTGGCTTTATGTAAAATACACGAACGTTTCAATGCGTGGTCTATATGCACATACGAGGGTGTGTCGATAAGTAGTGTAACATGATACATACAGACCTTGAGCGAACAATAACCCCCCCCCCCCCTTCCCCCATGTGGGATTTTTGGAGAGTATGATTTTCGAATGCAGTAGTCTATTGTATTGTCTATCAATCCTGGTTGTCTGCGCTCAAAAATCCGCTGGATGAACAAATGGCGGCCATTTTACAAGATGGCCGCCGAACAGTATTATATTATTTTATTAAGGACTGTTAACTTCCAGTCTGATCAATATTAACAGGGTACATTGTTATAATTAAGGCATAATTTGAATGTAAAATGATTTAGAATACATCTTACATTTAATTACATCCGTAAATGGAAATATATTTCAAAATGGCTGCCGAAATAGACTGTTTTACAATAGCTTTCTGCGAGTCGTGTGTTGTTACGAACAAATACAGACATTCATAAAGTTGAAACACACATACATTGCTTTCCCTCACAAATAAATGTAAAATACAGGATATAGTCATGCAATAGCCTTCCACAATTGTCAGAACTGTCCCAATGGCTGCCAAAATGTTCTTGTTTTGTTCTATTCTTCACTGTATGGAGTTGTTATCAACAGCATTTCATGCACCTATTACATGTATACATACCAGTTTGAGGTATACAAATCATTTGATAACATATACATATTCAGGTCTACAATGCTATAATATATATTCGAAATGGCCGCCAAAATGATCAGATGTTCAATAATATTGATGATGAAGCTGCAGTTTTCAGTAATTAAACAACTCTAACACTGTTATGTATAGAGTGTGATATTCTATATTTCAATCAGTTTGAGTATTGAAGAACTGTTTCAAAATGTGTCCAAAATGGATTGACTGTTGACAAGGAATACAATGTTACTATCGTTAACGAGCACACTTATGACAATTAAGCGAGCATGATGATCATTGGCCAAGGCAGTATGTAGTATGGTATGATGAATGGCATGGGTAAGCATATTGTAAACATGCATGGCTTTCTCCCACATTAAGCATCCCGCATATGTCTTCACATGTGACAATAAATTAAATTAACCCTTGGTCGTGAGTTGGATTTGAAAATAAATACAATACA
The DNA here is from genome assembly GCA_029237695.1 of Conchocele bisecta. NCBI lineage: Eukaryota > Metazoa > Mollusca > Bivalvia > Lucinida > Thyasiridae > Conchocele > Conchocele bisecta. The sequence goes on along the minus strand of CM055265.1, from coordinate 76,434,679 downwards.
TGGTAACGATATGTAAGTCATGCAGTCACTGGTGTAATCAGTTCTACATCAACCACTACATGTGCTGTATTCATTCTTCTAATTAAACATTATTGAAACTAATACACCAAAAACATAACCATATACAGTGTCACCATGACTGTCGATCAGTTTGAAGATGACCATCAACACGGTCGCTTTTGCAATTAGGAGATGTGATATTTATGGATCTATATGTACACTTTTAATACAGCTTAAATTTCTAAAAACTAGTTCATAATACCCTCATCCCGAGGATGTCCCGCATCTTGCGATGATACCAAACTCTGCTAGCCCATGACATATACTCGAATACATGTCCCTGGTCGCTATAGTAATGGAATATGATTGTCCATCAGCGTTGTAATAAATTTGAAAGACAACCATAGGGAGTGTTACGCGGATGCAATGCCACATAGGGGTATATGGAGGCAAAGACGTGTATATTGACTACAAACTACGTGTGGTATGTATGTGCTAAAGGCACAATGTAAATAAAATTCTGCATTCAGTAAATAAATGTACACATGGTCAGGCCTTCACCCAGAAAAAAATTAAAGCGCGGAAATTTGTTATCACGTACATGTGATTTGGTGCATTCTGGCTATTTCTAGAAGAGGTATGGCTGTACTGAAAACGTATTTAAATAAAGATCTTTACTAACAAAAATAAGATATTACCTGTTGAAAGTGCCATTTCTGTAGAACAAAAATGATGTTCATTTTTGCGCCAAATGAATCACGTAATTCTAGTCAAATGATCGTCATTTCAATCAGGTAAGCGTTAAAGTCACTTGGCCCCTTCCCCTAATCGTAATCCTATCATAACATTAGTATACCGATAGAATAGAGAATAGTATATCGATGCTATAGACAGGTCGCCAAACTCCCCACCACCACACACATTTCTAACCCTTTCAACACGACAGGCCTGTATAGTTGTATTGGCAAAAAGTGTAGATCCTATGAGTCGGCTCGTGACGAGCCGTCTCATCAGGATTTGCACTTTTTGCAACTAATTGTCATACTTTTTAGAGAAAAAAAACACCCTCTTTTTATAAACAGACTAAACTTTTTGCAAGTAATTTTCATATTTTTTAGAAAAAAAAACACCCTCTTATCAGAAATGGACTAGTCTGAAAATTATTTTATGATGATTGGATTGGTCGGAGAATTAACAAATCAAAATCCATTCCAGTTACTGGGGTGAAAGGGTTAATTGAAAAATGACCCCAGAGTGAATATGTTGAATCTGTTGGATGCAACCTATGCCTTGGGAGTAGATAATTATACATCATGGGAAAAAGGTTTAACCCTTACAGTGCTGAATTAATTTGTGTCGTCTGCTGAATATTTTTCTCATCACAAACTTGATTTGGCAGCACTTTCCTATGAGCCGGCTCGTGACGAGCCGTCTCATCAGGATTTGCACTTTTTGCAACTAATTTTCATACTTTTTAGAGAAAAAAAACACCCTCTTTTTATAAATGGACTACACTTTTGGCAAGTAATTTTCATATTTTTGAGAACAAAAACACCCTCTTATCATAAATGGACTAGTCTGAAAATTATTTTATGATGATTGGATTGGTCGGAGAATTAACAAATCAAAATCCATTCCAGTTACTGGGGTGAAAGGGTTAATTGAAAAATGACCCCAGAGTGAATATGTTGAATCTGTTGGATGCAACATTTCACTATGCCTTGGGAGTAGAGAATTATACATCATGGGAAAAAGGTTTAACCCTTACAGTGCTGAATTATTTTGTGTCGTCTGCTGAATATTTTTCCATTTTTCTCATAAAGAACTTGATTTGGCAGCACTTTAGAATCATTTCGAATGGAAATGATTCTAAAATGCTGCCAAACCATGTTTTTACTGAGAGAAAAGACAAAATATGAATTATCAGCAGAAGACTATTTTCGGTTCCCGCATTCTAAGGGTTAAATATGAAATCAGTGTAGCCCCAGCTACAGAGTATGGGATCATGCGGTTATGGTGTTAATTGGAGTAATGGCGGCACCCATGAGGTCTCTTCTTTTTCATCAATACGACTGTGGTTTCTTCCTTTTAATGATGATCATGTTTCAGCCGTTCACACTGCGAGTCTGCCAATACCAAATTTAGCAGCATTACATTATGTAGTTAAGTCTGAGCATGCTGCAGAGAAATTTGAATCAGACCAAGTTTAAAAGTTAGATTCCGTCCGATTAAATACTCTGGTTCGTCTGGATTTACAATGTTTGCAATCATTGGGATACAGAGAGAGGCACGGGGAGTTGAAAGGGTTAATCGATAATAATTTGAATGAAATTGCGACAATAGAAGACACTACTTAACTGCAAATGCAATAAGTGTGGTTGTGTCAGATCACAGCCCACTGATTTATCACTATTCAATTACCTGAATTATCTGTATTTTAATTAGGACAAGAACAACAATTTGAGGCACACAAAACAGTGCAGAATATATATTTACTATGTATAGATAGCATTGATTGTTTTTGTTACACTACAGTTTCAAATGTCATTATACCATGTTCTTACTTTCGAACTTGATTAGAGGCCGATAACAAATAGAAAAATAAAGGAATCTACATATTACAGTTGAAAATCACAGTTTGTTTGTTTTGTTTCTTTATTGGTGTTTAACGGCCTATCAACAGCTATTATCATGTAAGTCCGTGCAAACGGGTTCAATCCCGTTTTAACTTGCTGCATTGGGGGGGGGTGAATCCCAAAATCAAAACGGAATATTTACATCGAGAAAAAAATATATTCAGCCCTGAAATTAGAATAACCTGACCTGGTGCCAGGTCAATACCACATCAAGTCATTTGGCCCCTTCCCCTAGAATAGGATTATGAATAATCGTAATACTCACATAAGGGGTATAACCAGATTCAACTGTCACATACAAAATGCCGAAGATGTGTGAGGGCCAAACCAGGTCTCCAGTCGGAATTCCGGTAAGGATGAACCCCGATCATTAAATTACCCATCGCATGCTCCCACCTGCCACCCACTGAAAACCACAGACAAAAACAAACAATTTAAAGGTACATGCCCACTCAGTAGGCACAAAATGTTCTTTATATCAAAGACATAATCTGAGATATGTTTTGGTAAAATAAACATTCATTCACCATTACCCCACGTATTGATTGGCATTAGTAAACATTTTATATTAGACGTAAATTTCCAAACTGATATCAGGGGCGATAACCGTGTTTGCTTTTTGCGATATTACTGTTTATTCGCTGTATTTATGTTTTGATGTGCAATGATCGTACTTTATAATCTGTCGAAAATATAATTTCTTTAGGTGACGCATATAATTAATATAAATAATTAAAAAAAAATCATGGCTCATTTGCATATGAAAATAGCCTGATACCACCGCGAGTCACTATCAGTAAAATATATGTTACTAAATGATTATATCTGCATAGCGGGCACTCGTCATTTTTACAACTGGTGGAATAGTGACACAATCATACACTTATTTAATTCCTATAAAGAACACCTTGTGCCTACTGAGTGGGTATGTACCTTTAAATACAAAACATCAAGCTCGACAATACACCAACATACACATAAACTGGGTCGGGTTGCCCGCATTTTAACATTTTTGGGTATAGGTTTTGAGCCGACGTCATGCAGGGTGTATTCCTGTTACTAAAAATAGCTGGCCGTCAGCTTCCTGCTTCGGCGAAGCCATTGTTCCAGAGCGTATTTACATTGCTCTGTGTGTATCAATACTAATTATTATCGGGATTTACTGACAACATCTGATGGGGAAAGAAGGTGTGGTATTTGGTTGTACTAACAGAGATACTGACACACAAGTAGCCTTAAAGCGCTGGAAACCAAAATGTTTGTCTGCTGATTTGGTATTTTATTCTCGCTTCGTCTCAAAATAGTGTTTTGGCAGCACAGTAGAATTGTCTCAAGATGAGACGATTCTAAAGTGCTTCCAAAACATGATTTTAAATAGAAAAATATTTAAAATCAGCAGATGACAATTTTCTTTTTCAGCGTTCTAAGGGTTAAAAGTCTTCGGGCTACGATACAACTAATTTTCAGACCAATCAATTGTTAGAAAAAAGCATTTATAGCAGTGCAGATCCTGACCAGACAGATCCATATGAGCCGGTTCATCTGGATCTACATTGTTTGCAAACACCAAGAAAAAGGTCTGTGGTGTGGAAAGGGTTAATAGTGATGATCAGGCAGAACCAGTACCTCACCTGTATTGGGAGAGGGTGGCGGGATTATAAACACAGCTCTACATTTAATTGCACTTACAATAGCCTGATCTGGTACCAGATGCATTGTTAGCTGGATGTGCTATGCGAAACAATAAGTATTTCTGGTAATATACATGTGCTTATCATTGTATTTATGAGGTGGCAAGTTCAAGTATATATATCAACAATCAGACCTGGTGCCTGGGTGTGTTATAATGAACAGTAACTATTTCTGGTACCACACAGCCTGAGGGGACCCATTTCTCAAAGCTTCATACGACTAAAATGTTCGTAAGTGCAAATTTAGAATCGTCTGGAAATTTTAATTGATGAATTTACATTTATTGAGCATAGGCTGGCTGCATAGCAGCCTATGCTCAATAAATGTAAATCCAATAATTGTTTACAAGAAAACAGTATTAATGTGAAATTTACAGACTATCATAATTCTGCACTTACGAACATTTTAGTCGTACACCTGGAACGGGTCTGGTAGCGATCTAGAGTTTTTTTCATACATAAGCTTTGAGAAATATCTGTCTCTCGTGTCCCTATCCAACCCTTTGACGTACAGCGACACACCTTACATATTTTGCTGAGTTGTCCAATCCATTGTCAAATCCATTGTAACGCTCCGTGAAGAAACACAATGGGCGAACAAACACTTTAAATACAAAATATCGAGTTCAATTAACATGTTTGGGTATTATTTGACTATTATAGGTGTAATCGATTTGGGTCATGGTATGTATGTTAACCATATGTTCACTTACAAAATTCACCTACACTGTACTCCTGATTTATATAAACCACACACGGTAAATTCTAAGTTTTATTTTAAATATATGTACTTTCTTTTATGACTATCCATGAATTACCGTGTTTTACCAGTGAAATCGAAATCCATCTTACACCCGTGAAATACCAGATTCGCCGTGAAATGTCTATTTCGAAAAGTCACTGCTTTGCCGAACTACCCAGCTAACAATTGAACGTTGTTACAACGTGCTCTAAACGTTGCGCGAATGCTGTGGCAACGTTCAATTTTACGTTGTAAGCACGTAAAAATGGCAAGTCCCTGGAATGTGCTGAGCACGTTGTGTGCAACGTTGCAATAACGTTGCCACAACGTTGCTGCTACGTTGGGATCCATAATAAAATATTGTGATGACGTTGTAGCAACGTTTCTACAACGTTGATACAACGTGCCAACAACGTTCAAGCCACGTGCAAATTTACGTTGTGCCGACGTTGCCACAACGTTGCTGCTACGTTGCACTATCATGTTATGATGGCGTTGTTGCAACGTTGCTGGAACGTTGACACAACGTTGATACAACGTGCCAACAACGTACAAGCCACGTGCCAATTTACATTGTGCCGACGTTGCCACAACGTTGCTGCTACGTTGCAAAAAGGGATCAAATGTGGTGATGACGTTGTTGCAACGTTGCTTCAACGTTGACACAACATGCCAACAACGTTCTAGCTTTACGACCCAGCGTTGCTGCTACATTATCAAATGTCATATTTAAACTTGGAACCTTTCCATTGCACAAGCTGTTGGTCTGCAAGAGCTTTTCGAAAAAAACTGTGAATAGAAACACGCATATGATAAAAAACAACAACCATAATATCAAATGTCATAAAATTGATCTCGCGTAATTAAAATACATTCTCTTCACATTAATTAATTATTAAAAATTAATTTATTACATTCCCAACGTGTTATTACATCGATTTTTCGGTGAGAGAAAAACCGTAATTAATTATTTATTGTTAACTAACGGTAGCGAGAACAACTGTTAATTGTTCATGCACATGCCCGCGCACATGATTTTTGGATTCACTTTGCAAACTATGTTTGAATAAACATACATTTATGATGTCGTTTATGGAATATAAACGTAATTTCTACATTGACGACGCAAGTAAACGTTGTTTTTCTTTTAGTGACATCACTAAAGTTGACGTCACTAAAGTGGACGTCACATAGGCGCGCCACCTTTTTGCACTACAGCAGTTTACTAGGCTGAATTTTAGTCATTGAAAATGAAAAATTAACAACGTAAGTGTGCGGGAATGTAATAAATAGGATAATCCATCGTACACCTTTCAATATTGTGAAATAATACACTCTCGTTCGTCGGTTTCCGCGTAAACAACTTGTTCGCTCTGCTCACTCGTTGTTTACGCGGAAACCGACGGACGCTCGTGTATTATTGCACGCTATTGAAAGGTGTACGATGGATTATCCTCTATATAAACCAAAGTAAGTGACTTATTTTGAGGAGTTTATATCATGATCAAAATGTCCTATTCCGAATCAGAAGTCACTGTATCATGTGCATCTATCCGATCATCTCCATGACCATCTGTCCGATCCGTCCGATCATCTGTCCGCTGCGTACATCTGTCCAATCTGATTGGTTCCTGAAAGCAAACAGTACATGTATATGCTAGAACCTGGTTCAACTGTACTGGACAAGAATCGGATCCAACATATGGTATGGTATTTGGAAAATTTGCATTCCTCGCAAATAGTTTTACTCGCAGATGCTTTTGGCGAAAGTGGTTATAAGCACATCGATTACAATATACAAATTAGTTCACAATCATATCAAATTAAACACAATCATATATTTTGAACACGGTCATATCAAACTATGATTTACCATTGTGAGAAACACTGATCCTCAATCAGAGCATATTTAAGTGTCTCAACAATTCATATAATCTACATGTAGCATACATGACCGTGATCATTAAGTAACGTTTCATGTCGTGTAACTAGAGCAAATAGTAATGGATATCTCATCTATTTAATAAAAAATATGTCCTCGACCTTGGGCACAAGTGCTATGTAATGGAGTTTATTTAATTTGAGTACTGTAGGATACTGCTTCTGTTTAATAGCTAAGGTCATGTATAAACAGTTAACACGAATGCGCAAGCTGATCTGGGACTGCACTGGCAGCACCCAACACAAGGTCTCTTTTTCTCAGCCAGAGCCCACATAACTGATTGACAAGACAAAACTGGTGTTTTATAGCATGCGTTATAATTACTTTAAAATGCATCCAGCATCCAGTCGTAACTCATTTTAACACGTTCATGTAGATCAGTGTGTAACACATGAAAAGATTATACATGAAGAAACTAACATGAATAATACAAGTCGAGATACAACGGGTATGAGAGACATCACTCTATAAGCTCTTGATTACTGTCGATCGATGAAGACATGAACATATATCCAGATTAATGATCAGTAGAACACACCCTATCAATTGTAATTACTGCAGAATGAATACAGAAATTGGGTCGAGTAACTCGTGGGCCGAAACAAAATGGGGCGCATCAGGCGAATAAACATTCCGTCTATTTACGCATAGAAAGCCAAATTTCATTACGCTCTCCAAAAAGCAAGGTGTTATGGTAAACATATTTATGTATTTGGAACAATATAGACAATCGAAATTACCCTTCACAACTGGTAAATTCTGTGCCGAAATTCAAGTTCTGGAGTATCAGCAAACTACATAGGCCATATGCGCCGATTCACACTGCGTAACCATGAAATTGACCAAATATGTTGGAAAATAACTGATTGCTAATATGTTGGAATATAACTGATTGCTGGTCGCTGATTGGTTAAAAATACTAACATGCAGTAAATAGTGTCTGTTTTATTAATTGTGTGGACTATTGAAAGAAATTCTATAAAATAATGAATTAGTATAATAAAACAGGGTGACCCAGTGTGTATTTTGAATTGATCAGACTATTTTATTTTACTTTCTTAGATGATTTCACGATATGTAGTCTGCTGTTTCCAAAGTAATAAAATACGTAAAGTGTATCATTCCACCCTACTACATATGTATCACCAGCGATAAGATACGGCTGGAATATATTGTAATAAACAACTGTTTGCCAACGGTAGGCGACAAAAAGACATGTTCGTGTCAACTGTTGTACGATTTTCTGTTTTACATGTATGTATTTTTGCCAGTGGAACATTTATGAAAACGCTTATGTAAACATCGCCGCGTGACATTTGACGCGCACGTGACAAGTTCATGACCTCCTGTCCGTTGTTTAATTTGATTGGTCGCGTGTTGTTGTCGAAAGTTGAATTGTTCGACCGGAATTAGGTCAACATGGTTTCTGTCATCTACAGCGAGTTTTTCATAGATTTAAACGAGATTTGATGCAAACATTCATGAAATACTTATTAAATGTTTAATAATATATGTTAACTAACCGTAGCGTCTACGATATATCAATCCATTATTGTAAACGCCGGCACATTTATGGCAAATGTATGATAATATTTTTCCACTATGTAAAGGCATAGCATCGGTTCCAGTCTATGTACAGCGATATATAGACATGGCATTCTAGTCTACCAGTCTATGTACAGCGATATATAGACATGGCATTCTAGTCTAGATCAATCCGGGCTAGGGGGGGGGGGGGCTTTTTTTTAGGTAGAATGGTGCTGATTTTCGACAAATTGATTTAGGTGAGACAAAAAAACACATGCCTACAGTTGCATGTACAGTAGACTAGAATGCCATGTCTCTATATCGCTGTATATCGACTGGATTCGGTCCTATGCCCAGTAATAGCGGTTTTCAAGATCGATGTTTATTTACACACTTATCATCAATGCGCCTATAAATGCATACATATTTGCGTTAATTTGCGTACAGGATGATAGACATAACGATCGAGTATATGCCATTAATACACAATATTTCATAATTACTTAGTCCATAATCATATCAGTTACCCATTAATTCTTCGTTAAACCAGAGACATATATAAAATACACTGTGAAACCATGTTGACCTAATTCCACTCGGGCAATTCTACCTTCGACAATATTACCATGATTACGCGACCAATCAAATTAAACCACGGAAGGTCATGAACTTGCGTGTCACGTGGCGATGTTTACATAAGCGTTTTCATAAATTTTCCACTGGCAAAAATACATAAAACAGAAAATCGTACAACAGTTGACCCGAACATGTCTTTTTGTCGCCTACCGTTGGCAAACAGTTGTTTATTACAATATATTTAAGCCATATCGTGAAACGTAATCCCATAACTCTCGCTTCCGGATTACGTCATTTCGCTTCGGAATACCCAGATTTCTAAAAATAGTACCGGCGAAAGTTAATTATTCGTTACGGAAATCTTCCGGGGAATCCGCAAGCAGCGATAACATGTATGCTTTATCTAGTATGACAAAAAGACCGATAAAAACTTTATTTTATTAGGTAAGTCATCCATTGTAACTCATACAGGTTATTTAATATAATTTCTTGCTTTGTACTGCTGGTTTAGCACATTTAGACACGTATTTAGACAATAATCGACAGATTTCAAATCTTGAAATCAGTCGCTACAGTAGGTATCTTTGAGGTCTATGGCTGTAGCGGTAGTTCTATGTCTACATGTACAGCACTTACTTAAATACGATGATTAGATCTACAGTAGTGTAGCCTAAGTCTGCGCGGAGTCTATGTCTGCGCACCCATAATTTCTAGGCTGAACAACATCTGAATGGAAGGTATATGTTTTGGAATAAATGGGCCTATTAAAAACTCCCCCGTGTTATAATTTTATCACAATCCGATAATTCAGTAAAAAGTTATTTTAAAAAATCGCCAAAAAGACAAAAATTGCTTATTTTCGTTGTACCCACTTGAGAAAACAGCACAATTTATATATATAAAATGCAATAAAGTAAGAAACAATCCTGTCAGTGTGTTACTTGTGAATAATATTTCAATGTTGGTACCCAGTTTGGTTCCAAAACACTATGGAATGTCCTCCAGTTTCATTTCCTTGATCAGGTGCGCAGACTTAGGCTACAAAGTGTAACCTCAAAAAATACATGGGTGATGTCATAAATCACATAAAAAATGACGTCAGAACGTCTTCAAATGTGAAATGCACAACCACCATTGAGCTGTTAATCAGATAGAAGCAATCTGAACTGAATATTTGAAAGGCAATGACCTCCAATTTGTTTTGAGATCCTTAAGTGCGCAAACTTAGGCTACACCGCTGTACTACGGGGCGCCAAGTGGGACATGGCTCAATTTTGTCAACGAAATTCATTTTTGTGCCACAAAATTCAATTCTGTGTCACAAAATTCACTTTTGTGCCACAAAACTCAATTCTGTGTCACAAAATTCAATTCTGTCACAAAATTCAATTCTGTGTCACAAAATTCAATTCTGTGTCACAAAATTCAATTCTGTCAATTCTGTGTAACAAAATTCAATTCTGTGTCACAAAATTCAATTCTGCACACGCATGTAAGAAGAACTACCATTGGTCAGAAACTGCACTGGAGAAATGGGTCACGGTCGCCGATCTGCACATTCAATGTCGATGATTCATTTCTCATTCTGCCGATGATTCATTTCTCATTCTGCTATTTTGCTTCAACTATCTCCAAACAGTCAAACGTTGACAAACCCATTCGTATTTAAACTCATTTGCGTTATAATTGTACACATAATTCATGAACATGTAGATCTCCCGCGAGTACAGACCTCATTTATTGTGTATCGCAAGGTACATCAGTAGTATAGAGGGAGTCAAAATGATAACAGCAACCATTGTGCTGTTATTGAGAGATGTTGTAGCTCCCACCACCAACAAAAAGTTGGGTGGTATTGAATGAGAAAGTGGTCTTGTAGTCCCAATTATATTGGAGATTGGGATATTTTATATTCCAACACCGCATTTTCCTCCTCCAATATAGCTAATTTATTCCGTAGATCAGCAACTAATTCTACCAACTCTAGTCTACCACGTTCACCTTTAGCCACCTGGCAGCGCAGTTGCTTATGTCTACAAAGAGTTTGGGCACTAACGAATTTACAAGGGCATCTGGGGCATTGGAATTGTGGGGCGACACAAGGAAATTTTCTACGTCTCGATAGATGCCTTCGTAGATAGTCTTTACACGCAAAAGTCTTACAACAAGTCACACACTCCATTATATATGTATATGTATATGTTTATATTCAATTGGACGTGAAAAAAACATGATGTAAATTTTTCACGTCCAATTGAACAGATAAATTTCATAGGTTATAACAAAAGTATATACAGAAAATATGATAACGCCAGAAACTAGAGCAGAAATAGAAAGTTTGAGAAGAGAAGCCGAATCTCTATGGATTACTTATGGTAAACGGTTGAGAGTTAGGGGGTTGACAAAGCTGATAAACGCCATAAAGAATGAGGCGTTTACACGTCGAGTAGGTAGGGCATACTCCAGAGGTGCCTTCACAAATGCCGTCTTGGGGTCTCAGGAGTTAACCACTCAAATAGGAAAACGAATACAAGTAGAGAGTATAATTGGACTGAGAACGGCCGCCCTGCCGGCTTCCCCCGCCGTAGTTAAACCAAAGCGTCAATTTAAAACCACCCTCCTACACGCGATAGCTGACGAGGGCAAGGCTATTCTAGCGGTTATAGACGAAGAGATGGAAAAAGTCGAGCAGGGTAGACGCACGTTCACGTTCTCATTTAGGAAACATGTAGAAAAGGAAATACCTGATAGGATAGTAGAGAAATTAACTTCTCATCTGACAACAAATTTCCACCTAAGATATTCATAATCCTACAAACTACAACACATTGAGGAAAAAGTTCACCGAGGTCGCTCAAAGACGATAATATTTAATCAGAATCTTGGGGGGAGTAGGTGGATGGACTCCTTAGGTGAAGTAGAGAAATGGGCGAAAGATAACGAGATAAAGAGGATGGATATAGATAAAGTCGAGAGTCCCAACACGAAATGGACGTTCGTGAGGTGGGAGCAGGTTTATATAAAACTAGTGCAGGGAACACGATGAGTAGATCTCGGGCTGACTTCCAAACACGCGGCTGGTGGACCTCTCCCAGACTGGTTGAGGAATAAGAAAGGTATGTACTCGTTAGACAAATACAACGATGAGCTGTATCTATTCAGGTGCCTGGCCATTCACGACGGGGCTTACCCAGACAGGTGTACCACCCAAGCCAGAGAGATGAGTGCTAAGTATTTCGGTAAGAGAGAGCCTGGGCCTATTCCGCTAGACGAGCTGAAAAAGGTTGAGGAGAAGTTTAAGGTGGGTATAGAAGTATATCAGCCAACCGAGAGTGGAATATGGTGGTTGAGGAAGGCACCAGCACACTATGAGGAGGTAGGTACGAAGCATATGACGATAGGCATCTACAAAAACCACGCGTTCCTGATAAAAAAACCTAAAAGGTCTGTCGAAAACGTACGCCTGTGACACTTGCAAACAGAGGTTCACGAAGGCTAGTAACATTACTCGGCACGGACCCAAATGCATGAAGGGCGAGACACACGCCGTATGAGAAGGGAAAATTATCGAGCGCCCTCGCTCCGCGTTCGAGAAGGCCTTCTACCCAAAGAGTGTTGGAAGCCTAGGGGCACTTGATTGGATGGCGTCTGTTGAGAGTGAGAAGAACGTGCACATCCACCACGAGCAGTGTGGGCACGGCGGGGTGAGGTGGATCTGTGGATCTCCAGTAGATGGATACTGCAAGGAAAATAATACGGTGTACCAGTATCACGGGTGTTTCTGGCACGGCTGTCCGAAACATCACCCGGCGAGATGGTACGAGTTTTCGCACCACAACAAGCGGGATAAAGAGATCCGTGAAGCAGGAGTTAACCTAGTGATAATGTGGGAGTGTAAGTATAACAGAACCGGCGCTAAGATTAAGACAGGATGTCCCACCACACTGTACCCGTAACCAGATAGTATATACGATTTTGAAGCGTATCTGAGTAAGGAAGGAGGACCCACCAAACACCAGACCTATCGTACGAGACAGAGCACGTGCCCGTAAGCGTTAGCATAGGGGACAGCCTGTCCGGAACCGTATCTCACATCTGTGACACGGATCCTGCCAAACTGGTAAGTAAGTTCATAGAAGATCTGCAGGAGAGGGGTAGGGACATTCGCGAAGAAGTGGGTCGCCGGTACAGGTTCGAGGACACGGAGCACCTCAGGCCTCGCCAAGTGGATGAGATAAACAGGTGGATAGATCAGCTCCCAGTGTTGGGTTTCAACTGCAGTAGGTATGACATCAACCTCATCAAGAAACATGTGGTGGGCAAGCTGGCAGACACGACCACGAAAGTTATGGTAGGCAAGCGGACTAACGACACCATATTCCTATTCACTCCGGAATTCAGATTCATGGACGTTCTCCTGTATCTTGGTCCGGGAGTCAGTTACGATAAGTGGATTAAGGCATACGACTGCTCATCTCAAAAGTCTTTCTACCCGTATGAGTGGTTTGATTCTGTAGACAAGCTAGACTTTCAAGGGCTCCCTGACATAGAGCACTGGTATTCCAAACTCAGATGTGAGATGCTGGTAACCGAGGAGCAGCTGGAGGAGTGCAGGAGAATTTTCGAGGAGAAAGGAATGAGAACATTTAAGGATTGGGTGAGATACTACAACGATCTCGACGTATCACCTTTTCTAGAGGCATTAGGTAAGATGTGTGACTTTTACAAACATAGAGGAGTAGATATATTCAAAGACGCCGTTACCCTAACAGGAGTAGCCATCCAATATCTGATGCGAGGAACGGCGTCGGCAAGTGCTGGTATCTCAGGAAAAGCTGGATCCGGACCGAAGACTGGCCAGCTGTACGCCCCAGAGAAAGAGACGTACGAGATGTTACATGGAGCTCTAGTCGGAGGACCGTCTATCGTGTTCACCAGATACGCCGAGGCAGGTGTTTCTAAGATACGCCCAAACAGTAAGGGTTAGGGAAAACGTGTCAGGCAGTCCTCGGGTACGACGCTAACGCCCTGTACCTGTCGACACTCAAAAAAGAGATGCCGTGCGGTAATGAAACTATACACCACAATAAGACACCCCACAACCAAAAGATCATAGACAAGTTCTGCCAACGGGTACACAGGGGAAGTGATTACTGGTTCGGGTTCGGCGAGGGTTCCGTATGAACGGTGGAGTAATGAAAACATACACCCAGAGTAAACTAGGGTTGTCGGCGTACTACGACAAGAGGAGAGTGATAGAAGACGGGGTACACACCGAGCCTCTAACATAGGTAAACAAAAAAAAAGGACTCTAAAAAAAGGGGAGAATACTAAAGACTCTGACGATCCGGGGGTAGCTGGGTGTCAGAAGGTACCATAAGAAGTTCTTCACGAACAAACCCGCGAGATGGACCATCAGCCAAATAGTAGAGCACGGGCTCATCAGGTTTGGTAATATATCGATCTAGATGATATACATTGAGAGACCACACAGGATCAGTCGCGCGGCGGCTGCCACCTTCGAGCTCTCCCGGTTGATAGAGGTACCGGACGTCAATATCTGATGGAAGCCGTTGCTCCTCTAAACCAACGGGTCGCCCGCGCGAGACGGCAGAGGGCTTGCTCGTCACCCTTTTAAACTTGATAGCACCTACAGGCTTCTTACCTATCAATCTGGTCACCTCTCCGTTCAGTGCGGAAACCACGGCGGGCAGCCTGGCCACCCACTCGGTCGATCGCGAATGAGGGTCTACAAGTTCTTTGGCATATTGGTGACCGAACAGCCTCTCAGCCAGGGTTCGATTGAACCGCTCCACGATCCCCTGGTCCCGGTGGATGTTGACGCGGCCGCGTCTGACAGAAACTTTGTGTTTAGACAATAGATGAGATACCGCGCCCATGAACTCGCGGCCGGGATCGACCTGGAGAAGACTCGGCCATTTGAGAGGACTCCTCATATATATTCGGGAAAGAGCCTCGGCCACCTCCTTAAGACTCTTTAGTGGCTAACGGCTCAGCCCCCTTATACCGACTCGCTATGTCAATGATTGTCAGTGCGTACTTGTACGTCTTGCGACCGACGCGATCGTGAGTGAGAAATAGGAGATCTGCTTGGTGGACTTCGTTCGGCACCGGCACGTCGAATTTTGGGCGCGGAATACTGTGAGGCGCGGGCAAATAGATCTGCCAGATGACCTGCTTCTTAAGCCATTCCTTGGCTGCGTTTTCGGAAACCTTGGTCGCCGCCGTGAGGTTCTTGATGGCCGCGAGCCCCTTCCAGTAGCCGCGGGGGCTGTAGTATGTGTTCGCTAACTTGCAGCGCGCTAGGCGAACCGATAGTTTGGTATTAAGTTTGCGCGTGTCCATCGTATGCGAGGTATTCTAATAGATCGGACAATCTCCAACATGCCATCGCCAGATCGTCCGGTAACTGCGTCGTATATACTAAACCTTTATTGGAAGTCCAATCGCGATTGGATTGGAACAGGAGAGGGAATTCTGGGGAATTTAACTCTAACACCCGCTTTGCGAAAAGGTTGGCGCTTTTTCGTCCTCACGCCACTTCTCGAGAGAATCTCGGGCCAGACGAATCATACTCTTTGCACCAGGTAAACGATGTTTAAGGGCCGTGTAGCCTACATCAATCATAGCAAAATAAAGTTCGTCAACTAACATCGTTCTATATATATATATATTAATTTAAAATAAAAAAAATGTTTTTAAAAAAATTAAATTATGGCTTATTGCTTATTTACAATTTAGATTGAATATGGTAGCCTGGACGAGACCCGTTTAGCAACATTCCCACGACGATGAACACGATCTCACGCGGTCCTTTTTTGGGCATCTGATGTTACATAGAAAATCTGAAATCAGGGGCTCGGGACGCCAGCGGTCGCGAGGACTTTTCTGCGGATATGCCCGGCGCGTACTCGTGGATGGCGTCGTCAACGTTTTCCGGAAAGTTTGCAACGGCGTAATTCTTCGCGACGAAGATACTTCCAGTTGATCCATTCCAGACGGGCGGTTCGTTTTTTGAGAACCATGCCTATTCCTTTTGCGCTATTGAAGTTGTTTCTAACAGCTAAATCCGGTGACGCCTTGCGCGTCCTCATGGCCGCGTCCGAGCTTTTCAGTTTTCCAGAAGAAAAAAAGTTACTATCGCTGAACGCCCAAATTGCGTTCCAACCACCGCGACCACCTAATCATCATTGCACTACGCCATTTTTATCTTTCCATATATCAGGAGGGTATAAAATTCCAGCTTTAATTAGATAAAAATCTCGGGGTCCATAAAATTGCGGACGCTATATTTAAGCCCACGTTTAATACGTCTTTCACAGTAAAATCTAATTTGGGGAGAAGGGCCCTCCCTAATGCAGGCATCTTTGTTACTCGAGCATACACCCGATACTGAAACCCGATGAATCACCACGCCGTGAGAAAGCGCATGTTCATTGTCATTTTAAAACCATCTTTTTCAGCCCATTAATTGATAACTATAATTTATTGCATATAAACAAAAGGGATCGCGATTTAGATTTTTAAATTTAAATGGGGCGCAATCGGTTTCGTAACTTTTCCTTCGGAACCGCCTCCAACAGTGTTTGGGGGGTTGGGGTTTCTCGAAAATAAATAAATTTCCACACACACACGGTTGCCCACCCAAACCTGCCAGACCACCACCACCAAACCAACCCATTTGTGACAGTTTACGTGATTGTGTTTCTGATGGAGAAACCCCGGACAGTTGTATCAGAGCGACAGTTTTGAGGTGCGTAATTTATTGAAAGAAATGTTTTTTTTTCTTTATCAAACGGGAGGGTTGGTGGTGCCTTCGAAATCGTCTCAAAAGAAAAGTTGAAAATTCTGAAGCACGCTCCCAACTTTGCCATTTTGTTTTGGTGAATAATGAAACAAACTGGCACACAATGTTGATCGATTGCGCACTTTTAACTGTAATCTCTTGACCTGTATAATGTGATAAGCTTTCAATTAATGATACAGATCTAGTTCATTATGATAAAGGGTACCCAGATATTAACTGTGATATGATGATGTCATTTGGGACACAATCGGATTTTGTCCTTTTTGTATAATACCCCCAGGGTCCCCGATGACACCATCATAAAGCCACAACTGCAATCACCTGTTCAGTGAAGAAAATCCGTCCCAAATTGTAAATGATTATTTGAGTGATAGTATGTGATATAACAAATGATGGCAATTGTTAAATAAGTACACTGTTGCATAACCGATATATAATATAGACCCAGCTTCAGAACCAATCATCTTACTGTAATCAAGATCGCAATACGAATCGAACCAACGACTTTTTGCCACTACCACAATGGGTACACCATTGTCAGAGTCAGCCAGCCAATTATTCGTCCTCAATGACAATGAAGTGTTAATGTATTCCGACAAAATGCGGTCTTACGTGTACATAATGCAAAGGATGTCCGCTATCGCCCATATACATGTTTTAATTAAGTAACCAGCACAGTGTAACCATTAGCTTGACTGCATGTACATAATTCTAATACAACGCGTAACTAACTCGCGTTTTGTCGGGAACACAAACTCATCACAATGCGATCCACTACGAACGCCAGCTGATTTATAATAATAGTTTGAAAATTTTGACATGTACTCTTCTTTTTTCGCACACTATTTGTTTTCAATGCGTGACACGTGCACATTTTTAAGGCCGGTTATTATTTATCATAAGAAATTTCATTCAAACGTTCGAATTTTGTTTACCATTTTTGTTCACAACCATACTGCAACACCGTTATAAACCATACCGACGTGCAATACAGTCAACTAATACTCATGTGTCATAATAAAACGCAGTATATGTCGAGTTATGAAATAAGTCAGGTTATTGTTCAATTCCTTCAACAATACAATTCGTTTTCGCCCCGTGCCCCGGGGAGATTGACCTAATACACCATGACACAACATCCTGGTGGTTTGACTTACCCATATATTTCGCCTCCACCAAGGGTACTTGTTGAATGAGAAATATTTAATTCAGAGGTGAGTTATCTAAGGACTTGGGGTCCAGGATTTGACTAGAGTAAACGACTTCCTAAAAACTAGAATAATAACACTGTCTGGTTTTGTTTCTTATGGCGCCATGGTGACCGAGGTCGATATGGTCGTCATACTGGGGAATTTTTTCCACTTTCGCTACTGTTTGGACCCCCGACCAGCATGTCCACTGTTTGCACGGTAGTGACATAACCTATATATTTATTCCATTTGTTACAATTGCTGTGCAGACACCCCTTGTAACATAATCTGGAACCATTTCCAATATTCTAATGAATGTATATACCGTAATTTATTAAGTTTTAACTCCTACATCGCATGCTGATACGGGGTCTACACCTGATTTGGCAATACTATCATCGGATACCAACGACTTGTAATTGTTACATTTGTTTAGCTCTACATAGCCATTCAATATAACCGTTGGACAGCCGATCAACGTGTTGTTTCGAACTGTAATGCATGTACTATTGTGTTACCTGATGAGAGAGACAAATATCACACGCGACAATTTAAGACCTACTTCATTGATAATATAATGTACACATAATGTACACTTATAATTGAACCAAAACGTGAAACCACCAGTGAATGATTGACTCGACTGCGCGGTAGCGCAGGATGGTTGCGAATTAGCCTGTCACGCGTGCTGTTATGCCTCTTTTCTCAGCCGGCAAACATATCCTGCTATATGTGTACACTTGTAAACCATTGTTAGTATAACATAACATTCAACCAGAACATTTTTCATTCTACACACACTGAGTATGTGTATGATAATTATGCGTGTTGTTTTGTGGAGATCAGACAACTGACTTTGGCCTTTGATCACGTCTGTCGATTATCCATGATATGGGCAAACGGTTGACAATGGTGAGTACTACTAACCCTTTCAAACCCACAGGCCTGTAATGTAGTATTGGCAAACAGTGTAGATCCAGATCAGCCGGCTCGTGAGAACCGTCTCGTCGGGATCTGCACTTTTTGAAGTAATTTCCATATTTCGAAATTTTAAAAAGAACACACCCATCCTTAAATGTACTAGTCCGAACAATTATGTGATGACTGAATTGGTAGCACTAGCAGCAAGTTTAGTCCATTGCAGATATTTAGGGGTGAAAGGGTTATCACAGTTACGTACGCAGCTGAGCGTGTCAGTATATTATCGGAGCGATTGTATACTCAGGCCACTATTGTACCAGCCGATTGGTCTGCACCTATGAATCACGTCAGACCTGCACATTAACGTGAACTGTATTTATTATTATTATTGCTTATTAGGAACTTGAAGTACATCCGCTCTATATATGTACATGTATACACTTACTTGTTAGTGAGTGTAAGGCGAAATACAGGCCTACTGGGCCGGGTGCTTTAACATGTACTTGTACGTAATTCCTTGGTATGTAATATGCACATGCCACATAACATAACATTAAATAAATCTACTGTACTCTGATAGAGCTGGGAACGCAACTCTAAACATTACTGTTTATAAGCCATTGTATTGGTAACGTCATGATTGCACGTAAGAATATACGGTTGTTACCGGTTATTACATACCACTGTACACGAGGGATATAAAAATAAATTCGCCCATTATTAAATTCAGAACGCTGGTATCTACCCTTTTATGATACTTTCTAAGCCAATTTGTATGGGGGTAAACGTCATTGATTTTGCACGTATAAGAATATCTTGGTACCGGTTGCTACTAACATACCATGGATACACGAGGGATATAAAAATCTCGCCATTATATTCGAACGCTGGTATCTATCCTTAGGACTACCACTTAGCCAACGTTGTAATTATTGCATCTCAACTTGAATAATCGATTGCGTTCCCAGCTCAACCAAATAAATTCATTAAAATTGACGTATGTCATCACGAGATTTAGGAACAAAACGTAACATGTATAGGAAATTTTGCTCTGATCTCATGAATACGAACCCACTAAACACTAAATAAATGATGTAGATTGTATCCAAAACAAATATGGAAACATGTTCCAAAACCTCGTGATGGCCGACATTATCACCTTGATCTGACCATGTTGTACATTTTCCCCCGCAATATGTCCTGGAAACTCAACTCACAGCAGACGCATCTCTTATTACCATTTTTATGTCACGTTTTTAGCCTTACAATGGAAGCCCACGTGTCCGCTCGCTCGCCCGATCGATCTAGGTCCGCGCCTGTTACCAACTATAAGTCGTATTCTTGTCTGTCTGGTACGGTCGCAGCGATGTTCATAATCTTGATTTCAGCAGTCACTTGACCATAGTCACTCGTCGCTCGACCGTATTAAACAGAAATAATTACCGTGTACGTGCTAGATTCGCGATCACACTTCATGTATTTCTTTTTTTATACTTGCTTACTGACGACTCACATATATATAGCTTACTGATCTCCATACGATATAGTGCTAATAGCTCATACATGCTCAAACCCACCCACTACCATCGTTTGGTGGCAAACATTGCCACAATGGAACGTAGTATCCACTTTAACAATATGTCATGTCCACTAATATGCGCCATAACATGGGCGACATGGCTACTTATCATGCTCTCTGGTGATATCCACTCGAACCCTGGGCCAATAGACGACATTGGCCTACTTTACGTCACTCCGACTCATCCATCTCTAACAACATCTACACATGTACAATATATTACGCGACCACAAGACATATCACATCACCTGTCCTTCGTACACTATAACGTCCAAAGTTTGTACCCGAAACTGGACACACTTCGCGCTGAGCTCCCGGATTTCGATATCCTAGCATTCTCAGAGACATGGCTTAGTGAAGAACACAAATCAGACGATATATTATTTCACAACTTCAAAACACCTGAACGAAAAGATAGAATTAGTGATCGACATGGGGGTGTGATATTATACATATGAGACACATTATTTCATAAGCATAGACTTGACCTAGAACTCGCCAATATTGAATCGATTTGGATTGAAGTTGTATCCAACAAAAAGCATTTCCTATTTGGTATTTTCTACAGTCCACCAAACGCGAATAACCTATATAGTACTACAATAGAGGACTCAATTCACATGGCGATCGACACTGGCCTCAGGGACGTTATTGTTGTTGGTGATTTCAATCATAATACGTTGAATGCCCAATCTAACAGGAAGGTGGAGTCTATTTGCACACAGTTCGCGTTAACTCAGTGTATTTCATCCGCCACACATTTCACCGAACAATCGGAATCAATTATCGATTTATTATTTGTTTCGAACAGAGATAATCTTGTTACGAGTGGAGTAGGAGATCCATTTTTACAACAAGATATTCGGTTTCACTGCCCGATTTACGGACTTCTAAAATTCTCCAAGCAAAAAACTAAACCTTTTAGGCGTAAGATTTGGCAATATGATAGGGGGGACTACAATCAATTACGGAGAGACACTGCATCAGTGACCTGGAAAGACTTGAAATCGGAAAACATTGATGAATAATATTACTAACATATTAATAACGACTGCCGAAAAATATATACCTAATAAGGAAATACTCGTCAGACAATCCGATTTACCTTGGGTCACCACTAATATAAAAACTATGATAAGAAAGCGAAAACGTTTATATAAAAAAGCTAGAGCGATTAACAACAATCTACACTGGACTAATTTTCGAAATTTCAGGAAAGATGTAATTGCAGCAATACGGGATTCAAAGAAAGAATATTATACTAGAATAAGTGATAAGCTGAAATCAGGTCAACTTTGCTCCAAAGATTGGTGGTCGACACTAAAACATTTTATAAGTGAGAATGAAACCAAAACTATACCTCCACTCCAACATGCCGATTTAATAATTGATGACGAAATGGAAAAATCAAATATACTAAACCACATATTTTTCGGGACCAAACACTTCTACACGAACCAGACACGTCTGCACCCACAATAGCACCATACACAACACGTAACAACCTTGAAAGTATAACCCTTACCCAAAACGAAATAGAAATCTTACTAGCTAACGTACCATTAGGAAAAGCATCAGGACCGGACGGTGTCAATAACCGCATACTCAAAGAGTTTAAAACGTGAAATATCCATTCCATTAACAGATTTATTCAATACATCTATCCAACTCGGACAATTTCCAGACGAGTGGAAAAAAGCTAATGTAGTCCCAATATTTAAGGCTGGTAACCCTTCTCTTCCGTCAAACTATCGTCCTATATCCCTACTTAGCACAATTAGTAAGGTGCTAGAAAGAGCCGTATTTAAACATCTGTACAATCATTTCAGAGACAACAATGTCTTAACTCCCTTACAATCTGGGTTCGTCCCAGCTGACTCAACTGTAAAACCAACTTACATTTCTCTACAATACATTCTGCAGTGCATTAGACGAAGGAAAGGAAGTAAGGGTAGTATTTTGCGACAGAAGCAAGGCGTTTGATCGAGTCTGGCATACTGGTCTTCTCGTAAAATTGAGATCCGCAGGTGTCATTAATAATGTACACGACTGGTTTAAAAGCTACCTTAGTGGGCGCAAGCAACGTGTCGTGCTACCAGGTGTTTACTCCAACTGGAACCAAATTAAAGCCGGCGTCCCGCAAGGCTCCATATTAGGCCCGTTACTATTCCTACTTTACAGTCAAGGGACATAATTATTCACCACCCTGTTACCAAATTGTCTAAATTGGGTTACCCTGTCAGTGCAAATGCGCTGTGTGCTATTTATAGACATGCAACAGGAAGTCTAAATGACATCATATTATGACATCATAATTAACTGATCATATGACATAAAAATGGAAGCTATGCACTTCCTGTAACCATGGGTAACACTGCGTTTGATTAATGGCTTCCAAAGAAAAAGAATTGTGTAGTGAAGTTAGAAAATTAATCATAACTTCTTATGAGTCTGGCCAAAATCAGTCAGAATTGGCAAGAATATTTAATATACCACGGTCCACTATTAAGAGCATAATAAAGAAATATAAAGAATTTGGAACTGTAGAAAATAGACCAGGAAGAGGCAGGAAGAAATTGTTCACAGACAGGGATAGCAATCAACTTTCTCGTGTTGTGAAACAGAACAGAAGGAGATCACTCCAGGATATTACCAGAATAATTAATGAGGGTAAGGACCATACTTTCTGTACTAAAACTCTGCAGAGAAAAATCCATGATCTGGGGCATAAGCGACGTGTTGCCAAGAAACGGGTGGTGGTGAGGCATGCCAACAAGAAAAAGCGTGCGACGTGGGCTAAAGAAAGAAGGAAATGGACAGTTGATGAACACTGGAGCAAGTGGATATTTCGTGATGAAAGTCAAATTGTAATTGGTGCAAATAACCGTGTGCTTATCTGGATAAAGGGCTCTGAAGTCAACGACCCCCAGCTTGTGAACGAACCTCCAACGGGGCGAGTCAGTTTGATGGTGTGGGGATGTATTTGTTATGAAGGTGTCGGAACATTAACACAAGTAGAAAGTAACATAAATGCTACTAAATATATTGAAATACTTGACGATAATTTATGGCCAGTTGTTGCACGCCATTTCCATGGTAACGACTATATATTTATGGATGACATTGCCCCTGCCCACAGGGCCCGTTCAGTGAAAGAATATATAGAAACAAACAACAAAAACAACACAACGTGGCCAGCACAGTCACCAGACATAAATCCTATAGAAAATATTTGGCTGAAATTAAAAAAAGAGACATAGAACCTTCTGCAGCAAATATTCACACCAACTCCGAGCTCATTTGTGCTGTTCGACGTGTCTGGGAAAACATCCAACAAGACTATGTTAGAAAGCTATACCAGTTCATTCCAACACGTCTGTCAGAAGTAGTTAGGATGAAAGGCAATCTGACCAAATATTAAGGTAAGATTTCAATCTGTTACAAAATAATCACCACATATACAGCAGTTTCATTTCCACAAGTGTTGTCAGTCATTTTGAAAGTGGTGAATAATTATGTCCCTTGACTGTATATTAACGATATTGTTACTAACATAAACTAAGGTATTAGACTTTTCGCAGATGACACCAGTTTATACCTTATTGTTGACACTCCAGAAACAGCATCAAACAACCATGAATTCAGATCTAGAAAGAATCACTGACTGGTCAAATAAATGGCTAGTATCATTCAATCCCAAGAAAACGGAATCACTACTAATATCACGAAAACATAATAGATTAGTACATCCACCAATAGTAATGAATGGTAATAATGTTACAGAGGTTGAAAGTCATAAACATCTAGGTATCTACTTTAACAATGAATGTACATGGCACCAACACATAGATTATATAACAACAAAAGCGTGGCGCAGAATTAACATTATGCGAAAACTTAAATACACATTAGATAGAAAAAGTAGAGATAATAATACCTTTCCTTCATCAGACCCTTACTTGAATACGCCGATGTTGTTTGTGATAACTGTACCCAATACGAAAAAGATGCGGTTGAAAAAATCCAGATCGAAGCAGCACGTATAACATCGGGCGCCACGAGACTCGTCTCTATCGACTCTTTATATACCGAAATATGTTGGGAAACATTAGAACACAGACGACATTCGCACAAGCTGAATATATTTTACAAAATGAAAAACGGTATCTCCCCAACTTATCTTATAGACATTGTTCCGCCGGTTCTCGGTATCTCCAAGTGCTACACACACGTCTAAGGACAAAATGCAGTGCTCTAAACCACGATTTATATCGTAAAAACATTGTCGATTCCCCGAACTGTACTTGCGGACAGGTCGAGGATGCAAACCACTATTTGTTCACATGTACCCGTTACACAATAAACCGCGAACAACTAATGAACGATGTTCAAATTCTCTGCCAACCGACACTACATATATTATTCTACGGCAACACCGAACTTGATCCTACCGACAATGAATCTATATTTGCATGTGTTAGAACATATATACAAAGCACCGGCCGCTTTTCGTGATCATGTACCGACGTCTGCTAACGTACACCCACTGTCGTGGTTGGAGTAGAGTGGGCTGTGTATTGGTCGATGTGGGGGTGGCAACCGTGGCTTTCGTTGGGGCTTCAAAATATTTGTTTCTATCAAAACTGGTCAAGATGTTTTCTGCATTGTGTATACAACTGTACACACTATTCTCTTGTTTCATTATTTCATCTATTTCATTTCATAAATAGATTATTACATGAATATTTACATATTGACAAACAACGTACACTTACCGGAATCACCGGGTGCTGAAACCAGTTATGTTCACCAATTATAAACCTTTATTAAACCGCGACAGAACGATCTGGTCTCATCATCCGGTGATTAAAAGTCACATGTAGGGAGAGGATTTAAATAAGCTTGCTTTCAATCCAATCCCATTTGTATATATCATTGTAAATTCCATTGTCGCCTTGTACCATTGTAAATAATATGCAAATAAAATATGTTTAAACTAACAACCCACGGGATGATTTTCCAATCAGGTTCAACAATGTTGTCAACTGTCTTTTTGGGGATTGCGGTTCCGTCACTCTCGCAGGTGCGTCTTGTGTCATCATTTATAATATTAATATTAGGGCTTATAGATCGTGGGAATATATGCCCAAATTGACAGTGTTTACCCGTGGTCAACGCGGTTGTCAGCGGAGCTAAGTACATTCCAAACTTGTGATAAATTGAGCAGCAGGCTGTTCTAAGAGTGTGTCCTATAAAAGGATCAGTCTCTAAATCACTAATCAACCCCGCGATGTCAGATATAGGGAGAATTGCACTGACAGCGGTAGCGTACAAATGAATAACCGCCGCCCCAAGAGTTTTCGTCATCTCTGCCCCCAATTTAGTTTCGTATCGTGCATACATTTTATCAACCTCCGCATCTGACATTTTATCCACCTGACAAACTGAGAGACGCCTACCGAAATACTGCTCCGATTGTCCCCCAGCAACCAGCGCAGCTAGCCGCTCGCGTCGCGCCGCGTTTTCATTTTCTTTCGGGACCGTATCGGCAGCCGTGCCGGCAGTCGTGCTGACAGGTGTTCCTACAGTTTCAGTCGTGTCGGCAGTCGAAGCGACTGTTTCTTCCATTAGCTGATCGAGAAGTTCGTCGCAGTTCATTATTTTATTTTTAATAATTAGTACTATTCTGACTAGTCTCATAAGTCTAACATAAAACTGTTTATAATTAATTATGAGTAACAGCATCAATCCAATCGCGATTGGAAGAATTGATGTTGCGATAATTCAGTAATATTAGTAGATATTAGTGAAATATTAGTAGATTAGTATATTAGTTATAGTTAGTTATTATTAGTAGATATTCAGTAATTAATTGATAACTTCGTAAGCAGTTGGTTGATCAGTCTTTAACAAAAGCTTGGCGTGCTTAGTTTCCGAAAGCATCTGTCGAACCTCCAGGCGCTCCTCGCGGGTTGGGATAACGTCATTCTCTCGAAGACAGTCATCGAATGAGTCTCGGTCCTTGCAGTGAAAGAGGGCGACCCATTTTGTTTGCTCGCGCAGATCCTTGAGGACTGCGTTGTACTTTTGAGTGGAGATCCATACGCTTTTCCTCGCATGGCGGCCAGAAAATGCGAGCTCGGAGAGCATGTCCTTTTTGGTCATCGCCGCCTTGGCCGAGCAATCGTCAATCACGTATAGGGTGGGCTCACCCTGGAATCTTTGGTATAAACCATGCAACCAATCGTGAAGCCTGTCGCCGGGGTCAATGACGTATACCTCAGGGTCGGTCCATATCCACGGACGCCGCTGATAAGTCTCGTTGTGCCGCACAGTAGGACACAGGATCACAATGTGTCGAAAGGCATCTCGGTAGGAACCCTCGAGCAAGTCGAGGATGAAAACCGTTTTTCCACATCCTGTCTGCCCACATATTATGGCAGAGTGGGCATCTCCAATCGTTAATTGGTATTGATTGCTAATTTTCTTAATTTTTTCAAAATTATTAATTAATAAATAGTTAGATGATTTTTTTATTAAATCAGTAGAGTGCTAAGACGTATCGGCCATCTTCGATGTTGAGTTGTGCGTCTGTAATTATATATAAGTACACGTTCAATGCGCCATTTCCATCCGCCTCTTTGGTTATCTGGATCGTCACACCCTCACTAGCGTTCTCAACTTGGCGTCCGCTGCCGTGTATTTGGTCGTCGTCGCTGGCTCGCATGTCTAGCCATAACGCGTATTTGGTATTCAGGAACTCCGCGAGGGAGACGGCCGAGAGATGCAGGTCTTTGGCAACTGCTGCAACCTCCGGAGAGCGCTTAGAGCCGGCAGCAAACTGCTTTCTTACTTCATCCCACTGCTGGTGCGCGCGAAGACCCGCGCTGTAGAGTTGATTGGGTACTCCCTCGATCGTCACCTCTACCTTCGTGATTTTGGGGTTATAGAATTTGTCGGTTTTTCTAGCCCCGAACGCGAACCGAGCATCCTCGAACAACATCAGTATACCTTTCATCGAGCGGGCGGGTATGTTGACATTAATATTCCACAATGTGTCGCTTTTGTCTTTCGTCATCTTGCGGTGGCGAAGAACTCGGTCGTAAAGTATGGCAACGCGCCCGGCGTTCTGATCAATCGCGCGAGTTCGAGCATCGTGACCATGTCGTACTCCAGCGAAACATTATCGATCGTATACTTCGATGCCATGTCGGTGGCTATGAGAACTCGGCCGTAGTCGTTGAACGTTAGTTCGTATTCGAGGCGGTCAGCCAAAGCACTCTGATAGTATGGCATGTGACTCTCCAGCAACTCAAAGTCGAGCGGGATGTAGAAGCGGTTGCCGTAAGCGCCCGCGACCGCGTTGTCACTCGAGACGTTATCTGCCTTGTTTTATCCCAGCCCCACCAAATTAATAAGTTCTGGTTACGTTCTTATTTTTGCTGGTGTCAATACCCTGATAGACCGCGTTTTCGCGCTCATGCGCCGTCCTGATAACAATGGTAGACGTCGCCGTCATCGATCGACATCACCTCATTACCAGAAATATTTATCATAGTCTTCTTGACGATGGCGCGACCCAGGTTCTGAACGACGGTTCGGTCCGCGTCCGTCGACGTCAGCGAAATAGTGAAAGTGAGGCGAACAGTCCCCGGCACAATGACGTCGCTAGCTCCGAGGTTGGGGAAGCGGACTAACAGCTGCTGGTTCTGGTCGATCGTCGATGGGTTGTTCGTAATAACGACACTCTGTCTCACGCCTTTCGCCCCAAGGGGCTCCCGCAGTCTGCGGTATGGATTGAGTTTGCGACCGTATTGACTCGAAGACATATTTTCAGTGAAACTAAATATCTCTATTAAACCCGTATGGTTTTGTCTTTAATACATAAATAATTAAAGGATGGCTGATTTTGACATGGACGCATTCGGCAGAGACGATGTCCGAAATGATGACATCGATGATGATGACATGGATGATAACTTCGAGGATTCCATCACAACCTTCGACAAAACACCCGGCGAGGAAATAGGTGGCGCTACCAGCAGCGTTGGTCAAAGTCGGGAATTGCTCGAGGGAGCTGTAAACGACTACTACAACGATTTTGCAGAAATCGGTCTGGTCCCGTCTGTCGGTCGCGACTACTCCAAGTTCGAATTGGATATGCATGGTAGGTTGCGACTAAAATCATCAAATATCCCGATCAGCAACATGAATACCGGTAAACCCCTATCGCTAAACATCAATGCCGGAAACCGGGGCGGTGGCGAAATCATAAAGAACGAACTAGGATTTCCAGATTGGGCGCGTGGTAAAACAATTATGCCGGCCCGAGCTGTAGAGGCCCTACAGTCTACCGACGAAACGATGGCGAAGACGGCCACCGCGATAGAAACGGTAGAGCTCAGCGAGGTCCCTCAAATAGCCACCGACGCTATTAACACGATGGAGACCACGTTCAGCGAAAACGAAATACTCAACGATGACCCACCGTTACCTCTTCGAGAACTCCGTGGACTCGATAAGGCTCTACAAACGGTCAGGGGCGAACTGGTCCTTAACCTCTCCAAACTCACGGTGCTGGATGAACATATCGCGCTAGAAGAAAGAAAACTGGAGGAAGCCGGTGACGATAGAGAATCTACCGAGCGAATCACCGAACGCCTGCAGTCGTTGCGGGACGAAAGAGAAGCTCGATTGGAGGCTGCCTCGACTAACCGTGAGGCTCTCCACACCCAAATAAGTCGGATCCGCGAAACAATCTCGAGGGTTCTGCACGAGGACACGACACTCGGTGAGCGTCTTCGCACTCTGTTCAGAGAGCAGGGCGTCACGATCGCAAGCATCCTCGCAGCTGTCGACATGACTATATCAACCATAGTTCTAGCTTTCACTGGTGGTGCGGCGACACCACCCGCGCCACCACCAGCACCCGCGCCATCCGGTGGAGCTAAGGAGTGGGTAAAAAAACAACTGAAAGCCCTCGCCAGTCTCCTGGCTAAATTAGCCGGAAAGGCGGCTGCCGCGCTGCCTGGGTTGATCGGGGTCTCGTCTCCTTCTTGCTATCTATATTATCAAAAACGGCCGGATGGCTCGCCGAGAATGCTTGGGCCTTAATCGTGGCGATCGCCGGTCTCCTACTATTCTCTGCCCGAGAGTTCCTAAAACCAAAGCGCAAATAGTCCGATCGCCACGAGGGCGACGACGAGCCTTAATTGTTCATCCTCGTGGGTTGTAGTTCCGAAGGAACTTGCTGGTGCATCAAGTCCTATTGCAACCGTTGGAACAACGGTGGAACTTGCTGTGACACTAGTTCCCGCTCCTATTCAAATTCGTGAATTGGGGGAACTTGATGAGGTGCTTTGTGTTTGGGTGGGTGCTTGCTGTTTTATGAAATCAGTTTCATGCGCTGTGCGCTTGATGATATCCGCGTTCACGTTCCCGTTATGGCCGATCTTTTGTTTGACGGTGGCGATTACGATCTGATTATTGTAACCCTCAACCCGGTCGTCTCGTATTATCATATTGCTCGGCGCCATATACACACCTATTCCAAATACATAGTCTACTTGGGTGCCGGCATACTGTAAAACGTCTTGATACCGCTGGATCGCATCCGGGAGGTCCACCGGTTTGTTTATTGCGTCCTCAACATTTTCCAAGAACTGTTTTTGCGCGTCAAACGCCGTCCTGGCTCCTAGTATAGAACTGCGCGCTTGCGCCTGTGCGCCGAGGATGGCCCAGACGTACATGCGAATGGAGTCGTTGAGGCGAGTAACTCCGACCTGCGTGAACCCCAAACCCTTATCTAACATAAATGTACCCCACGCGTCCTGTACCTCAGCAGCCTGCTGTATGTAATCGACGTGAGCTCGTTTCGGAGGTAGCCAAACGCAGGATGAGACACCGCAGTGCCGACCTCCAGACACTTCCGGCCCGAAGGTCATCGTCGTGGGGTCAAAATTCCCGGCGTTCCGACTGACGATGTGGTCACCGGAGTGATCGTGTCTAAAATCAGTCTGCGTCCAATTCCCGGACTGGCCCCGAATGAGAATGTCCCCGAGGCCAGTGCTGCTAGGAAATGCTTTCTGGTGCCAGTCCGCGTCTTTTGGGGCCCTAAATTCGTTACAAATTATTTCGAACGCCCTACGGTCGTATGCGTTGGAAATGGGATTCCAGCCGTCGTCCTGCGGCAGAGAGATTGTCTGTTCTTTGCGAATCCTCCTAATAGTGTAATACGCGTGAAAGTTGTAAACGGCCTTCAAGAAGGGATCCTCCGCGGCCAGATGGTCCTGAGAGGAAACCCCGCATCCGGCTGTTGCGCACCATACGGCGAAGTTGAGCTGATTCTGCCAAAACTGCATCGGTGTTGCTTTCCACCCGTTCACGGCCTCCATGGTAGTAATCTTGGGCAGCCTATATTGTTCAAAGATGTCGGGAAAGTTGGTTTGAAAGCCTTTTCCACCTCTAACTTGGATAGTGGGGTGCACCAGCCGGGGAGCCTTAGTGTCATATACCCCACCGACCGCGTACTTTGCATTTGAATTAAAGCTAAATGCCTTGGTATCCATTGAAAGATATTATTATGTTTGCTACTATCACTAATGTTCAAAAAGAGAGTTTTGAACTTCAGAAGTCAATCGACAACTGCTGCGGAAAATGCCGGGTGGGCCTCAGATCAATCACCTTCACGGTTGGATGGCAGAATGTGGGAAAGAGTGAAGGGTTTTACTATGTGAAGGATGAACAACAATTCGGTGTAAAGCTGCCTCACGGACTGTGGGGAATAAGACAGCTCAAAGATTTTGTCAACTCAGAGCTTGGCGGTATAATCAACCTCACAGTATCGAAGGCTACCGGACTCGCAAAAATGACCATCAGCCCTGATGATAAGGTAGTGGTCTCCCCGGGGTTGGGTATTCAACTCGGTTTTAGAGAGACATACTCCGCAAATAAAGGAGTGTTTACCACGGGTGAGTACGTCGGTGCTAACCCGGTGGACTTCGCCTTCACGAAATCTCTCAGGGTGCACCTGGATCGGGTGAACACATCGTACAACACGGTAGACGGATCCCCCAGCACATTACTGAAAACCGTGCAAGCCAGCGACTGTTTCTTTGGGGATACGGTGACCTTAGACTTCCCATGCCCCGAGATGAAAGTTTTGGAATCGGGACATATCCACGAATTTACGGTCTCTATTCTCGATGATCAAGCGAGAAAGTTGAATAACTATTACCCGATTTCGGTCGTTCTCGAAATTTCCAATTAATTAAACGCATGTTCGTAATAGAATTATCAATATTATTGAAAATGAGTATATACGGACCAGGTAGTTCTTCCAATTCCAATCGGGATTGGGTGACAGATTCAAAGAATTTGGAACCAGCAGAAGGGGGATTCGTCCCGACAGAGAGTGACTTTTTAACTACCGGAAAAACCAAGGCCCTGATCAATAAAACTATATCGAAGGCCACAAACGGGATTCACAGGAGTATAGCAGATGTTAGAGTAGAAGTGCTAACGGCGACTGCACAAGTTGGGAAAGAGGCCCGGGCGAAAATTGAGAGAGTCCGAACGGGTATTGAGAAAGAGCAGGCGGCCCTTACGGAGGTTTATAGGGTGTTGCGATCAGAGGACTCTCCCAACAGAGAAGCAGCACTTACTGAACCAGGTGCAAAAATAACCAAATTTCGAAAAGAGGCCCGGTTGGGGATTGAGGGAGTCCGAACGGGTATTGAGAAAGCCCGAGAAGACCACCAGGCGGCCCTTACGGAGGCGTATAGGGTGTTGCGCTCAGAGGACTCTCTCATCAGAGAAGCAGCACTTACTAAACAAGACGAGAAAATAACAGAATTTCAAAAAGAGACCCGGTTGTGGGTTGAGGGACTCAAAGAAGACCACCAGGCGGCCCTTATGGAGGCCTATATGGTGTTTCGCTTAGAAGACTCTCTCAACAGAGAAGCAGCACTTACTGAACTAGACGGAAAAATAACCGAATTTCGAAAGGAGGCCCGGTTGGGGGTTGAGGGGGTCCGAACGGGTATTGATAAAGTCCGAGAAGACCACAAGGTGGCCCTTGCGGAGGCTTATGGGGTGTTGCGCTCAGAGGACTCTCTCATCAGAGAAGCGGCGGTTGCTGAACTAGACGGAAAAATAACTGAATTTCAAAAAGAGGCCCGGTTGGGTGTTGAAAAAGCCCTAGAAAACCACCAGGCGACCATTACGGAGGCCTATGGGGTGTTGCGCTCAGAGGACTCTCTCATCAGAGAAGCGGCACTTACGTAACTAGGTGGACAAATAACCGAAGTTTCCGATAAACTGAAACATGCTCGTGGAGCCGCGACCAAAGCGCTTGAGGAGGCCTCTGAAAATATTCGCGCTGAGGCCCATACCTCTATCGGGGGGCTTGCCGGATTGTTGAAAACAATGAAAACACAAAAAGTGTCATAACAGTTTGGGCTGAGAAGCGGGGCCCATTGGTTGAGGGGCTCTCTGAATATTCGTTCGGTGCCAAAGCGAGTAATAAATGTGGGGGATACGCCATGACAGCTCCAGGTACACTTCTCCGAATGGTGGTCTGCTCGGTTAATGCTAATGGTAAACCTGTGGGCGCGGTCATGATAAATCTCGTAGTAGATGGGGAAAAACGGGGGGTTGGAGTCACTAAACTCGCTGGAGATATTTCATCGGTGGTTTTGTTCTCCGGTGATGATCTAATTAGACTTTCCGATGGTAGTGTTATTAACTTTGTTACGAAAATCGCTGACCCAGCGAGTTCTTCCACTATTGTCTCATTGTTAATTGAACTTAATTTGTAAATACTAATATATTGAAAATCATGAACGAATCACCGCTTCCAATTGTCAATACCACTCCATCAACACTGTATCCAATTGTCAATACCAATCCATCAACACTGTATCCAATTGAAAGATCGTTTCGAAAGATGTTTGATTTTAGGTTGGATAATATCGTCGTTATGCAGGATAGTTTAGTTAGCGAATGTAAAAATAGAAAAAGAATCGCTAAAAAATATAAGCGCGTTGCAAATTTAGCGGAGGCATCTAGTACGGTTCTGTCAAGTTTATCTGTAATGAGTGGTGCGGGGACTGCCGCAACGCTATCTACAATTGTAACAGTTCCAATTGCTGGGGTTTTGAGTGGAATTACAGTTGTATCTGGAATACTTTGTATGTTAATTAGGGTGGCTGGTCGAAAACTCGAGAAAAAATGTAGAAAACATGATAGAATATCCGTTCTCGCTAGGTCTAAGAAAAATAGCGTCGACGTTATAGTGTCCAAAGCGTTGGCCGATAATGAAATATCACATTTAGAGTTTGAATCCGTTGTGGAAGAAATGAGGAGATATGAAGAATTAAAAAATGATATTAGAATCAAAGCGTGCGCCACCATGCCCAAGATTGAGAGTACTGATTGGGATAAATTGAGGGTAAAACTTGGAGATAAAGTCGGAGGAAATGTTACAGCACCACCATCCTGGAAATTGTGATATTTTAGTAAATAATTTTTAAAAAATAATTTTAAATTTTCTTAAAATTATAAAATTAATTATATTGGTGCAGTAAACAATTTATTAATAATAATAAACAATTTAAACAATTTAAAAAAAAAAAGTTTTAGGTCCCACGAGGCTCGAACACGCGCCAGCAAAACCCTTCTGGGCCCATCCCACTAAGCCTTCACTTTAAATCTCTTCTATTCTCTTTTTTAGGCTTAGTGGGATGTGTCACACTCACATCTCCTCTACCCCATCATTGGACTGTTACCGCGGACCCCTCCTCCTTATTACCTCCATCCGCTAGAATGCGTAGAGCAGCCAGAGTGAAATACATGTGGCGAAACCTGTCTCGGCGCTGAGATATTATTGCCGGCGTCCCGACACTTAACTGTGTTTATTTCTCGTATATAAACATAACTTTTGTTGGTGGAAATGTATGGTATAAGAGAGACAACAAGGACGACCCGTTTTAGAAGTACACAGTTGTCTAACTTGGCTCTGTATTCTATAGGTGGTCCGCACTTTTTGTCTATTCAGTTTATACACAAATTCGAGGGGTGTGGGACTGTAGATGGAGCGTAGGGGTGGTGTGTAGGTTGGTGGTATCATTTTAACTAAATAATTATTTTCTCCAAAACACCTATAGAAGGCGCATATTTCGTCGGGGCTAGTGCGATTTCGGCTATTTCGTTGGGTAGCTGAAACAAGGTAGCCGAAAACCTCCATACTTTTGGGACGGATTTTAGACTAGTATTTGGAGCTCCGATAGGTGGGGTAGTTGAAACATGGTAGTTGAAACCCTTGCAAATCAGGGACGGATTTTAATATCCCAATCTCCAATATAATTGGGACTACAAGACCACTTTCTAATTCAAATACCACCACCAACTTGTTGTTGGTGGTGGAAGTTACAACACCTCTCAATAACAGCATAATGGTTGCTGTTATCATTTTGACTCCCTCTATACTACTACATCTGCCCCAGTTAAATCAATAATACACACGCTGTGGCCTGTGTTCTGACTGCTGTCTGTGTTTATAAACAGAATGTGTGTATTGGGCCATTTGAGGAAACCATTTGTAGTATTTGATATATATATAGTATACTAAGATGGTGTATACTGTAAATAATGCATGTAGACACATAGTTGTGAACACGTAACTTCGCAACTAGTAGACACAGATCCAATACCATTTGTTTCACAATGTTAGATCTACTGTTAGATTACGACGTCATCTAATGTCATATTCGAGCATAAAACGTTACCTGATAAATAGAATACCAGGCTAGTGTATTTTAATATCAAGTTTATCAGGCTCGGCTCGGAAACGGTAGGAATTCCACGGCAAGCCTCGGAATTCCTACGCGTTTCCTAGCCTTGCCTGATAAACTTGATATCA
This sequence comes from Conchocele bisecta, assembly GCA_029237695.1. Lineage (NCBI taxonomy): Eukaryota > Metazoa > Mollusca > Bivalvia > Lucinida > Thyasiridae > Conchocele > Conchocele bisecta. Next base: position 76,399,127 of record CM055265.1, on the reverse strand, counting down.
AAATACACTAGCCTGGTATTCTCTATATATGGGCATGCTCTCAGATCTAGCTATGTCCCGGCTACTTTATGTTTGACCCTGTTTACATAATTGAGGGAAAATTCTGAATATTATTCTTATTTCTCTTTCAAAGTATATATGCTTATATGGTGTGTCCACTCATTTGTAATCATAATATAACCAAAATAACTGTCCATAAAGAAATATAATATTGATATATTGGGTTATATTTTCGCATTGAAATATTTAAACCTGCAAGTGTACTCCACCATCTAGTAAAATGGACTAAGACCGATCTCAACCAATCAACGTAGAAATGACATAGACTATCCTATGAAAACTAATGTTTGTGGACAAAACTGACTTTTGTGGACAAAACTGAATTCTGTCACACAAAACTGAATTTTGTTCACAAAACTCAATTCTTTCTTACAAAATTGAATCCTTTATAGCAAAAATGAATTTTGTATATCAGAATTTTACATAATTGGATTTTGTGATTTTTAGTGTTACAAAACTCAATTTTGTCTGGACAAAATTGGTTTTTGTATCAGAATTTTACGTAATTGGATTCTGTGATTTTTAGTGTTACAAAACTCAATTTTGTCCGGACAAAATTGGTTTTGTACACATAATTAACCTGTCCTGCATGGCGTCCCGTATGTACTGGTAACTGCCGTTTACTGGGCCAAACACCACATTTCACTTTGTGATTGTTGTTACATCAGATATTAAATCTTATTTACAACATACAAATTATGATAAAATAACACACATATATTATAGAACACATGTTGGCATACCTGGTCAGTATATTTCACCTAAATTACAGAAATTTCTTCCAATTCAACAACCAAAATTTATAACAAAACCGCAAAAGAACTTAGGCCAGGAACACGAATTGCCGCTTAAATATAAGCAGAGCTGGCCAGCGTAGTTTCGCACAATAATATTTAAAAACACAAATTGATATTAGAATTCTCCTAATTACTGATCCATTTTATTCAATATTATCACGAAACGATTATTTTTAATTGAATTTAAATACTATATTCTATTATTATTATTCAATCAAGTGCGAAACTAATTTTATAGCTCCATATCTATAGTCTGTAAAACAACATTGCCTCCACGTGCTGAGCACGTAATACAAACATTGTCGGATTTGCAGAGTATAACTGGCGGTTTGAGATTTAGCGACCTTGTGTATGTCCAATTAGGTAGATTGTATGCCTTATTGTTGGTTCAATATATTCACCACACAAACGTCATTAGCACGTTGCCTGGACGTTGCATGCAACGCAACAAAAATGAATTATACGCGACCAAAACGCAACGTGCTAAAAACGTTGCATAAAAGTTGCGTACAACGCAACATATATGCAACGTTGTGACAACATTGCTACAACGGTGTGTGCAACGCAACCTATACGCAACGTTGCTACAACGTTGCTACAACGTTGTGTGCAACGCAACCTAGACGCAATGTTGCTACAGCGTTGTATGCACGTTGTGTGTTTGCTGGGTACTTTCTTAGGCTCCGCCCATTGTACTTATATGCAATAAACTATGTTTAAACTAAATTAGGCTCCGCCCAACTGGGTACAATTTAATAGTACAGTTTGTTTATTGAATAATATAGGCCACCGGTCCACAATATAACATGGTGAAATACACAATAGAGGAGTGATACACCGTCTTACAGTACATGTATAGCAATGTAGACAAGCATTATACGAGCAAGCACATGTATACTAGTGCACATCGTTATTCAGCTTGTATAATGGATTGTCTTTTCTCCAATGCTAGAAATATAAACTTAGCAATGTTGTGAATATGTGGTATATGTGAACTCGCCATCATTCTATTAAACGAATCATGATTATGGTTTCTAATAGTTTCGAAATTTAAAAACTGTGGGCGTAGTTGTTCATAAGAGCTACATTCTACAAAGAAATGGTATTCGGTCTCAACCACATGTATATTATTTTGTCGACAAATTGGACAATGCCGTACGTAGATTCCTGTCAATGCCAATATGACGACCAGTTTCAATTAGTAAATTATGAGTTGAGCATCAGAACTTAGCTAGCGCTTGTTTATACGGAAACGATAAGTCTACAGATAAATAGGTTTCAGGTGTTAGTGCGGATTTGAACCCACTATATGTATCTGCTTTACTAGTTGTTTGTAATAAATCATGCCATTTCTGTGTATAACAGTCCGAGATTCTCTGCTTAAAAACATCGAGAAAAATAATCTAGGTCGCCCCTACATCTTGTGAAAGCCAAATGTAACCGAATCCAAACGAATACAGGAGTAATCTAATACTAGTAGCCCAAGTTTTGCGGTCACTATCGTCCAATTGCTTGAGCATAATATAACATTGACGCGGATATCTGTCACGATCCATACGTAAAATAGTCAACCAATATTTGATGCATCGTGGCATATATGTAGTACAGAGTGGTAAACGGCCACATTCACCGTATGCAAATACATTTGCCGTCTGCTGGGGTAATCCACAATATTGTTTACAAAAAGCTATGTGGACCCTTTCAATACGTTCAATGCATTGAAACCCCCATAATTCGGCACCGTAACAAAGTATCGGTTTCACCATCGAATCGAATAATTTAAAAATATCAGCATTGTGAAATTGTCCAAATGAGCGCTGATATAGAAATATGCATGCTATTGACTTTTGTACTTGTTTAGATGCATATTCGTGTGTTTTCGACCATACTAGTTTTGGCGTCATGTACATACCTAAATATTTATAATATGACACAGTTTCAATTGGGTTGTGTCTATAATACCATTTTTCATAGTTACGCAAAATACCACCATTTCTAAATACAATTATTTTAGTTTTATTTAGGTTAATTTTCATATTTACTGCATCACAAAATTTTGAAATACAATCAATTTGTCTCTGTAATTGGATGGCGGTTTCACTAAAACTAGAAACATCATCAGCATACATCAATGCAAGTAGGTCACATATATCTTCTGTCACAAATATACCTCTATCAAATGTACTTCGTAAGTAAGCAACAAGATCATTTATAACAAGAAATGCGTCTGTCGAACGCGGATGCCACCTGCAGCATATTTGAGAAACTGTGACAAAGTGGTTAACCGAAAAGTGTGACGGACGGACGGACGGACGGACGGACAACATTTTGGGTTTATGGGGTATTTCCATTGTTTGAAGAACAATGAAAAAGTCCCTAAGCAACAATAGAGTGTATGAGCTTACGGAATATTACAAAGGAATCTTTTGTTCCTAACCCCGCCTCTAAGCTCTCAAACCCCCGGACGTTGGCCCGGACGGACGGACGGACGGACGGAAAGACAGACGGACGGTCCAAACACTATATGCTACCCGTTTCTTCGAAACCCGGTGGCATAAAAAGACAAAATATAACCGGGCTACATATACAACCCTGGCGCGTGCCGATATTACACAAAAAGAAGTCAGATAACTCATTTCCAACACGTACACACGATTTTAACTTGTTGTACATTGATTGAAAGACTGTCAAAATTTTGCCATCAATCGACTTTCTTTGCAGAGCATTCCATAATATATTGTGTTGTATTGAATCAAATGCCTTTGAAAAATCGATAAATATGCAATAAAACCGACCACGTGGTCTTGATAGGTTTTTTTTGTGTGATAGACATCAGGGAAAAGATGTTATCGACAGTAGAATATATTTTACGAAAACCTGCCTGAGATTCATATAATAACACATTGTCATTACACCAAGATTGTAGTCTATTATTTAGAATACAAGTAAAAATCTTACAGAGACCATTAATTAACGAAATACCTCTATAATTCCCTGGGTCTGACTATAGACCAGCTTTATGAATAGGAGTTATAATACTTTCACCCCACATATCTGGAATGTTTCCACTAGTAAATATGTCATTGAAAAGTCTAAGTAGATATGGAACAATCAGTGTAGTAGTATTCTTGTAAAATACAATACCGACTCCATCCGGCCCGGATGCCCGGTTAGCATGTACCTGATTTATAGCACGTACTATCTCAGATTCTGTAATGCTTCGAAACATCAACATGAATATTCGATAAAGTATCATCAGGGGTATATGGTTGCGATGTATGAGGTTGGTTTAATAATGATCCAAAATAGTCAATCCATTTGGAGCATGGTATATGCTTGTCATCGGATGACGACTTGGAAACGGATTTTTTAATCAAATTCCAAAACTCTTTAGGCCTATTCCTCGCATTTACGAGCTTATTCCTGTTAGTTCTATTATAAAGAGCTTTACAATTTCTGCACATTGACTTAAATATATTCCGTGCATGTTTTTATAGCTCCAAATCAGCCATGTCATTTGATGCTCTAAATTGTCTTAACAATTGAAACTTTGTACGTTTAGCACGTGTACAATCAATAGTCCACCAATGTGGCTGTGAGCGAGCGTGTGTATTACTAGGTTTGGGTATTATAGGTTTGAATAACATGTTACATGTATCAGCAGCATTTTTGTATATCTCAATGAAAGCAGGTACAGAAACTGTGACGTCATCATCAACTAAAGTATTAGTAAAAACATTCATGTGTAACTGAAATTGGGTAAGAAATACATCTTTACCATCTTCTTTCCACATAATACGTTCATATGCATGTACATTATCAACAATATCTGATGTAATATTATCGGTAGGACGAATGTTACCAAAACTAAACGTACAATAAACAGGACAGTGCACTGAAAACATGTTGTCACTTACACCAAAATATGTAACGTATGTAAATAAACTTGACGATGCAATCATATAATCTACTACGCTTGCACCATTATTAGCAAAACATGTGAATTCGCCCGCAGTATCACTGAAAAGTCTGCCATTTAGAACATGTATACCATATGCACAACATAAATCAATAAGTGAGAGACCGTACGAGTTATGTACCATATTGTCTTTAGATTGCCGCGGCATACAAAATGTATCAGAAGGATAACTCACATCCCCGTCAAAGATGTAATCAAGTGTATCATGCGGAATATAATCAGGAAACGTTTGTATACGACTGTTCAAATCACCAGTCAAAAATAGATCAGCATACGGAAATTTACTCACAATTTCAAGAAGTTGAGTATTTAATATCTCAATCCCGTTGCTATTATTCTCATCGTATACTGGATAATTTGCAGGCGACACATACGCAAATATCATAATAATATCATATGATATATTCAACATAACCCCGTTAAGTAGCAAAACAACACATGCAGTTATTCATATTATCAAAAATGCGATTAGCTCCATTGCTGGATGTGCGCACCGAGCAACATTTGTTATCTGCTACCGAAGGAGGAAATCGCGGAACTGGACAATTTCCTTACACAAATAGATACGAATTAAACATGAGGACCCTCAAATAACACCATTGCCCAACATTTAGCATGTTTAGTAAAAAAAGAGTAATGGTAATCAAAATAACAAATAAAACATGATGAATTGAATATCTTAAAATATCCAGCAATCTTCATTCTTGAAATTCTCTGTGATGAATCAGGTGCTTGTATCTATGTGTGTAACATAACTTTTCTACTTTATATTCAAAAGAACAGTCGCCCCAAGAACAGACATTTGCAACCTGTACGACAATGTTGACATTTTCTGTGTAATCCATGGAATTCCATTAGAATGGTTAATCTTCATTCTTGATCTTGAAATTCTCCGTGCTGAATCAGGGTCTTGTATTTATGCTTGCTGAATCAGGGTCTTGTATTTATGCTTGCGAACAACTGTTCTACTTTATATTCAAAAGAACAGTCGCCTCAAGAACGGACATTTGCAACCTGTACGACAACGTTGACATTTTCTGTGTAATCCATGGCATTCCATTAGAATTGTTAATCTTCATTCTTGATCTTGAAATTCTCCGTGAAGAATCGGGTGCTTGTATCTATGCTTGCGACACAACTGTTCTACTTTAAATTCAAAAGAACAGTCGCCCCAAGAACGGACATTTGCAACCTGTACGACAACGTTGACATTTTCTGTGTAATCCACCAGAGCGACACTGAAATATTTTTCAGAATTCTGTCATTTATCCTAAATCTCTATACTACAGTAGTCAGAGAAAAAAGCATGTCAAATTTAACTCTTTGAATGCTAGTGGTGAAAATAACCTCCAAATATATCGTGAACTTTCATTATTTTCAGAGAGCAATAAGTAAACAAACATCTTCAATTTGACTAGTTGCGAAACGTAACTTGCAATCTACTCCCGTACCGTCCGTAGCCACAGTTATGATTTCACTCATATGCCTTCTCTGCAGAATAGCGAATCAGGTCCGATTCACACTTTAGTAGTTAATTGTGAAAGATTTTATATATTTTGAACTGAAATGAGTGTTAATATTATGAAAATAACATATTCAAGTACTTATGACATAAATTTACATATGTAGTTGACCTGATAAAGTAAATTTAAGCTATTATCAACAAGAGATCCGGCAGCCAAATTCCAACACGTAAAAGTTAAGATGGGGTCCATTTTTTGTAAGGCCAAAAATAATTGTCTAAACCTTCTACAATAGTAAAATGCTAAACCGTTGTTTCGCTGCAGCTGCCGGTTAAGTTACCCCAATTCTTCCAATCGCGATTGGATTGGAACTGGAGCGGGAACTCGGAGGAATCTATCTAACATCCGCTTTGCGAAAAGGGTGGCCGCTTTTTCATCCTCACGCCACGTCTCCAGAGAGTCTTGCGCCAGACGGATCAGACGGATCAGACCCTTTGAGACAGCTAAACGGTGTTTAAGGGCCGTGTAGCCTACATCGATCAAAGCGTAATAAAGCTCGTAAACTGAAATCGTTCTATATATATATATATATATAATATATATATAATATATATATATATATATAGATATATATATATATATATATATATATATATATATATATAGAACGATGTAAAAAGCTTTTTTGAACAATATATATATATATATATATATATATAAATTATATATATATATATATGTGTAAATATATGTGTGTGTATGTATGTGTATATATATGTTTGTATATATACTTGCTCTACAGAATATATAAAACATCATAATTATTTACCTACCACTATTATACCACTTTATATATATGCAATAAGCAATTGGGACGGGCTGTAACTAATGTTTGCTAAAACTTGTAGCCCAACCCGTTTGCTCTTCTAAATTAACCTGTATTTATTAACTGTAAAGTTACATTGTAAATTTAGAGCAATAAAATATGTTTAAACTAACCTATACTATATATGTCCCACGGCAGAGAAAAGTGAAAATACTTTCGATCAGTGTAGCCCCTGATCAACCTACTACTCCCCGCGGTCTGACCATGGCATATACTATATATGTCCCACGGCAGAGAAAAGTGAAAATACTTGCGATCTGTGTAGCCCCTGATCAACCTACTACTCCCCGCGGTCTGACCATGGCATATCCCAGCCAGCATGACCATATCGGGCCGATATCGGATACCAATCGGCATATCGGCATATCGGCCCGATAACGGGCCGTCCTCGTGCCGATATGGACACATGTACAACTGCATATCGATGTTTATAGGATATTTTACGTGGATATGTTCTATTTTTGTTATTATTTGTATTTAATGCTGGTTTTGGCGATAAATGTGTACAAAGACATATATAGATTTGCCGATAACTGGCCGCCGACGGCCCGATATCGACATATCGGCCCGATAACGGGCCGTCCTCGTGCCGATATTGACACATGTGCAACTGCATATCGATGTTTATAGGATATTTTACGTGGATATGTTCTATTTTTGTTATTATTTGTATTTAATGCTGGTTTTGGCGATAAATGTGTACAAAGACATATATAGATTTGCCGATAACTGGCCGCCGACGGCCCGATATCGACATGTGTGTCGATATCGGCCCGATAACGGGCCGTCCTCGTGCCGATATTGACACATGTACAAATGCATATCGATGTTTACAGGATATTTTACATAAATATGTTCTATTTTTGTTATTATTTGTATTTAATGCTGGTTTTCGCGATAAATGCGTACAAACACATATATAGTTTGCAGATAACTGGCCGCCGACGGCCCGTTATCTAAAACTTTCTGCAGCAAATGATAAATTCATAGTGGATAATTGTAAAAGCTATATTAAATGATCTCAATTTAATTTTTATGATATTTCTTTGATAAGGATAAAAATAATCTACTAGGCTACACAACATGTGCAAATCTCTCCTTGTATTTTAATACAAATATTTATTTACTTCTGTGCTCTTTCTTTCTTTTGGCGCAAAATCTTAACAAAGGCAAAGAAAGACGCATTTCATATTCTTTAAATATTCACTGCTAAAAGTGGAAATACATTCTGAACACCATTGCAACTGTTTTTGGTAGAATAATAATATTGAATTGTATTGAAGCTAAAACAACTGGTAAGCATGTTGAATAAGATGTTTTAGATAGTATGATTAGTAGTGTAATGCGTTTTCGTGGGTGTTTGCATAATTTGAATGTTATGTAAGTTGGTTCTGTAGTTTGTTCATTTATAGTACGATAGTAATACTATTACGTGAGCTGTATCCTGGGAGTAGTTTCTGAAATTTGTTCTAGCAAAGAAAACAGTTTCATTACCCTGAACAATGACATTGTTTTGTTAGCTGTAATTCTTGAAAAATGAATATCCAGACACACATAATGGAAAAAGAATTCCGCCGACACATTTCCTAATTTAGATTTATTCATGGGCCAGCTTTCACCTTTTTCATTCATAGATTATGCAGATTGTAACATCACGGCTAACTGATTAAGAATTATAGGTGCATATTTCCGTTGACTAAATTTATGTAAACAATAAATAATCAATATAAAATTGTGCTGCCGCCACAAATCTTGTTCAGTTTCCGCGTTTTAAACCTAACCGCGCACCAGACAGGAAGTTGTAAAAATCCAGAAACTCTGTTGGCTAGCAACCACCAATTAGTTTTACTATACAACTTAACCGATTCCTCCAAATATGGCCATTCTCTCACACTTTCACTATTCGTATGCATGCTGTGGAACCTACCTGTTCATAACCTGCAACCTGTCTGCACCGGATTTTCACTAATTAAACAATATGTTCACTTACTCCTAAGAAAGAAAATTTCAACATTGTCCTGTCCGCCATATTGTCTATCATCAAAGTGTCATGTGACGTAGTGTTCACATCAAGTGACAAGCAGGCTCAGTAATTTCTTTTAAATGCTAGAAATATGCTGGAAACTGGTGTTAAAAACACCCCAACATGTTTCTCAAGTAAAATTGGGCTGTAATGGATCAGGATTTACAAGCAAACTGGGTCTGTGGCCTCAAAACGTCTGCACTATTTTTTTATACCGGACTACTAAAGCATACCCCCTGGCCGATGTGTACTATATTTAGCACAGTGATAACCTATAAGCGCATTTTTTTGCTATAATATCTCAATAAACTGCCTACCATTGTCTTGTCTGACCTATTTCGTGACAGCAAATGTAATTTGACATTATTTAGAAGACTAACTTTTCAACAGTGGCAATTTAAGAATGGTCATATAATTATGGCTGTCCAGCTGCGAAACTTCAGTTTCACCAGAATTTTCCAGAGTATTATTTTCTCATATATTTCTTAGGAAAAGTCTATATTGTTGATGCACCTGTAAAATATTATTATAAATAGATGGTGCTTGTCAAAAATATTGGCTGTTCCACAATTATGGGGTTAAAACGATTAAATGTATCGAAAGTCGGGTGATTTCGGAGTATTTTTGTCATTTTTTTATCATAAAAACAGGCGAAAAAGTGACTTTCGAAGTATTTAGTCAATCTACATGTTGTAATTTGCATAGAAACATTTGTCCGCATAACTTAGTGACATGCCAGAATGATACGTGTCAAATTAAATTGAAACTAGCCCAGTGTGTGAGTGCTGCCAGCGAATTCAGACATAGAAGTGTTAAAATGTCACAGGAAATTGAAACACGTGTGCCCGTGTTGACACTTGTTTCCTTAGGGTATAGACACTGCCTGTTAAATGAGCAATGCTATCCCATATATATTTCTCTACCGATATGCACTGCTCAGAGTGAACTTGGTTAACCTAATGAAAACATGCCGGCCAATAAGCATAGGAGGCTGGGTAAAAAATGCGGATTTCAAACGGGGCGGGTAAATGAAAATAAAGGTAAAAAACTTTCTTCTCACTCACCAAATGGAACAAATCATAGGTACATCAGGCTAACCAAAGACTCATTTGAATCCCGGGTTAATGTAAATGAAAATAAAACGTTTACCTGTAAAGATGTTAATGGTACGGACAATGATGTAACTGTTCTGCGCTCTCTGTCGAGGCGTCCGAAACTCATTGACGAATGCGCCGTACCGGAAATGCATCCGTACACCCCGATCTGTTGATAAACAAATTATATCGACCGTATGAGGTCCAGAAGATGTTTAATACTGAAATAAACAGTCATCGCGCCTTTAATACGCACTGTAGTGGCGAAATGGTATTTGATGCGGCCGCATCAAGAAAATGGGGCATTTGTTGGGCTGAGCGGCTAAAATGCACCCGATGTAGATATAAAAGTAAATATTATAAACTATATGAAGAGGTTCCGTCAAGTCGAAAGGGTAGGAAATCAGGGAAAGCTAATGTGGGTTTGCAGCTGGGCCTTATGAGCACACCAATCAGTAATTATGGTGCTTGTCGGCTGTTGGTAAACACAAACATAATTCCGCCGACGTATAACTCTATGCAAAAGCAGTCAAATAGGATAGCAGAGTCTATGGTTGGCTTAAACACTAAAAGTATGCATGAAATCAGACAAGCTGTGGCCAGAGAGAATGAACTCTGTGGCAATAAACGTAGCAAGACGGTTCGAGTTGAAGGTGACTCTTGCTACAATAACCCAATATTCAATAGCGACAGTACACCATTTCAAGCGGGTACAATCGTGACAACCACTATGTGCGAGAATAATACCAAAGATAAATTAATCATTGGGCATTTGTTGGCAGTAAGCTGTGCATAATAGGTAGTAAGCTAAGAAATCAGGGTGGAGATATCAGCTGCCCAAACCATCATGGTCACTGCACTGCCAACCTCCCCGAAAATGAGTCAATAGGTAATGAAGCGAAATGGAATGAAATAGTTACGAAGCAGATAAATAGTGACTTACATGTTAGTCATTACACGGGGGACGGTGATAATAAATCACACAAAGGTGTAGATGCCGCTCAACCAGGGGTAACGGTAACGCATCTAAAAGATATCCGCCATCTGAGTAACTCCCTGAAACGAGAAATAAACAAGGCGCCATTTAGCTCGAACATGTTTCGTGGGGTCAAGAAAACAAACTTGAGAAACCTATTTGCTCTCTCTGTAAGATCCAGGTGCATTTCAGAGTTGAGGCAAGCACATGCCAAACATAATGGTAACTTAGAACAGATAAAGAGCATAATGCCAGGAATAATTTGCACAATAGTCATGTGTTTCAAAGGTTACTGTGGCAAGCAATGTTCACAGAATAGTTTGGTTTGCCCCGGGGACTACCGCAGGGCAAAGAACTACCTCCCCTCAACTACAATGTTAAAAATGACGGAGGATGAAAACTTGTTCTGAAACGGTGCATAGAAACTTTCCTTGGTCCTAAATCAATTGACAGTACAAAATTACTCACTTCAACTCAAAAATGTGAAGCAGCAAACCGTGCGTACCAGACATCAAATTCAAAAGCAACGACATTCACGCGCAATTTCTCCGGTCGAATTCATGGTACAATTCTAAACTTAAACCTAGGTTTTGGGGATGCTACAATACTGAAAACAGACTCAGTAGGGGCCAGCTTAACAAAAGGTTCTTCAGTCATCAAGCACATCCGGAAGATAGAGAAAAGTCGTGTACGGAAAAAGTGTCAGACCACAATGCGTAAACTAAAGAAAGCTAGGTATGCCGCGCGATTACGAAAATTCAAACTACACTCTGAGTTACATTACGCCAAGGGTATGACAGATCCTAAACCAGACTTTGCAAACCTGCCCCATCTACTCGAGCACCAGTATGCTTGCTAGTATGTATGAAAAGCAGCACTACATGTAAGGTTGAGAGTCTTGTAAGTGCATACTGATAATTAGAGTTGACTATCTGAGCAGCCATGTAGTACTCACAATATATCATATTGTGATAGCTCGAAAACAATATGTGCTGTAAGAATTGTATGTATCAGGGAATCCGATGTTTTTTACCTTCGGCATTAAATTGCAACTTTCACTCCATCTTCCCTTAGCTGGGTGCTTATTACAATTAATACACAGTAGCAGAAAACAGCTTGCAGCGGTATGATATAATTTCTGCTAAATTTAAAATTTTGAATTTGTTTCTGGAAAAATGTAGCCAAGAAGTACTGGCGTAGACCCTGATCGCGCAGCCAAATTTGGTCATAATGTTTTTGCAAGTATTCAACCGAGTTAATAAATAATGTTTAGAAAAAACGTTGCTACCTGTTGGGGAGCTATACAAACTTGATACCGGTTAGTAATCAAATACACAGTGCCAATTAAAGCGACGCGCCACTTTAATATGGCTGAACTAGTCAGTAACAGGCTCATCTGGCTCCCTGATGCATCTCAAATCTGTGTAATAGTATGTAGACATGTACATAATGTAGATAGGTATACAGTTAATTTACCGTAATTAATAAAACAGGAACTATTAGCAGATACAGGGTGGATATGTGACGCCGTCGAGTGCATGGCTCAGATAGCGCTTTTCGCTATGGCAATTCTTTCGAGAATTATTTATAATTGTTGACTCAGCACTCAGGTGGGCCGGGTTAACACACAGGGAACAACCACATAAATGATATTTCAAGGTGCCTGGGTATTTCAAACACATTATGGTGTAACATGAATGCTACTCTATGTGTAATAGTATATTTTGTTCTTGCATCATTTGGAAATTTAACTTTAATCTTTCCATATTTGACTCGTACACCTGTGGTTATCCCGACCCACTTGATGCAACCATTTTCATTAAATAAAACAGATTTTCCAGCAATTCTGTCCTTTGTTCTCTTAATAAAACTTGCTGTAGCCATGATTAAAACCGTTTAGAATTGTTTTCAAAGAAAGCAGACGACATCCACTGATGACCCGGAAATGCTTATAGGCTAGCAACCACCAATTAGTTTACTATACAACTTAACCGATTCCTCCAAATATGGCCATTCTCTCACACTTTCACTATTCGTATGCATGCTGTGGAACCTACCTGTTCATAACCTGCAACCTGTCTGCACCTGACTACTAAAGCAAACCCCCTGGCCGATGTGTACTATATTTAGCACAGTGATACCTGTTGACTTTCACGCAAATTTACAAATAAAGCTGTTTTTAAGCACCAAGGCGTAAGTGTATATAGGTTTCATGCTATTTTCATACGTAAACATACCTTATTGAGCGTTGTATATTGTCATTTCGTCATATTCGCATTAATAACTGCATGTGTCAAAAGTTCTCATTTCGCACTCGGTCTGTTTCGGACCCGGACGTTTTAATTTCCATACGCTGTGTTTACCCAGGCATTTTGTAACTTTTCATCATAATTTGACAACTAAAGGTTTTTCTTTAATCCATAATGTATACATAAGTCTAAGATAGCTTCAGAATGTAATCTTCAGAGGTTGAACCTAGAATGTCAAATTCTTGTGATTCTAATGAGTATGAATAATGCTGTATTTCATGCTAGTCCGCGTTATGCTGTTGACACTTGTTGAATTGTCTCAGCGACAAAGTATTTACATACTAAGGTAGTTTGATCTTATTTTAGATCTATATGTCACACTGACAGTCTGTTATGTCGTGACTGCTCATTGGGTTGTCTCGATAAGATGATTCTAATCTGATTGTTTCATAATTGCTTTTTTATGATTGTATTGTACCTACATGTACATTGTATGTCGGAACATAGACATTATGTTCGTTTATTTTGCATTTCCAGTTTTTACGGTTGTCAGAGACGCCAGAATAAATATTGAAGAAAACCGTTCGCTATCTGTCGATTCTTACAAATCAATCACTAAGACAGTGAAATCCTGTAAGAAGGTTACAGAATAAAAATTGATAAATAAACATATGTATCCCCAACCTTTCTAAGGGTTTGATCACATGACCAAATTGACTGATTTGTTTGTGGTAAATGCTGTAATACCGGTTTGATCCTCTTTTTTTTTCACCAAAATATTTGTTGTTTGAGAAGAAAAACTGAATGAACTATATGTACATGTAACGAGAATTCCAAATTATCAACTTTATCTATAAAGGACACATCTTGTAGTTGTTAATAAGGGCAGAAATTGATTATATGAAGTCCGACTTCGAGAATAAATCAATTTTCCTGTGAGATCACCATCAATTAAACATGCTAAATTCAAGATTTGTTGTATTTGCCAAATTCTTGTGGTAACGTACATAACATTGTATTGAAATATGGCTAATTGTCCAACAGATGAATACTGGACAAAACGCAGAAAAATAAAAGCGAAAGTTCGAGAACACTTGGATGCCATACATGAGCTGGAGCTCGCGGAATCACTTTTCAGTATTCAATCAGATCAATCGGGTATATTTGATAGGTCTCTCTCTGATCAAGTTGATGATGAAAATGTCGCTTTAGTTACAAGACAGTCCGATTCTGAGTCTTGTACAGAAGAAATCATTGTTGATCATGTTGATATTGGAAGTGAAACTGGTGATGTCACTGATGTGACCCATGCTGATTGTGGTACATTAGGTGATGATATATATCATCCTTTTCTAGCTGATGCACCATGTAAGTGGCCGTGGAGAATACTGCTGGTAATTATCAATTTCAACCATCTGCTGAAGCCTGAACATGTATTATCGTCATCAGTGTTCTCCACCAGCCATAATTATAAGGTGGGGGCATTTTGAAAATAGCTAAAATTAACGCGCAAAATTACTCAAATGAAATGTCTTATTTCTTTAATAATAGAGGGAATACAGAAACAAATGGTTAAACGTGATCTTATTGAACATATGTTGATGAATTCAATGCCAGAAGTTGATTTGGAAGATGATTTCTAATTAAGTTATGCACATCAAAATTTGAGTTTGATAATTATAAGGTGGGGGTGCCTCAGGATAAGGTGGGGGGCATGTAAGTGGCCGTGGAGAACATGTATACTCCCAATATTGAACAACCACTAAACAATTGGCAAACAATGCTTAAAGGTAGATGCCATCAAATAATGTCCAGATACATTTATATGTAGACTAGTTGGGTACTAACCTAATTAAAATGTAATTATTCCAAATGTTTTTATGTATAAAGTTTATAAAAGAAAATGTATTGAACAAATAATTATATATTTATAAATTAATTATTTTAATATCTTCATTTTTCTAACCATTTGTAGGATAGTTATGAGAAAATGCCGATCCAAAAAAATCTGATACGGGCGGAGTTCGAGTCGGACATCCAGACCGATGTAGAGGAGCCGAAACAGAAACGGAGAAGATGGTAATTAGATACCTAACATCACTTACTGTTTGTCTATCCCAATCAAACTGGGATGACTCACTAGCCCAGTGGTACTTGTATACACAGGAGCACGAGGAATGGTTGATCAACTTCATGTTTTGCGGCTTATTCCAGTGTATTTCGGTGCATTTCCCATTATTTCTATGTAAGCTCGATAATTCGTGTACTTTGGGTAATTTTCGTAGATTTGGGTGATCGTGTTATCCTCTCATAATGACAGAAGGAATGAAAGCTTTATTCTCGATTGGCGAGTAAAAGTTCCGAGTTCCGACCCCCTCGACTTCGAGACTGATTCCATCGTCAATAGTCAACAAATTACTCCAAAGTCAAAATTCAGATTATATCGATTCGAGAGACATATAACAATATTTTGATGCAGACAAAACTTGAACAACATTATTTGTGGTATATATTGAATATATAAAAATGGGTTTCATCGCCGATTTTGAATCAAGACGACATCCCGGAGATAACACATCTCGTCTCCGGCATGCGATCCATGACGTATGACCTATGGTGCAATTTCATTGGCTTACTAGTCGAGACACTTTACTAAAAAATCCAAAAATATTTTTGGATTTCGTAGTATAAATTCTGACACGGATGTGTCGACACTGTTGTGGTTTTGTAACGCGCTCAATGAGTCAGCCAATGAACGCCGCGCTTACAAATAGCATTTACACACTGTTTATCAACAATCTCCGCTTTCTAATCTTAGTTTGATAATGGACAATATATGTTCTTTTTTAGACAGAATATGAAAGTCTAACTTCAAGTGACGGTCCATACCATATACAACAATATTAATGGACAGAATAAAACCGGGTTTGTTGTTATTGGTGGAGAATTAAGCGTTTTATCATTAAAAATCTGCTGCGGACTGTCGCGATCTTTCTTTTTACCATTCTAACTGTGATAACGTAATCTGACACGGGATTGTGTGGAGGCGTTAGGTATGCGGCGTAGAATGTGTCGCGTTTGTAACAAACCAGCCAGACCACCAAATACACACGAATAACACACAAAACACCGAAATATCAACCATTCCTCGTGCACCTGTGCTTGTATATACATGTACAACCAGAAATGGTTGAATCCCTGTCATGGGCTTGAATAAATAGTTTCCCAGTATTATCATATCCCACCCCTCTTTCGGAGGAGACCAGATATTTCCATACTTCACTATGGTTGTATAGACCCTGCATGTCGTTGTGTCTCTTTTATGACTTAAAATTCGATCTTCCACGGTTTCCATCTGCTTTACTTCATACTCTACATACATGCACACATTTTTTAGTTAGTGATGAGCATACTGTGATCAACCATGAATCAAATATATACTTTGTAGGCCCACCCTGCGGTATGATGACAGCGACACTGACGAAAATGTTACTCCGTCTGCCAGTCGAGGCAAAGTGTCGGCCACCTCCACTCATACCGTCTCGGCAGGCGAAATACCAGAGGCACTACCATTGCCTCCAGCCAGGGTTCCCATAACGAGCCCACTACGTGCGCATCAACAAACAGCGCCATCACTACCACACACCGGACGTACGGAAGGCCATCTGTCACGTGCGCCATCACTCCACCATACGGACGTCACGGTCCATTCTATACGAACAGTGCCATCCACGCCATCAGCGTCAACAACACCCCGAGTACCGGCACCAGGATCTTCAGCCAGTGTGTCGTTCAAAGTTGTTGTTTTTTTTTCACACACAAACTTTACTTAATACTACAGTATGCCATAGGGGCATATCCATGTTTTACTAACATAATATCCTAGTTTTTTCCTACAGTTTGTGACTTGAAAAACCCAAATACAGGTATATAAGCCCCATTGCTCCCAATGAAATGATGGTATAGATTGCAGATATTAACGGTTACGTGAATGAGCCCGAACATGAGCAAAAAATATTTCCTATTGCATATCCGATAACAGTTGGAATCGATGTTGCTATTTTGAGACAATATCCATGAATCCCATCAAATATGTGAAATCGTACCAATACAAAATGTTCTCTGACACACATAGGCTATGCAATTTTCCCAAAATAGTTGATGTCATTTACGAAAAATATCTCAAAATAACTAACTCTCGAACATTTAATAAGGCAACTTATCTCTAGAAAGGACTGGTTCTTCATTCAATTATTATTACCAATCTGTTACACTACATGCATTGTCATCAAAGTGTTTATATACTCGTTTATATACGGTTTCAAAGTCACAAACTGTAGCTATGACAGTCAGGCTATGTTATACCTAGTATGTGTATTTGAGCGTCAGTTTATTGAAATCCATCTAACTAGTGTCACCATTGTTATAGTATTGCTGACGTCTAGAATCATTAATTGTTGTTTTTTTTCCTTACTGTGCATGTGCTATGTATTTAAGCCTCAATTTGTGAAAGTCGGCTTAAAGCGGTGTAACCATTGTTAATAGTATTACTGACATCTAGTCATTATTAGTCTATTTTCCTACTTGACTGCTGGTGGGTGGTAGGAGGGAGCAGGCGAAGGGTAATTTAACGATTCGGCATTCATCCTTACCGGAAAGCTGACCTACATTATTTGGCCCTTTTTTACCGTTTTGGCACCCTGGTACTTGAGAGCTGAACCCTGTTATGCTCCATTAAGAAGGAATATGCTTATTTTAGCTAACACATGTTACTTTAGGGCAGAGCTAAGTGACTTTGGTGTGGCATGGACCTGGCACCAGGTCAGGATATTCTGATTTCAGGGCTGAATATATAGTTTATGTAAATATTGAGCTCTGATTTTGGGAATTTCCCTCATTTTTTACAGGTTAAATGCGGGATAGTCCATCCCGTTGGCCCGGCCTTACATGACCCTGGTTGTTGATAGGCCGTTAAACACCAATAATCAATCAATCCTACTTGCTCTTTGCGTAGTATTTTTAGCGTCAGTTTGTGAAAGTGGGCTTAAAGTATTTGTAACCATTGTTATAGTATTACTGACATCTAGTCATTATTTGTTTACTTTTCCTACTTGCTCTTTGCGTAGTATTTAAGCGTCAGTTTGTGAAAATCGGCTTAAAGTATTTGTAACCATTGTTATTGTATTACTGACATCTAGTCATTATTTGTTTTACTTTTCTACTTGCTCTTTTGCGTAGTTATTTAAGCGTCAGTTTGTGAAAATCGGCTTAAAGTATTTGTAACCATTGTTATTGTATTACTGACATCTAGTTATTATTTGTTTACTTTTCCTACTTGCTCTTTGCGTAGTATTTAAGCGTCAGTTTGTGAAAGTCGGCTTAAAGTATTTGTAACCATTGTTATAGTATTGCTGACGCCTAGTCATTATTTGTCTATTTTTCTACTCGCGCATTGTGTAGTATTTGAATGTCAGTTTGTGAATGTCGGCCTAAAGTCAAGTTCTGATTTCAGGAATTACCCCATATATGGACAGGTTGATTGGGATAGTCCAGTCTGTTGGCCCGGCCTTAAATTACCATAGCTGTTGATAGAGGCCTCTGTTCAACAACAATAACCCAATAACCCCACAATACACCCTGATTGCGGGCAGTTGGTGCTTTGTCAGGGGCATGAGGAGGGTAATTTAACAATCTGAGTGGGTGGTAGGAGGGAGCATGCGATGAGTCGTTCAACAATTGGTGTTCAACTTTACCTGAATGCCGACCTACATGGTTTGGCCCTCATGTACCGTTTTGGGCCTCTGGTACTTGAGGGCTAAATCCTGGTATACACCATTAAGATAGTAATAAGATTAGAGCTGGTCACATTACATTTGTGTTTGAAGCTAAGTGACTCTGGTGTGGCATAGACCTGGCTCCAGGTCTGGGCATTCTATTTGCAGGGCTGAATATGTATTTTTTGTAAATATTGAACTCTGATTTTAGGAATTTCCCTCATTTTTGGACAGGTTGAATGCAAGAGAGTCTGGACATCTTGTTGGCCCGGCCCAAAAGATGCATACCCATACATTACACAGAATATTTTTATAACAGAACTTAAACAGATACCTAGTTTTGTAATTCCACACGTTTCCTACATCAAAAGCGACCGCGGCGCTTTTTACACAATATTACCTAATTTCTCAATACTGTACACAGAGTGATGCGTGTATCATGGGTAATGTGTGGGTATGCATCTTTAAATGACCTTAGATGTTGATGGGCTGTTAAACACCAATAATCAATCCTGATCCTTATAGAAGAATGCTTACTTGCATGGTTCCCGATACTTGAGAGCCGAATCCTGCTATACCAAATTGACAACTATGTGCGACTTGAACCTGTCACCAGGCTAGAATATTCTAATTTAAGAGCTGAATATACATGTATATTAGAAATATATACATCAAATTCTGATTTTGGAAATTTTACTAATTATAGACGGGTTGAATACGGGATAGTTTCGACACATTAGTTGAATGAATTCATTTGTTGATATGTCATGAATTTATTGAATATATGTGATACACCAATAATCAACCTATCTGCTTTGTTGGTCCCATCTTTAATTGCCCATATTGGTATTTACAACAATCTAGTCGTGTTATAAAATTATCTTTATGTAAAATTGTGTTTATATACATGTGCGTTAATGATAAAATACAAAAATACTAAACATCGACTTTGTATGCATTATGCCCAAAGTGGAATATGTCAGTGACCTATGTTGGTATGAGTTTGCATTTATAGTGGTCAATTTTCACATTGGACTGATACTGGCATTGAAGCTGTAGACATACGGTACAAATATTGGTACAATATGTTAAAATCAAATTGTGCCAATAATTGTTGATTGCTAAAACAATATCAATCCAATATATAATTCCAATATCGGTCCGATGGGAAAACGATCAGCTGCCAATATCGGTCCGATGGGAAAATTATCAGCTGCCAATATCGGGCCGATGGGAAAACGATCAGCTGCCAATATCGGTCCGATGGCAAAACGATCAGCTGCCAATATATGTCCGATGGGAAAACGATCAGCTGCCAATATCGGTCCGATGGGAAAACAATATCGTGCCAATATCGGACCTACGTTGGCATGATATTGATATCGGTCCGATATCGGACCGACGTCCATCCGACACGATATCGGGCCGATGAGATGTCGATTTGCAAACCGCTAATCGGTCCGATATCGAAAACGACATCGGGCCGATATCGAGAGTATATCGGTGTTATGTCGGTCCGATATCGACATGCTAGCTGGGATACTATATATTAATTATAGACCTATCTCTTTGATTAGCTGTTTGGGAAATGTTTTGGAACGAGTTGTTTTCAAACATGTATATAACCACCTTGATATTAACAACCTTATTTATAAAAGTCAATCCGGATTCATCCCAGGCCATTCCACGGTATACCAACTAATAGATATATATAATCAGATATGCAAGGCAATGGATGAACGAAAACATACGTGTATTGTCTTTTGTGACATTTCTAAAGCATTTTATAGAGTATGGCACCTCGGACTTTTATTTAAGCTAAACCCAAATGGTGTAGAAGGTCCCCTTCATAACTGGTTCAGAAATTATTTATCAAACAGATCACAAAAAGTTTCTATAGGCAGTTCTTATTCTGAAAGTAAATTGATAAATGCTGGTGTTCCCCAAGGCTCGGTTCTTGGACCTCTTTTGTTTCTTATATACGTTAATGATATTGCTGACAAACTACTTAGTACAACCAGGCTATTTGCTGATGACTCATCCTTAGCTGTCTCGTCAAAAGACATGAACACCATAGCACGTACTATAAACCATGATTTAAATGATTAGCAGCATGGGCTCACCAGTGGCTTGTAACATTTAATCCTTCTAAAACTGATGCTATGATCTGTTCATTAGCTCGATACACAGAGCCATCGCTCTATTTTAATGATATTCAACTTCATTTTGTCCAACATCACAAACATTTGGGTCTAACTCTCAGTCATGATGGTACCTGGCACGAACATATTTCTAACATAATTAAGTCTGCATCTAAGGTTTTATGTTCTATGAAAATGCTTAAATTTAAATTAAATAGATAAACATTGAATCAAATATATATATCGTACATGAGACCAGTACTCGAATATGCATCAATCGTATGGGATAGTTGTACACAATATGAACGCGAATCTCTTGAAAAACTTCAATACGAAGCAGCCGGAACAGTTACAGGTATAACCCGTTCATGCTCTATTAACAGACTTCTCCTAGAAATTGGATGGATACCCCTTTCAGACCGAAGACATATTCAGAAGCTTATACTTATTTATAAAGAAAAGGCCGGTGTACTTCCTTCATATATACATTATATACACTATTTCCACAACTAGTTGGTGATAATAACACATACGGATTACGTAACATGAACAATTTTATCACATTAACAAGACGGACAGAACTGTATTCTAAATCGTTTATGCCGTCATCAGTAGCATCTTGGAATGAACTAAATGAGGATATAAAAAATTCTACATCGACGGCCGTTTTTAAAAATAAACTAAAACAACTATTCAGACCTCCAATTGTTCCAGAATATTTTCTTATCGGCGACAGAACATTATCCATTTACCACTGCCGCATAAGAAACCAATGTAGTAATGTTAATGCTGATCTATATAAGAATCACTTGAGAGAATCCCCTTTATGCCAATGTACACTCGAAGATGAAGATGCCGAACATTTCGTTTTTAAATGCCAACTATTCCATCAGCAACGATTAAACTTTTTTGCAGCAACCCGTCAGTGTAGCCCCTGGTCAACGTACTCAGTCCTGCGGTCTGACTATGGCCTATACCATATGCATAAAATAATATTCATACTTTTTCAATAACAGTTCCATAAATCAATATCATTGTGTCTCACTCTTTGCAGAAACTGGCATGATATTTAGCAGACCATTAACAGACTATCTGTTGTCTCTGTGTCCCAAGTTAATGTACATTAAGACGATTTTCAGTGTTCAATGTTTGTTTATCCACGCGATCTGTCAGACGCATGTCGCTTAGAGTTCCATAATTCAAAGTTGAACATAATTGTTGGGATCAGTGTAGCCCAGATCAACCTGTTATGCGGACTGAATATGGCATTTTCTATATGTGGGTATCTGACCGTGACAATTGGCATACAGGTATAGCCCATGGAAAACATGCACTACCTTGCCGTCTGACTATGGCCTATATTAAGTGGTTCAATCCGGATTCTCCCACTTTCTGATGACCAAAGGTCCTGATTTTACCACTTTACATGTTCACAAGTAAATGACTGTTCCTGATTCAGGGCTATAGTCTGTATCAATCAGTATAGGGTTACTGATTTTACATGTTAATTAATGTCAGGCTAATTTTACTTATTATACAACAGTTTAAATGAAATTACATGTACTTTGATCTTTCATAAAGCCAATGGGTAATAAATGAATAATGTGTGTAAACCAAGTATTTGCAAGTCGTCTATATGTTTCGTTAATAAATAGCGAAAACGTTAGCGAAAACAACAGAGCGCATGCTGAATGTAAGTTCACATATATATGATATGTAACGTTCGCCAATTTCTACATCGTATATGTATGAAGTTGTGCGAGTATGTTCTGAAAATACTGCCCATTTGTATGGCTAACTGAACTTAATGAAATGAAATATTTATTTACATACTTGTTATTAACAAAGGTTTATAGATGAGTAGTATATAGGGAGTTAAAATGATACCACCAACCTACATACCACCCCTACGCTCCATCTACGGTCCCACAGCCCTCGAATTTGTATATAAACTGAATAGACAAAAAGTGCGGACCACCTATGGAATACAGAGCCAAGTTAGACAACTGTGTACTTTCTAAAGCGGGTCTTCCTTGTCAGAGTTGTCTCTCTTATACCATTTGGTCAGATTAATTAATTAATTATTTAAATAATTAATTATTATATTTGCTAACATATAGGAAGTATATTAATTGATTATTTAAATAATTAATTAATTAATTAATTATTTAAAAAAAAAGTATATTTGCTATATAACATATAGGAAGTATAAAAATATACCTGCGAGAAATTTCTTCGGACGAAGAATAAATGATGAGAAAATTATTCCGCCTCAACTGATTAGCGGTGTAGAAAAGCTTCATATAACTAGAGATCATTATTTATTAATTAATTAATTAATTAATAAATTAATAATTTAAAAAAAAGTATATTTGCTAGCATATATATGGTACTGGTGCTGCTCCCGAATTCAATTAGAAATTTGGGGATGGTGTTGTAACTTTTCCTCCCACTTTATCATCCAGTTTTAACCTAAATTTATTCCAATCAGTTTTCTCAATCTTGGGAAGGGTGGCACGTGCTTTCGTTCTAATAGTATTTTTTAAATCCTCATATCGAGACATCTCCTCCACCACCAACTCAAATTCAGCGTCCGATATATTGTTATCGGCCAACGCTTTGGACACGATAACGTCGATGCTATTTTTCTTAGACCTCGCGAGAACCGATATTCTGTCGTGCTTTCTACTTTTATTTTCGAATTTCCTTCCCACCACCCTGAACGCCATACATAACAACCCCGACCCAGTGGCTACACCACTCAAACCCGCGGCAATAGGAAATGCCACGACTGTAGATAACAATGCAACGGTTCCGGCCCAACCCATTATAGAAATTGCTGCCAACACGGTGCTCACCCCCTCCACTATATTTGCAGCTCGTCTATATTTTTTAGCATTTACCCTCTGAGTTTCCTCTCGTTTTAGAATATCCTGCATCTCTATGATATTTTCCAACCTAAAATCTGAACTTATTTCGCCAAAACCAATATCATCCAATCCGCGATTGGGGTCCAACATTGTATTGTCCACCCCCCCCCCCCCCCCACCTCTCCCCCCCCCCCACCCGTTCTACCCCATCCACTACGAGATTTGCGATGACCGCGCCCACAGGTTTACCACTAGCATTAACCGAACAGACCGCCATTCGTCGAACCGTACCTGGAGATGTCATGACGTATCCCCCATATCTATTGCTCGCTTTGGCACCGAATGAATATTCATAGGCCCCCTCATTTAATGGCTCCCTCTTCTCAGCCCAAACTGTGATGATGGGGTTTCTGCTGCGTAATAACTTAAACTGCTCTACAGATGTGTCCGCCTAGTTCAGTAAGTGCTGTCTGGTCCTCAGAGCGCAACATCCCATAGGCTTCCGTAAGGTCCGTCTGTATATCTGATCGGACTTTCTCAATACCCGTCCGGACTTCCTCAATCCCCGTCCGGGCCTCTTGGTGAACTTGTGCTATAGATGTTAGGACGTCCGTTCTCTGTTGTTCTCTACGAATGTGCTTTGTAGCTGAAGTCACAGTGTCATCAACCAGTGCTACGGTTTTCCCGGTTAAAAATCACTCTCTGTTGGGGTGAATCCCCCTTCTGCCGGTTCCAAATTCTTTGAATTTATATCTGTCACCCAATCCCGTTCAAGGGAAGAACTACCTGGTCCGTATATACTCATAATAATGTTCTTAAAATTAAATTATAATATTGGGGGCACTTATACTCAATTGGTAATTTCTAGGACGACCGAAATCGGGTAATAGTTCTTCAACTCTCTCGCTTGATCATCAAGAATAGAGACCGTAAATTCGTGGATATGTCCCGATTCCAAAACTTTCATCTCGGGGCGTGGGAAGTCTAAGGTCACAGTCTCCCCAAAGAAACAATCACTGGCTTGCACGGTTTTCAGTGATGTGCTGGGAGATCCGTCTAACATGTTGTACGATGTGTTCACTCGATCCAGGTATACCCTGAGATTTTTCGTGAAGACAAAGTTCACCGGGTTATCACCGAGGTACTCACCAGAGAGACAAACACTCCTTTATTTGCGGAGTATGTCTCTCTAAAACCGAGTTGAATACCCAACATCGGGAAGATCATTATCTGGCTGTCTGGGTCGATGGTCATTTTTGCAAGTCCGGTAGCCTTCGATACTGTGAGGTTGACTATACCGTCAAGCTCTGTGGAAACAAAGTCTATGAGCTGTCTTAGTCCGTGAGGCAGCTTT
The DNA here is from genome assembly GCA_029237695.1 of Conchocele bisecta. Classification (NCBI taxonomy): domain Eukaryota; kingdom Metazoa; phylum Mollusca; class Bivalvia; order Lucinida; family Thyasiridae; genus Conchocele; species Conchocele bisecta. The sequence continues at coordinate 76,373,461 of CM055265.1, read as the reverse complement.
ACGCCTACTTGTTGTCCATCATTCACATAGTAAAACCCTTCGCTCGTCCCCACATTCTGCCACCCAACCGTGATTGATCTGAGGCCTACCCGGCGTTTTCCGCAGCAGTTGTCGATTGACTTCTGAAGTTCACAACTCTCTTTTTGAACTTTAGTGATAGTAGCAAACATGGTAATATACTTTCAAAAGATTTTGGGTTCAATTCTGTTTATGTTGGAAATTTATTCTGCATATCTAATATACAGGATATCTAATATACAGGATATTAGATATACAGGATATTAGAGATATATATTATTCACTGTAGAAGATGGTGAAACGCTACGGTGTAAAAACCTCGCGTTAGGTCGGCAAGACATATGCATCACAATGAATGGGGACAAGTTCGAAGCCCGTTTTCTAGATTTGACATACAAGTACACAAACCCCGTAATAACTGGCAATATCGATGTGAACAACGCAGCTGTTGTGGCGTGGAAGACAACACCGATGGATTGGTGGCAAAACCAATTAAACTTTGCAGTGGGGTGCGCGAGCTCTGGGTGTGGGTTTTCATCCGAATTACTCGGTGAGGACAATCCAATGTTGAAATCGTTGTTTCAATTTCATTTTTACTATCAGACACGGCGCGTTCTAGCGGAAATGAAAACACCTCTTCCTCAAGACTCCGCTTTTAACTGGCAATCCAACACCTACGACTCTAGAGCCTTCACTAAATTGTGCAACGAGTTTGGGGTTTCACCGACAACAGATTTCAGACAAAAGGTGGACAAGACTAACGGTGGTCTAGGTAGGTTCACAATGTTTTGGACACCCGACGGAAAATATAGGTTAGATAATGGAGAGCGGATGAAACCTTTCTTCAGTGAGAAAGACGCATTCACACACCACGTAAACATATCTAGAGCGTGGACAACATTTGTGGAAGAAAAACAAAAAACTTTCACACATGCTGGGTTTTCCCGCCTCAACGACTCCATTCGCACATACATCTGGGCAATCCTCGGCGCACAGGCGCAAGTGTGCAGTTCTATAATAGGAGACGGGACGGCGTTTGACACGCAAAAACAGTTCTTGGCAAATGTCGAGGACACCATCTCATCTCCGGTGGACCTCCCGGATGCGATTAAACGGTATCAAGATGTTTTGCAGAATGCCAGCACCCCAGTAAACTATAAATTTAGAACAGGTCTTAATCTGGCGCCGACCAATATGATTCTACGAGACGACCCGGTTTACGGTTACAAAAATCAGATCGTAATCGCCACCGTCGATCAAAAAATCGGCCACAACGAGAACCTGAACACGGGTATCATCAAGAGCACCCCCCCCCCCCCCCCCCCCAAGACGGTCGGGAGCGGAGTTGAGATTGGAAATTAAAATAAATTTGAAAAAGATTTCATAAAACCCCAAATTCACGAATTGGATACACCAACCCCAGTACAAAGCACACCATCAAGTTCCACCTCAGGAGCGGGAACTAGTGTCTCATCAAGTTCCACCTCCGCACCCGAACAGGAGCGGCATGTTCCAAAAGGACTTGATGCACCCCCAATTCACGAATTGGGTTCCACCAGTTCCCCTAAGTATTCCAATCGCGATGGGATTGGAACAGGAGCTGGAAGTACAACCCACGAGGAAGAAAAATTAGGGCTCGTCGTCGCCCTCGTGGTGATCGTACTACTTGCGCTTTGGTTTTAGGAACTCTCGGGCGGAGAATAGTAGAAGACCGACGATCGCCACGATTAAAGCCCAAGCATTCTCGGCGAGCCGTCCGGCCGTTTTTAATAATATAGATAACAAGTAGGAGACGACACTCCCGATCAACCCAGGCAGCGCGGCAGCCGCCTTTCCGGCATATTTAGCCAGGAGACTGGCGAGGGCTTTTAGATGCTTTTTTGCCCACTCCTTGGCGCCGCCGGATGGCGCGGGTGCTGGCGCGGGTGCTGGCGCGGGTGCATCCGCCGCACCGCCTACGAGCAGCTCGATAGTTAGAACTATGGTCGATATAGTCATGCCGAGAGCTGCGAGGATGCTTACTATTGTGATGCCCTGCTCTCTGAACAAAGTGCGAAGACGCTCACCGAATCTCGTGTCCTTGTGCAGAACCCTCGGGTTTGTTTCGCCGATCCGACTTATTTGGGTGCGGAGAGCCTCACGGTTAGCCGATGCAGCCTCCAAGCAAACTGCTCTTTCATCCCGCAACGACCACAGGCGTTTGGTGATCCGCTCGGTAGATTCTATATCGTCACTGGCTTCCTCCAGTTTTCCTTCTTCTAGCGCGATATGTTCATCCAGCGTCGAGAGCTTGGAGAGGTTAAGGACCAGTTCGCCCCGGACTGTTTGCAGAGCCTTATTGAGGCCCCGGAGTTCGCGAAGAGTTACCGGTGGGTCATCGTACGACCCTTGGTCGAGGTTGAGCATTGCATCTATTTCGTTTTCGTTGATCTCCATTGTGCGAATAGCGTCGGTGGCTACACGAGGGAGCTCGCTGAGCTCGATCGTTTCTATCGCGGTGGCCGTCTTCGCCATCGTTTCGTCGGTAGACTGTAGGGCCTCTACAGCGCGGGCCGGTATAATTGTTTTACCACGCTTCCAATCCGTGAATCCGAGTTCGTTGTTTACGATTTGGCCACCGCCCCGGTTTCCGGCAATGGTGGTCAGCGCTAGGGGTTTTCCGGTCCTCATGTTGACGATCGGGATATTTGATGATTTTAGTCGCAACATACCACGCAGATCCAATTCGAACTTGGAGTAGTCGCGACCGACAGATGGGACCACACCTTTTTCTGCCAAACTGTTGTAGTAGTCGTCTACAGTTGACTTGACTAATTCCTGACCTAGACTAATGGTGTTGGTAGCGGCACCTATTTCATCGGCGGCTGAGGCCTCTATGAATGGCGTTTCGATATCGATGTCATCATCGATGTCATCATCGATGTCATCATCGATGTCATCATCGATGTCATCATCGATGTCATCATCGATGTCATCATCGATGTCATCATCGATGTCATCATCGATGTCATCATCGATGTCATCATCGATGTCATCATCTCGGCCGAATTCTTCCATATCGTAATCCTCCATTTTTATAATTATATAATAAGTATGTATTAAAGAAAAAACCAAACGGGTTTAATAGAGTATTTAGTTTCATCGAAACTATGTCTTCGAGTCAATATGGTCGCAAACTGAATCCATACCGCAGACTGCGTGAGACCCTCGGGGCGAAAGGTGTGAGACAGAGTGTCGTTATTACGAACAACCCATCGACGATCGACCAGAACCAGCAGCTGTTGGTCCGCTTCTCAAACCTCGGAGCTAGCGACGTCATTATGCCGGGGACTGTTCGCCTCACTTTCACTATTTCGCTGACGTCGACAGACGCGGACCGAACCGTCGTTCAATAACCTGGGTCGCGCCATCGTCAAGAAGACCATGATAAAGATTTCTGGTAATGAGGTGATGTCGATCGACGACAGCGACGTCTATCATTGCTATCAGGACCTGTGGAAGACGGAGCAAGAGCGCGAAAATGCGGTATATCAGGGTATTGACACCAGCAAAAATAAGAATGTTACCAGACGGGGCTGTTAACAAGGCAGATAACGACGCGAGCGACAACGCGATCGCGGCCGCTTACGGCAACCGCTTCTACATCCCGCTCGACTTTGAGTTGCTGGAGAGTCACATGCCCTACTATCAGAGTGCTTTGGCTGACCGCCTCGAATACGAACTAACGTTCAACGACTACGACCGAGTTCTCATAGCCACCGACATGGCATCGACGTATACGATCGACAATGTTTCGCTGGCGTACGACATGGTCACGATGCCCGAACTCGCGCGATTGATCAGAACACAGTACGCCGGGCGCGTTGCCATACTTTACGACCGAGTTCTTCGCCATCGCAAGATGACGAAAGACACGGGAGGATTTCTATGCAATAGGGGGTAGGGGCTACAACAGCAATCCCCGATTGGTGTTCCCGCTCCTGAGTTGGAGATTGAACCGCACTCAACATTGCTGAACCCGATTGCAATGACTGTTTGGCCTCTCGAAGCTCGGCGAGTATTTTATCTTACCCACCCAGCTGCCTGTCTTTTTGGGTTTTTATGTCGTGCAACCTGATTCAACAGTGTTGAGGGCTCCTGTGAAGTTTGTTCCTGTGGAGCTTACTCCCCCAACGCCGTTGGAGGATCAATCGGAGTTGGAAGTGCTGCAATCGGGTTCATCCAATCTCGATTGGAAGTTGGAGCAATTGGGTTCAACAATGTTGAGTGCGGTTCCGTCACTCTCGCAGGTGCGTCTTGTGTCATCATTTTCTGAGCTTATAGTTCGTGGGCATATATGTCCAAATTGACAGTGTTTACCCGTGGTCGACACGGTTGTCAGCGGAGCTAAGTACATTCCAAACTTGTAATAGTAGGTGGCGCAATCGTGAGCGCTGCGGCGTTCGGCCTTAGTAACTATTTATTCTCGTTAATAGGAAAAAACTCGGACGCGGATGATGAGCGCGAGCGTCACGATTTAGCAACAGAACAACTCAATAGCGCAAAGGAAGCATGGTCGGAAAAACGAACCGCCCGTGTGGACTGGATCAACGAAGAGCTTCGCCGCCAGAGTCACGCCGTGCAAACTTTCCGGAACGTTGACGAAGCCATGCGCGAGTACAAGCTGGCATATCCGCAGAAAATTATCGCACCGCTGGATCCCGAGCCCCAACTTTCAGATTTCTATGTACCATCAGAGGCCCAAAAAGACAGCGAGATCGCGTTCATTGTCGTGGGAATGGGTGCGGCAGGTCTCGTCAGCTACTGTATTGGAAAAGCAATAAGCAAAAGCAATAAGCAATAGTTATTTAAAAAAGATTTTAAATAATATATATATATAGAACGATGTTAGCTGACAAGCTTTATTACGCTTTGATCGATGTAGGCTACACGGCATTTAAACACCGTTTAGCTGGTGCAAAGGGTCTGATCCGTCTGGCCCAAGATTCTCTAGAGACGTGGCGCGAGGACGAAAAAGCGGCCACCATTTTCGCAAAGCGGATGTTAGATTCTTCCGAGTTCCCGCTCCAATTCAATCGCGATTGGAAGAATTGGGGTAACCTAACCGGCAGCTGCAGAGAAACTTCCAACAAAGATTTAGTATCGACGACGCAGTTACCGGACGATATGGCGAGGGCATGTTGGAGATTGTTCGCCATACTAGACTACCTCGCATACGATGGACACGCACAAGCTTGATACCAAACTATCGGTTCGCCTAACGCGCAAGCTGGCGAACACATACTACAGCCTCCGCGGCTACTGGAAGGGACTCGCAGCCATCAAGAACCTCGCTGCGGCGACCAAGGTTTCCGAAAACGCAGCTAAGGAATGGCTCAAGAAGCCAGATCTGTCAGATCTATTTACCCGCACCTCACAATATTCCGCGGCCGAAATTCGACGTGCCGGTGCCGAACGAAGTCCACCAAGCTGACCTCCTGTTTCTCCCTCACGATCGCGTCGGTCGCAAGACGTACAAGTACGCACTGACAATCGTTGACGTAGCGAGTCGGTATAAGGGGGCTGAGCCGCTGCCCACTAAAGAGTCTAAGGAGGTGGCCGAGGATCTTTCACGAATATATAAGAGGAGTCCTCTCCAATGGCCAATCTTCTGCAGGTCGATCCCGGCCGCGAGTTCATGGGTGTGGTCTCTCATCTATTGTCTAAACACAAAGTATCCACCGGGACCAGGGGATCGTGGAGAGGTTCAATCGAACCCTGGCTGAGAGGCTGTTCGGACACCAATACGCCAAGGAGCTGGTAAACCCTCATTCGCTATCGACCGAGTGGGTGAGCAGGCTGCCCGCCGTGGTCTCCGCACTGAATGGGGGGGTGACCAGATTGATTGGTAAAAATCCCGAAGATGCCATCAAGGCAAAAACGGTGTCGCACAAACCATCCGCCGTCTCGCGTGGGCGACCCGTTGGTTTATCGGAGAAACGGCTTCCATCGGATGTTACCGTCCGGTACTTCTATCAACCGGGAGAGCTCGAGGGTGGTCGCCGCCGCGCGACTGATCCCGTATGGTCTCTCAATGTATATCATCTGGATCGATCTATTACCAAACCCGATGAGCCCGTGCTCTACTATTTGGGTGATGGTCCATCGCGCGGGTTTGTTCGCGAAGAACTTCTTGCGGTGCCTTCTGACACCCAGCTGTCTCCGGATGGCTTTCTCATCCGCTGATTTCTACACTCCCAGCTCCGTGTGGATACCGTCGGGTAACACCCTCCTCTTATCGTAGTACGCGGATAGTCCCAACTTTGTCTGCGAGTAAGTATTCATGACTCCACTGTTCATTCTGAAACCCCTGTTTTTTCCAATGTCTAGACCACCCTCCAACGCTTTCTTGTATCTATCCCAGTTCTTGGCCATACCTTTGGCGGAATGTTTCATAAAATCATCCGGTTTAATTGTTTTGTCTTCTTCTTCCCGACTTCCTTTTTCGGGAACTTTTTCGATAATATAACACTTGCTAGACAAGGCAATCGCTCGGTGTCCGCGGAACTCCATCTTGAAGAGTCCTGGTTCGCGGTTGCTCCACTTATCCCAAGCTATCCAATCTCGTTTCTCTCTTTTGAAAGAGTCGATCATATCCGACTTTATTATATAATCCAGGTTGTTGTTGGAAATTCCTATATACATACTGTCTGTATCCATATGTATCAACTCGAAATCGCTTCTGTCAACGTATTTATCTAGAAAGTCGTAGTAGAACTCCAACATCTTCAACTTTGCCAACTGATAAACTGCTATCCCACAGTGAAACGGTCTAGTCATTACTACTCTCGGTTTCTTGCTAGATATCTCGTAAGCGTCTCCAATCTCCTCGATATCTTCGAAGAATGCGGATCTCAATGCTTTGTCAACGCAGCTCTCGTTGTTAGTACACGTTGTGCTTAGATGGCGCTCGGAACATTCGATCATCTTTCCGCAACAAGAGTTGCCCACCAACTTGAATATCTCGCCCACGACGGCCTTGCTACTGTCAACATATCCTGTTTTACGTGCTGCAGTTACTTCGTCTACGAACCATTCGAACGGCTTTCCTTCTTGGTAATCCAAAGTTCTGTACACAGCAGTTATCTCTAATCCGTGTCGCAGATACCACTTCAGTAGCGGTGCGTACAGCAACGTCTTCTCTGTAGACAGAGTTCCCACTAGTTTCTTACCGTCTCCCCTGTTCCTACCTGTATTCTCTAGGTAAACCAACATGTGCCCTGGAACCCCTTCTTCTTTAACAACCCCGTTTTTGTGAACAGCGGCGACATCTCCGAAAAGTGTTTTCGTAAATTTTTCGGCACCTCGATATCCACCTCGGCAAATCCGAACCACTCGGACTTCAAAATTCTTTGCAAGAATCTTTCCACAACCATCTGGTTTGTAGGTTCTCCAACGTGTCGGATGATCTCTTTACCGCAAGGCATCACTTCGTAGTTAGTCGTTAGGTACAGTGCGTTAGCGTCGTAACCGAGCACCGATCCGCATTTCTTATTTTTATCCGTGCGGATGTTAGATACTCCGGCTTCCGCGTATCTCGAAAACACTATAGACGGTCCTCCAACAAGAGCTCCCTGCAGCATGTCGTAAGTTTCCTTTTCGGGTGCGTACAGTGGTGGACATTTTGCGTATGCGGCGGCGTTTTCCTTTGTTCTGTAGCTTTTCACATCCTCCTTGATGGTTCCTCGCAACAAATATTGCAGAGCCACACCGGGTAGCGTTACTGCGTCTTTAAGAATATCCACTCCTCTGTCTTTGTAAAAGTTACACATTTTTCCCACCGCTTCCAAGAACGGTGCGACATCCAGGTCGTTGTAGTATCGCAGCCAGTCCGCGAAAGTATTCTTGTTTTTCTCTTTGTAGATCGCGTTGCACGCTTCTAGCTAACTCTCTGTAATAAGGTATCCGCCTTTCAGTTTGTAATTCCAGTGTTCGATGGGTGGTAAACCATCGTAGTCCAACTTTTCTGGGGAGTCGAACCACTCGTAGGGAAAGAAAGACTTGTGCATCGAGCAGTCGTATGCCTTGATCCACTTGTAACTAGTTCCGGGTCCCATGTACAGAGCAATGTCTAGAAACCTGAATTCCGGAGTGAACAGAAATATCGTCGTGTTTGTCTTCTTACCTACCATAACTTTATCTGTTGTGTCAGCCAGTTTCCCAACGAGATGTTTCTTTATCAGGTTTAGGTCGTATCTACTAGAGTTAAATCCTACCACGGGAACCTGTTCTATCCACCTCTTTATAGCTTTGACTTGTGTTTCCGGGAGTTTGTCCATATCAGTCGGCATGTACTTGCGGTGCACATCGTTTTTGATATGTTTACCTCTGCTTTTCAACTCCCTCAAGAACTTTGATACCAACACTTCAGGATCTCTCTCGCAAATGTGTGTTGTCGTTCCTGAGAGACTGTCACCTACTGAAACACTTATCGGAACGTGGGCAACCTCGTACTCTAGGTCTCGAGTTTTTACCTCCCCTCCGTTGACGTCTAGGTAAGCTTCAAAGTCGTACACTATTTGGTGTGGGTACAACACTGTCTCCGGGACCGTCTGTTCTACTTGTGGATGATTTCGTGAATTATAGTCGCACTCCCAAATAACCACGAGTGTGTATCCGGCTGAGATTATTGCCGCGTCCCTATCGAGAGTTTTTTTTATACTTTTTACCCATGCGCCTTGTGTTGAGTGGACATCCGTGCCAGTGACAGCCGTGGAATTGGTACACGGTATTTGTCTCCCTGCAGTATCCGTCGACCGGAGCCACTGCAACCCACCTTTCTCCTCCGTGTCCGCACCTGGCGGTGTGTATGTGATTGACTTCTAAAAAATAATAACCCAGTCTATCGACATTTTATCTGGCGTGCGATCTTGGGTAGGAGGCTTTTTCAAACGCGGACATTGGTCTGTCTATCATATTACCTTTGCACACGACTACGGTCTCTCCCCTCATGCATGTTGCTGCGTGCCTCTTCATGTTGCTGGCGTTGGTGAATCTCTGTCTGCAGTCGTAGCAACAGTAGATTTTTGTTAGATTCTTTATGTTTTTCACGAGGAACGCGTGGTTTTTGAACAATCCTATCGTCATCTTCTTCTCTCCTACCTCCTCGTAGTGTGCTGGTGTCTTTCTCAAATACCACACTCCTTCTTCCGTTGGCTCGTACACTTCTATTCCTACACTGAAACATTCCTCCACTTTCTTCATGTCCTCAAAAGGAACCGGTCCTCTCGCGGTTTTCTTGTTTTTCGCGAAATACTCGTTAGCCATGCTTCGTGCCTTATCACAACACCTGTCCGGTCGAAAATCTTCCAAACGAATAGCTAGACATCTGAAAAGACACAAATCGGCTTTGTATTTATCTAACACGTACATACCCTTCTTGTTCCTCAACCAATCCGGAAGAGGTCCTCCGGATGCTACTGTTGAGGCTAACCCTGTGTCTTCCCTCCTATCACCTAAAATATTAGTTTTACGAATACGTCTACCCACCGGACAAACGTCCATTTCGTGTGTGGTCTGTCTATCTTATCCAGGTTCATGCGAGTTTCTTCTTGTCTCTTCACCCATGTACATACCTCCTCGTAAGAACTCATCCATTGACTACCTCCGAGGTTTTTGTGAAATATTATTGTTTTCGCTCTACCACGACTGTCTTTCTCCTCTATATGTGCTAGCTTGTAAGAAAAAGAGTAACTCAGATAGAAGTTGCTCGTCAGCATCGGAGCCAACTTGTCAACTATCCTTTCAGATATTGTCCCGTCTATGCCCTTACGAAAAGAAAGCTCTATGTTTCTCCTACCTTTCTCCACCCGTTCCTTACTTTCGTCGTGGCTGCCTAATATCTTCTCACCTTCGTCGGTTATTGCGTTCACCAACTTTCGGTTCAACTTCGACACCACTTTATGTGGGGTCTTTCTCTGCGCGATAGCGTTGGCACGCAGACTCATAACACTCTCTTCCGCAAGTATATGCCCAACTTTATCAGCATTGTCTATATTATTGAAGGCACCTCGCTTGTAGGCCCTGGTAAACCTAGTCGTGAAAGCTGTGTTTTTAGCCTCGTTCAAGAGTTTTGTCAACCCTGGAACTCTTAGGCGTTTACTGTATGTCAACCCTAGCGATGAGGCTTCTGCTCTGAGTTTTTCAACTTGTGGCAACATTTTCAAATCTTGTTTTAAGCCTTGGTTTAAACGGTGGTTTAACTCATGTTTGAATAACTACTAGTTTTCGTTTCTTTAGCTTGAAATTTTATTAGTTTTGTCAACCCAGGAACTCTTAGGCGTTCAATGTATGGTATGTTGAGATCGTCCGCTTGTATTCGCAGTTGATCTCTAGTTATATGAAGCTTTTCTACACCGCTAATCAGTTGAGGCGGAATAATTTTCTCATCCATAACTTTTCTCATATTTCTTCGTCCGAAGAAATTTCTCACAGGCATATTTTTATACTTCCTATATGTTAGCAAATATACTTTTTTTTAAATAATTAATTAAATAATTATTGAATTAATTAATTATTTAATTATTATATTTTCTATATAATAATAGGGGTGTTCAGTTTTAAATAATTAATTAATTAATTATTATACACCTATATAATAATTAATTAATTAAATATGTTCATACCTCCTATATGTTAGCAAATATAATAATTAATTATTTAAATAATTAATTAATTAATCTGACCAAATGGTATAAGAGAGACAGCTCTGACAAGGACGACCCGCTTTAGAAAGTACACAGTTGTCTAACTTGGCTCTGTATTCTATAGGTGGTCCGCACTTTTTGTCTATACAGTTTATATACAAATTCGAGGGGTGTGGGACCGTAGATGGAGCGTAGGGGTGGTATGTAGGTTGGTGGTATCATTTTAACTCCCTATATACTACTTAGATGTGTTGTTGTTCTTTTGTGAATATTTATTTTATAACGAAAAAAACATATCTCTATGGGGATTTAACCTTGGAAAAATTGTCTACGGGAATTTAGCATGGAAAATGTTTATTTTTAAATTTTTAAAATTGTGGACAGATTTTCAAAATCTAATTTGCTTTCTTAGGTAATTTCCAAGCTATCTAGTCAGGTTTCGAGGTCAATTTCCATTTTTTTACTCTTCTGCCACTGCTTCCTCCTCCTCCTTAACGGTATTTAAATGGGCGTACCGTTTGGGCGGCTTTAAGTGAAACAGACAGTAGGTGATATAGTATGTCAGAAATAGATGTAAACGCGAACTGTTAATATGAAAACTTAACGAGGAAAAAGTCAATTACGCGGAAAAATTGGAAAAAATTATTTAAAAAAAACGGCTAAAAAAGAAATATTGTTAAGCATTTTATACAAATTAATTGGTTTATAACATAACTAAACATCACAGTGTAGTTCCTGATCAACCTATAGCACAGCCGTGCAGTCTGACATTGACCTATATAGTATGTATGGGTCGCCGACCGTGATGCGTGACATAATAGATGCGATCCGTGTAGCCCTTGATCAACCTACACGCACAGCCGTGCGGTCTGACAATGACTTACAGTATGTATGGGCCGCCGACCGTGATGTGTGACATAATAGTTGCGGTCAGTGTAGCCCCTGATCAACATACACGCACAGCCGTGCAGTCTGACAATGACCTATAGTATGTATGGGCCGCCGACCGTGATGCGTGACATAATATATGAGATCAGTGTAGCCCCTGATCAACATACACGCACAGCCGTGCAGTCTGACATTGACCTATAGTATGTATGGGCCGCCGACCGTGATGCATGACATAATATATGCGATCAGTGTAGCCCCCGATCAACCTACACGCACAGCTGTGCAGTCTGACATTGGCCTATAGTATGTATGGGCCGCCGACCGTGATGCGTGACATAATATATGCGATCAGTGTACCCCCTGATCAACCTACACGCACAGCTGTGCAGTCTGACATTGGCCTATAGTATGTATGGGCCGCCGACCGTGATGCGTGACGTAATGGTTGCGATCAGTGTAGCCCCTGATCAACGTACACTCACAGCCGTACAGTCTGACATTGACCTACAGTATGTATGGGCCGCCGACCGTGATGCGTGACATAATATATGCGATCAGTGTAGCCCTTGATCAACATACACGCACAGCCGTGCAGTCTGACATTGACCTACAGTATGTATGGGCCGCCCATCGAGATGTGTGGCTTAATGGTTGCGATCAGTGTATCCCCTGATCAACATACACGCACAGCCGTGCAGTCTGACATTGACATATAGTATGTATGGGCCGCCGACCGAGATTTGTGACATAATGGTTGCGATCAGTGTAGCCCCTGATCAACATACACACACAGCCGTGCAGTCTGACATTGACCTATATTATGTATGGGCCGCCGACCGAGATGCGTGACATAATAGTTGCGATCAGTGTAGCCCCTGATCAACATACACGCACAGCCGTGCAGTCCAACAATGGCCTATAGTATGTATGGGCTGCCGATCTAGATGTGTGACATAATGGTTGAGGTCAATGTAGCCCCAGATCAGCCTACACGCACGACCGAGATGTGTGACACAATCGATCATTGTAGACCCTGGGACCATGTATTCTGTTAATTTATACTAATTTCTAAAAGTACGTCAATCCGTTCCTGTAGATCTGACGTACATTTGTATAACAAGTATGCACGTGAGTATATGCTCATCAGGTACCGTGGTGTGTGGTAATGCATTCACTATGTAAATTCATTATTTCCTATAAATATTTCACACCCGTTCCTAATGTTTTCAATATAATGATGTATTACAATGTCTAACATTACGTCAACATTACGAAAACAAACAGCAGTTAGTTCAGGTCATGTTAAAGGTTTGGAACACAGATGTATTTGCTTCCAAAATTAACAACCGCAATGTCACATTAATATGCGATGGAACAGCATATCAACTGAAGTGTGAAGCTGGACATGTTAACTCAACAGAGATAGAAAGTCTGAAATCTACACAGGAAGAGACAGATACGAGGATAATACTGTATGCGATGTATGGCAATGAACATGGATATGACTACATACGGGTAAAGAGTCCAGATAGTGATATTGTTTTCATACTATTGCATTATGCTCTGCATCTACAGAATGTCACTCTTCTGTTCGACACAGGAACTGGAAACAAACAAAAAGATTAATCAACATGAGCGAAATAGCTCGTGGGTACACACAGGAATACTGCACCGCGTTATTGACACTGCATGCGTATACAGGATGTGACAGTACTAGTGCATTCAAGGGGCTGGGGAAGGTTAAGGCCATAAAAACAATGCAGAAAATGCCAAAGTACGTCCCAGTTCTGTCTCATGTCGGAGATGATATATTGGGAGATGGCTGAAGAGACTATTGACGAATTAGAAGCTTTCACCTGTGCCGTGTATGGCAATTCCAGATGTACAAAGGTTGATGAACTCAGAGTGTTCATGTTGAAAGCAAAATGTGGTTCATCTGAAAAGCTAACCATATCAAACAATGTAGATATTGCATCACTACACCCATGTAAAGGCATCTTGGTACAGCATGTACGGAGGGTCAATTATCAAGTTGCAATATGGAAGAGGGCACACATTGAAACTCCTGAGATTCCAAACCCTACTAATGGCCATGGCTGGATACAAAATGATAGACATATCGAGCCATTGTGGACGAACGATCCAATTCTACCCCAACGACTCATAGACATCATCGAGAATATACAGGATTGTGACACATCAGATGAAGAAGAATCTGGTAAGATGGGGCCTGTATATTCTGACGAGGATGCAGACGACAGTGATTAGGCAGTGGGACTTAATGAACAAAAACTCATGGCAATAGAGCCAACTATATAGAGTAAACAAAGATTTGTTTGTAAATAAACATGATACAGAAATATGTTTTATTTTTTAAGATACAATGTAAATTGTATGCCTAATTTGCATATTCAGGACTTTGGAAGGTATCCAATCAAATTGGTATTATGTTTAATGAACTCCTTGACCATGAAAACATATATCTAGGCACCTTAAATGTTCTTCTAGCTTGATTAATAAGAAAGATATGTGGAAACATAATTTTTTTTCAAAAATGGCGGGAAATGAGAAATTTATGCAACGGCCGTAATCTCATTTGCATAGCAATATGAGGTCACAATACATGATATAATGTTTCTATTATAAAGCAGACATGTAGTGTAATAACTTAGACAGCTTCAGTTCTAAAAAAATGATTAATATAAGCTTTTAGAAATATTTAGTACGAAGTTTATAAATGAAAATGTATTTTTTTTATATTTTTACGCCTAATTTGCATATTCATGACTTAGGAAATTATCCAATCAAATCGGTATTGTGTTTAATGAACTCCTTGACCATTAAAACATACATGTAGACACCTTAAGTGTTCTTCTAGCACTTTTAATAAGAAAGATATGTGCAAAATTAATTTTCCAAAAAATGGCGGCACCTAATTTGCATATTTGGCTAAAAATAGATGTGGGACCCAAGAATTTTGATGTTAACATTTTTTAAAGTATTTAGTATACCCCAAGGAACAAAAGAAAACATGGCGTACAAATGTTGTGGGGGGTGCACGGGGGGTCCTGGTAGCCCATAGCCTATATTTGATATGTTCCATGTAAACAGATTATCATGTGTTGCTAGTATTATATAATTCCAGCACAAAAATATTTACACAATTCCCTAACATTTGATTGGCCCGTAGCAAGTCTCTGTCCAAAATTTATATCCCAGTAAACTCCCACGCCAAACTACTTTCCGTAACCGTGAGTTAAAATAATTCTTATGAAAACGGAAAGTAAGCACATTTTCTTGATGAATTAATTTAAAATGCTGGAAGTATAAGGAATTAATGGCCTTTTTGTTAAATTTATCTGGGATATAAACTTGGAAAAGTCGCGGGAATACTTGACGAAGGCCTTCCGGCCTTTGTCCAGCATTCCCGCGACTTTTCCAAGTTTATACCCCGATAAATTCCACAAAAAGGCCATTCATTCCTATAGTGAATAGCTTTGTACTTAAAGTGTTTGACGCGGTTGTCCATTAATACATTGTTGAATACAAAATAAAATGATCTCCATGGTAGTTTGCTGTTAAAGGAATTCTCCCAGAATTAATGAATATATGGTTTTTTGTTCAACCTTTTCCTTCAATAGTATATTATACATGTCTTCGCTTGTTATGTTTTCAAGGGGTTTGTTATTTATGCGAATCATATATAGGCTTGTTTTAATTTGTTTTCTGATGATTGAGTCAGTGGTCAGTACAGTAGTCTTGAAAGTTCTTGGAATTGACTGCTTAATTATGCTGATTTCTGATATCCAATTGTGTTTCTTTTTCCATCATAAGAGTATATTTGTATTATCAATTTGTCCTGTATTAGAAAGTATATCATTGACGAAAATCAAGTCTGCTTCTATCCAATGTTTAAAAACTTTAGTCTTACCTTTATGTTTAATATATTTGTTACCCCAAATGATTTGCTTTCGAATATCGTGGACGCGTTTCGGTTTTTCTGTATTCAATGCCATGCGAAGGTGGACTATTTTCAATGTAGGAGAATCAGGAATTTTGTACAGGTAATATTGTTGTTATAATTATAGCCTTGGGGAAAATTGGGACAATGCTCTATTTCAACTTTGAATTGTGAATTATGAAGGAAAATGGTTAAATATTGATGTAATCAGAATTTCTTACATATTTAGAAAATAGTGAATTGCATTTATAATCTGCAATTCCTTACTTTCCTTATTTTTCTTATTTCTTCATAAATTCCATTTTTATATATTTCCTCCATCTAAACCATTTAATTGTGCATAATATAAACGTCCCTCTTTTAAAGCTCATGTAACTTAACCCATGTATGTATAATATGTGCAATGTGCATATATCTGATACACAGGGAACGGTGGGCATACGATCATGCACAGTTTATTCCATGTTTGCGGTGTAAACGTTACTTAGCAACCAGGATGCTAATTTACACATTTAGCTCGTGCGAGCTATACACATGGAAACTAAATTTCTTCAGCTCACGTTAAACCATTCATGTGATATCGGACTATTGAAAACTTGAATAAAGTTTTAATTTTTCACCAAATCCATGGCGTTACGACTGCCCAAAAACCAGAAAAGTCAGTTTATTGGAACGTTAACGTCTGCGATGGAGGTTAAGACAAACAACACTGACTTTGAACGTTTTTAAAAGAACATTCAATGATATGTCACATACCTCCGGTATACATGTGATGTTTGTGACAATCTGTGTGCTTTTAAATCTGCTGTGACGAACAGAAGACGAGAACCTTACATCACGTTAACTTAAGTCAACGTCGATTGTCATGAACTCTGATGGCGTATAGATAGCCGATGCATTAACTTCTGAGACGCTATGCCTAGAAAATTACAGAATAGATGCACAGAAATTGAGGTCACGCAAGACGAATAATGTAAAACGGTATTTGCAAACGATTATGTGTCATTTTAAATCATTATTACAAGCATGTCAATACGTTCAGGATTTTTCATTTTGACCCCTATCGCCGTCGCCGACGTATTGCTCCGAAACCGTCCAGGCTAGCAACACCTAATGAACTGGTATCGATCCATAATTGAATGAGCTTCATTTTTATCTCGGATGTATTACTGTAACTCTTTTGGGTATCTTACGGAAGCCGATAGAGGTCACCAAATCAGAAAAATATTATCTCGTAATTACGACATCATCTCGTAATTACGAGATAATATTATCTCGTAATTACGAGATGATGTCGTAATTACGACATAATATTATGTCGTAATTACGACATCATCGCGTAATTACGAGATAAAATTATGTCGTAATTACGACATTTATTTCGTAATACGAGATAAAATTATGTGTAATTACGACATCATCTCGTAATTACGAGATACTATTATCTCGTAATTACGAGATGATGTCGTAATTACGAGATAAGAGTATGTCGTAATTACGACATCATCTCGTAATTACGAGATGATGTCGTAATTACGAGATGATGTCGTAATTACGAGATAAAATTATGTCGTAATTACGAGATGATGTCGTAATTACGACATAATTTTATCTCGTAATTACGAGATGATGTCGTAATTACGACATAATTTTATCTCGTAATTACGACATCATCTCGTAATTACGACATAATATTATCTCGTAATTACGACATCATCTCGTAATTACGACATAATATTATCTCGTAATTACGAGATGATGTCGTAATTACGAGATAATATTATCTCGTAATTACGAGATGATGTCGTAATTACGAGATAATATATTTTTGACTTGGTGACCCTTATCGGCTTCCGTAGTATCTGGCAATCTTCACTTAAACAGGGAGGGACGTTTCTTTTGCTCAGTATATGATCTAGTACACGCAAATATGTGTTTTTGTTTTCCCTACTGAACTATATAGATTTAATTGAATATTGAGTTACATGTACATGTAGAATTGGGATTTTGTGGTAAAAATAGTGAATTGCATTTATTATAAATTCTCAGAAATGTATAATGAATGCAATACCATTTTTTCCCGCTAATGTACTGAACGCTAAGGTTTAGACTAGTTTATCAGTTTAATGTTTTAATAAACAAAAACATGTGGACAACAGAAATCGGTGAATACACGTAATCATGTCTGATCAGGGTCTGCAATCTACACAATTCAGTTAGCAATGCACATTTTAAATTTCTAACAATTTAGACCCGTCCCGTATCGGGCAGCTTACTTCCTGATCTCATTACTGTATTATTCGTTTTATTTCCTCTAACAGAGATACATGTTCAATGGCATGAAAGAAGATAAACGATAATTAATAGAAATGCAATTTATATCAACGATCAACGTTGTGTGTTTTACCTTCGAAAGCTGTGGACTCTGTAGCCTATTTCATCAACATTGCAAAGTATACTTTCGTAGCAAAGTATACTTTGAGGGAGAAATTTTCCATTTTATAATAAAGTTATTAATTTTTATTATACTGAATTTATTACATTATCACAGCCATTCTGGCTGTGATAATGTAATAAATTCAGTATAATAATTCTGCATACTTTTAATCATCAAATATATGCATTTGTTAGTTCTATATGAAATAATGCATTTCTGGAAAAATAAATGATTACTCCCTCAAAGTATACTTTGCTAGTAAAGTATACTTTGCAATGTTGATGAAATAGGCTACTGATCTTTTATCCCGTCAACACAGTGCGTATGTGCCGTGAAACACGGTGCCGTGAAACATTTTTGATATCCAGTCAATACTATTTTTGCATTTTACAGCCATTTGAAGGTGTTGACGGGATAAATAGAATAGTAGGTTAGTGCCGTGAATGTGAAAAAATATCTGGCGCGGCACGGAAACGGGATGTGCTCGGCAGAGCCTCGCCCATCCCATTTCCTGAGCCTTGTCAGATATGTTTTCCCATTCACGGCACTAACCTACTATTCTCTATATATCTTCAGATGTGTAGTAGTATAGGTATGATGCTGCGTCGGCATACTCCAGTGTTGTCAGCTCTCTCGTCAGCTCTCACGTCGCATCTTCAACTGGCCAAGTCGCTGCTCAATGAGACGGTATCGTCTCCGTTTCAGAGGGCGGACACCACCTGTCTGGAACTGTAGAATCTGGACGTACGATGCTGCTTCAATCTGTTGCAATATCTGGGTGATGCCAAAAACGTTCGGATGTGCGTGTCCAACAGCCTTCTTTAACTTGCGGTGCCAGCCTGCAATGTGATTTGTCGTCCTTGATCCCTCTGTGGCGAAGTGATTCCATACGTCTTTGTCGTCTCGGGCGACCCACTGCGCGGTGACGTAGTCCTGGAAATGGGAGACGTTAACTGGAACATCGTCGGCTTCGATATCTTCCAGTGCGGCGAGCCATACGTCTTCTACTTTTTCCTCAGGAACCAGGGGCAGAACGGACGCTCGTCTCACCAGCCGATGTACGTTTTCGTTCTCCTTGTAAACGGTACTTAATCCTAGTGCCTGTACCTTATGCCATATATACTGGGTGTAGTGAAAGAAACAGGCCTTGACATTGAAGTCCGGGAAGACGCGCAGAGCCGCATTGCGTGACACCAGCTCGTGATCCAGAAATATACGTTCAGGGTTCAGTTGTAGGCCGTAATGTTCACATTTCTGCTGTATGTGACGGAAGAACGTCTCATAAACGTCAGTCGATTTCCCCGGTAGGAATGCGAATACTAACGGATACATTTCTCCATCTATAAATCCGTGAAGCGAGAACAGTTGCTGGAATAATCTGGGACACGTGTAAACGCTTTTGATATCATTATGCAATTATCAGATTCACCAGGTGATGATGCATATCAATTAGGCACCTAATTAAACACGATCAATGACATATTAAAGGAGGGATTATTTAGAAAAATTAAACACAAACACATAAAACATCATATATCATATATCTTAAATTGTCTGTTAATCTATTAGCTTAAGAAGCAGCAAAAACTTGATACAGGCTATAGCACCGTAGTCTCGCCTCACTGTATAATACCTGTGGAAATGAAAAGTAGGAGAAACAGGAATACTGGACACTCAAAAGTAGGAGAAATAGGAATAAACCAATTAAATGTGTCCAGATTCATGTTAAATATAAGAAAGTTGTTACCATATTGGTAATAAATTTCCAGTTGGCATTGTCTATGATTGTCAATGATTTGATCCACTTTAATTTCATATTATTCGCGTAAGTATCAATGTCAGTCATTACTAAGCCGCCTTGAAGCTTTTTCCCTATGATGAATGAACGTTTATTACACTCTTGCAAATTATCTGCACGGGTTTCGCTGTGAGAGAAAACCCGTAATCAACTCCTTACAAATAATACACCGTGAAGAGAACACCCGTAATTTCGCGCCTGTTTTCTTGGAAACCATGAGCTACCATGAACATTTTTTAATTTTTATTACAGTCAAAATAAAGTTATTTGAAAATTTGGAAAGGGTCTCGACTAATCTAGAATGTTAATGTGATTTAACACATTGCAAACATGCACTCAAATATATCTGGTTCATAGAAACAGCTGCGTAATTTGGATTTCAAAAAGTTTACATGACGTCACATTTGACGTCACACAACGTAACGTCAAAACGCGGGAAAACACGGGAAAACACGTCACTATTCATGTGCACATCACAATTCATTGATTATAATCTCAAAAATAGACTAAATGTGCATATGTATCCGCCGTGGAAGTGTAAATAAATATGATATACCATCGTACATGTTTGAATAGCGGAAATAATACACTCGTGTCCGTCAGCGTCCGTGCAAGCAACTCGTTCGCTACGCTCACTCGTTGCTTACGCGGAAGCCGACACACACTCGTGTATTATTTCCCGCTTTTCAAAATGTACTATTGAATATCCTCTATTTAATTGTAACTTTTAAGGCGTATAATTATAACCGCCGAAGAAACGTCAGGATGACAATTTCAATATCAATTACTGGTATATACAATGTATGTGTATTTCTTTTCAAACAAACAAATGTTCAGTTTTCTTCCATGTTGAACATTCCAATATATTTATTTTATAGCTTAGATCCAGATAAAAAAGCATATACATTCATAGCGTGTCATTATTGAAAATCAGAAGTGTAACAGGCTAGCAACCACCAATTAGTTTTACTATACAACTTAACCGATTCCTCCAAATATGGCCATTCTCTCACACTTTCACTATTCGTATGGATGCTGTGGAACCTACCTGTTCATAACCTGCAACCTGTCTGCACCGGATTTTCACTAATTAAACAATATGTTCACTTACTCCTAAGAAAGAAAATTTCAACATTGTCCTGTCCGCCATATTGTTTATCATCAAAGTGTCATGTGACGTAATGTTCACATCAAGTGACAAGCAGGCTCAGTCATTTCTTTTAAATGCTAGAAATATGCTGGAAACTGGTGTTAAAAACACCCCAACATGTTTCTCAAGTAAAATTGGGCTGTAATGGATCAGGATTTACAAGCAAACTGGGTCTGTGGCCTCAAAACGTCTGCACTATTGTTTTATACCGGACTACTAAAGCATACCCCCTGGCCGATGTGTACTATATTTAGCACAGTGATACCAACATATTCGCACATTTTCATGGTTAACGCTGTCACAATTACACGACAATCGCCGAGAACAACTGCATGTATATGTACGCAATTTGTAAAAATGGGTCGAAATGGCAATCGTGTTATTTGAAAAATATATGTTGCATGTGCGAATATACTGCCCTTCAGATTGTTAATAATCCAGCATATTTTACCGTTGAACCTCACTCAACCGAATACAATGAAACCTCTCTAAGCCGGACACCCTGGGAGGTCCCAATGGTGTCCGGCTTAGAGAGGTTTCACTGTACCCTGGGATGTCCACAGGGTGTCCGGCTTAGAGAGGTTTCACTGTACCCTGGGAGGTCCCAAAGGTGTCCGGCTTAGAGAGGTTTCACTGTACCCTGGGAGGTCCCCAGGGAGTCAGGTTTAGAGGGGCTCTACTATGTCAATGTGGTCAACATTTAGAGCACAGTGTATCAAAATTTAAGTGCTTTGATTTAACGACGGCACTGGCTCGATGACCTTGGATATCGCCAAAGGGGGCGGGGGCAGTTGAAATTCGAACGACTTATTTTCAGTACAGAATGCTCATGTGATAAGGCACATTGTGAATGGGCTCTCTATAATATCTAAACCTAGATTAGTTGCGAATGATAACTCTTGCCTATTGCAGTCCTCACGTACCGTCCGTAGGCTACGGACGGTACGGGAGTAGATTACAAGAGTTACCGTTCGCAACACGACCTTGATCTGATAATATCACCCTTATTTGACAGTGCTTGTTATTTATTTATTTTTACAGATTTCAAAAATCTCAATTGCAAAAAAAAAAGAAAGTAATCCTGAAAGGGGGCCCGGGCCCCCTGAGCCACCCCCCCCACCCCCTCCCCCCCCCCTGAATCCGCCACTGATTATGGTGTGTTTAGTTGATAGTTATCTATTATGTTAATGTGTATTCCTGTTCTCAAAGCACACAGTCATTTGTTGGAGTGTTTATTTGTCTGTTTTACAGTTGAATATCTCTAAAGGGGACACCCTGGGGACCTCCCAGGGTGTCCGGTTTAGAGAGGTTACACTGTACTGAATTATGTACAATGTATTACAGCAGGGGATATACAGCAAACAAACTCCTTTTATATTAAATAATGAGCTGACAAAGAAGCACTTTAAATATATTTAGTTTATTGACGGCATTCAAGGTACACATATATAACAAATATAAGTATGTACAATTTATACATGTATACAAATAGCGACATTTTAATGATAACAATATTCATAAACAACTTTACATGAACTCGATGCGTGGACCAAATACTTTATAGATCCGATCATGCTGATGTATCCATACAAGACAATGATAGTCTTTAAAACGTTGCATGAATTTTATGGCGTCTACTGTTTGTTGTAATATCTTCAATATATCTCGAAAGCATGTTTTGGCAAAACATGAGAACCGTCTCCATTGGAGACGGTCCTCATGCGCTGCCAAAACATGTAGTTGATAGGAAAACTTTTAAAGTACAGCAGACGACAATATAGATTTCCCACAGCTAAGAGCTAACCAGCCAGTAGTACATGTCGTACATTTAATTTTATGCTGACATTATACGAATGCGATTACCCTGAGACTTGAGGCGCTATCGCCACGAAACGACGTCAGACCGTTGTCGCTCCGTTCCCCGTCGGATCCAAAACCAAGTATACCAGACTGGCAACTGTCCGCCATTGTTGGAAACGTGCAGTCGAACGAATATTCAAACCCGTCATCGCTGACGTCAGAGTGTTCGGATATATCGCTAGGAATGCTGGGA
The DNA here is from genome assembly GCA_029237695.1 of Conchocele bisecta. Classification (NCBI taxonomy): domain Eukaryota; kingdom Metazoa; phylum Mollusca; class Bivalvia; order Lucinida; family Thyasiridae; genus Conchocele; species Conchocele bisecta. The sequence goes on along the minus strand of CM055265.1, from coordinate 76,350,468 downwards.
TCGCAGAATGCCACATCCAACCGGGAACAGACAGACGAACTTTCGAAAGACGAGTCGCTATCAGAGTCACACATCCTGTTGTAATTACACCGGCAACAGTCCTCTCTGATCGCTCTGGATGACGTACCACGCGACGTGTTGAGATTCGGTGTACTGGACAGGGCAGGGCTTTTTCTTCCATCGACGGCTGTTGTTTTCCCGCTATTGTACCTGGATTTCCGGCAATTTCTCGACAGTTTCGCCGCGGTCGGTGTTGGAGGTAGCCGCATCACGACCCGCCGCCTCTCCACATGGCTAGTAACTGCTGACACGGGTGTGCTGTGTAGGGGATATTCGTCAGTATCTGATTGTAAGATGGTGTTGAGGCGGTGCTTATTCGGCATACTTCCGTCCCGGTCGCCTGTGCCACTTCGTAAAGACTCGTTTGAAGTCGGAGCCTTCTTGAAGCCGAGTATCATCGATGTCAAGCGGTCTCCAACCACGTGTATGTCTGTAGTCGACACCGACCGTGCTCTATTCCTGGTTGTTGTCGTTGTTGTTGTTGTAGCAGCAAAGGTGGCGCGGCGTGGTGTACCATCCAGTTCCGGTATTTGTCCCGGCGTCACACTTCGACTGCTCCAGAACCGATGTATGCGCATCTCACAAGACCTGGCTGTGGACGACCCATGGCTACCCAGGGATGCCGACGAAACCGTCGTCGTTTTCCGTCGGATAATTCGACTGCTAGATTTCGATAGACGCCGCGAAAATGCCTCCAGTTTCGCCTTCAAGTTAAGTTTACCGAGTCCAGTTGTAATCTTATCGCTTGTCTTCTTGATAATAAAGTGTCCATCCCATTTCGATCCATGCGCCCGACACCCCTTCAGTAGTCTGGTTTTACCCGGAAGTTCTTTCACGATGCCGTTCACGGATTCGTAGATTGATAGTCGTTCCTGCGGCTGCGGATGTAAGTCCCTGATGACGTCATCACATATTGTGGTCTTCGTCACGGTTTTCGTCATGTTCAGTCCAGAATACACGAATCGCACCTCTCGGCTTATGGAGTCTGCCATCTGGAATAGACACAGAGGAGATTTTATTAAGATTTCGTTTACTAAATAAAGTTATTATAGAATCAATTGCAGATTTAAACTTAAGTTGTGTATTATCGATGTTTTTATTAAATACATAGCTGCATGATATATATATATATATATATATATATATATATATATATATATATATAGATATATATATTATATATATATATATATATATGATATGTTATTGCACCTGTTCAGTTTTAAATCAATGTAAATATTAAGTTAGCTAAAATAAGAAAATGTCAGTAATTTCACATAATGATACTAGGGGCGACCATAATTCTGATAATATTATATCACCGTAGAAGGATGCTGTTTTTTTTTCGTCAAATAAATGGTATAACGTGTGCACAACTCAGTAAAATTTAACCCAAATGTTCTCTCTGCAACAAACCTCCGGTCCACCTGCCCTGCGTTACAGACAGAAAATTAGGTAAAATTATACAATTCGTCTAGCCTAACATAAAATATGTATCTGGATTGTAAATGAAACCTGAAACGGAAACAAGTGGCGTCATTACTGTACTTACCATGACTACAGATAATGAAAATGTAGTGAATATCACTGTTTCAGAATGTGTGCACTAAATAACTGTAGTGGAAAGTAGAACTTGTTATGAAATATGCGCTCAGAATATGTATGAAGATAGTAACAAGAACAATTGGTGACTTGGAGATGCGATACTTCAGTATATATACACAACGATTTCACAAATACGTCACGGATTGAGAACAATAATTGTAGCTCGAGTTTATCTTCTCATCTCTTCTGTTCTAGCGAATGTCATATTTCCTGCGACGGCGGTGCTAATCAGTTTGGGGTAATTAAGTTGTTCCAATTTGTAGATACAAATTGGAACAACTTAATTACCCCAAACTGATTAGCAAACTGATTTGTAGATACAAGGTGTGATAAAGGACTGACAGGTAACATAGTGTCGTCCTTTTGCTAGTGGCCATTAATTATTGCCTTGCGTGGTGGCAATTTCGTTTGATAATATCTGAGATGATGACTGTTAATTGCATTACTTTCACGTTTATTAAATAGATGTGTTTGATATATTGTTCGTTTAGGGTAACTCGGTTCTATCTGCATTTAGCAATCAATCACAAAATGACATCTGTATCTGTTATGATATTTCGTAAATAAGGGATGAGCTGGTTAAATATAATTAATTTTACTAAAAATGGCAATTTTTGTATGCATTATTTAGCTGTCAATTAACAGTAATTACACCAAACTGACAAACAACACTAAGCACTGGAACATAGGTATACTTTGTATAATGTATACATAAATATACTATAATGTGTAGAACAGTTTTTTACACATTTATGATAAAATTATTGACAAAAACACACAATATATGCCTTGTACCAGATGACATGTTTTCAATCTGATATCAGATAATTTCAAATTGCAAGTACATTCAAGTCATTCGAAAAATTCTAACTGGCCTTATACGTACCTTTGTTTTCAATGGGAATGTATATGTCGTGTCGTATGTAGTCGTGTTTATCGAGTATCGTGTACTCGTATTTGTAGTATCACACTGTGGTGTTTTCTCAGTGGTCAGCTGGCTCTATGCAATAAACGTTGATAAATCTTTTTCTTGCTTTTTCTTATTTTTCGTCTTCTTCTATCTGATGACGTACTCATTTTCCCCTGTAATTTACTTTACACGGTAATCTCTGTTCGTGACTGCGAAATACGAAAACATGTCATGTATCGTTTATATGTGGCTGTAACTGGAAACTTACGGGTTCTGCCACCAATGTAGATCCAGATCAGCCTTTGCATCCGCACAGTCTGATCAGGATCTGCACTGTTCGCCATGCCATCAATGAAACACCAGTAGCCTATTTCATCAAAATTGCAAAGTATACTTTGCTAGCAAAGTATACTTTGAGGGAGTAATCATTTATTTTTCCTGAAATGCATTATTTCATATATAACTAACAAATGCATATATTTCATGATTAAAAGTATTCATAATTATTATACTGAATTTATTACATTATCACAGCCAAATTGGCTGTGATAATGTAATAAATTCAGTATAATAAAAATTAATAAATTTATCATAAAATTGAAAATTTCTCCCTCAAAGTATACTTTGCTACTAAAGTATGCTTTGCAATGTTGATGAAATAGCCTACTGGCATGCTTCTAACAAGCACTATAGATCGTTAACTGTCAATAATGCAGATCATGATCAAACTGTATGGATGCACAGGCTGATCTAGACTTACACTGTTACACTGGTCGCAAAAACCCATAAGCCCCATTTCTCCAGACACAGACACATATGTACATGTAGATATATTGCAATGAATAGCTGGTAAAGTGTGCACATTGGTATCCGATTTATATAGGTATCCTGGGGCCCGTTTCACTAAACTTCCTACGACTAAAATGTTCGTAAGTGCAAATTTAGAATCGTCTGGAAATTTGAATTGATGGATTTACATTTATTGAGCATAGGCTACATATGCAGCCTATGTTCAATAAATGTAAATTCAATAATTGTGTACAAGAAAACAGTGTTAATGTGCAATTTACAGACTATCATAATTTTGTACTTACGAACATTTTAGTCGTACGAAGCTTAGTGAAACGGCCCCAGGTATCTGCCCGTTGTAAAGACATGGCGTCGGACTTATTTTATTTAGGTGGACGGGACAAATGGAATAAATTACTTTAAGTGTATCCGGAGTTGGAGGTAAATAGTTCGGGTGCGCCCCGCCCCATCCGCCCCACCCCCTCCCCCACCACTCCCGATACTGCATATACGCTCACGCGCCCACCGCCACTAATTTCAAAACGCCTAGAACCAACTCAACTGTAGTTGCGCGGGCAATAACTCTGCAAAACTATCGCAGTTACGGACGGTATGTGAGTTACTGCCCGCAACTGCTCAAACTGCAGCTGCAGTAGAACCTCCAGGCTGTCCGGTTTATAGAGGTTTCACAGTAAAACAGACAGATGACTACTCCAAGACAAGCGTGGATGCTTTGCGGTTATGAACATATATTAGTATCAATACATTAGTACATTATTAGTCCTTACATCTAAATACAGGTCTTGTAATGTACAAGCATAATGATATGAATTTTATATTTGCTCAAGTAAATTCAATGGCACACTACCATATTTTTAGTTCTAACATGTATGATTATTTTGGCGGCCATCTTGATTTTTTACTATTAAGAAATGTATTTTCATTATCAACATCTAGTATATGTAATAATCGTCTGTCATTCTTTCGGGCGCAACATGTATGCAAACGTGTCTGAGCTATTTTTACTAATTTGTGGCTGTGACTGAGTTCAGTCGCACAGTCTGACCAGGATCTGCACTGTTTGCAATTCCATCAATGAAATATCCGCCTTGCTTCTAACGAGCAATATATATCGTTGTCTTGCTACATCAGTGCGCTATTTGATCAGGAGCTAAAATGGTCATACAACCCATAAGCCCCATATCTCCAGGCAGAGCCACATTGCTATACGGTATACATTTAGCTGGATCAGTGAAACCTCTCTAAACAGGACACCAAGAAAACACCTGTGATCTTATTTTTGATCAGTTTCTTGGTCATTTATCTCAGGTGATAATGTCTGTTCATGATTGCATTGCACACAACTATGGCTCAGAATGATCAAATGCCTGATTTACTGTGAAACCTCTCTAAGCCGGACACCCTGGGGACCTCCCAGGATGTCCGGTTTAGAGAGGTTCCACTGTATCTATGAGTTAGTGTATTGCCCTTGAACAGATTGCGAAGACGCTCATTTCTGTTCCTGTCTGCAACACTCTCATCATGGCATGTCATAATATGGAAAATATGCTACATATGTTTTCCATCCGTTAAAGAGAATACATGATTGTATATATATGTTTCAAGGCATTCATGGGCATGGTAGAAGTTATATTAGTTTTAATAAGTGTGCACCTCACGACACACGCGACCAGTTTAACCCCAGATCGGTCTGCGCATCTGCACAGTGAGATTAGGGTTTAAGCTGTTCGCCATCCAGAGTTTTCGGTAGCTAAACGATTAACCGTCAACTGACCATGTGACATATGAAATGACCAGGGTATACAGCTGTTGGAAACTTTCATATTGTCGATTTTTCTCAAGCGGCCAAATTAATGGTCACGTGTTTTGATAGTACTTTCGTTAATCAAACAAAATCACAATTCACCGGATCGTTAACAAAAATAAGGTTGTGTATAAAAGCCACGCACAAAAAGATGACAATAAGTCACATGTCATTCTCTGGGAACTGGGACGAATTAATTACTCCAAATTTATTAACACAGAGGGAATCTCTGTCAATCCGTTATCACGGGCTGTATCTGCAAATTGGGACAATTTAATTGTTCCAAACTGATTAACACCAATGTCCCAGGAAATGTCTACCGACACGACAGAGATGAGACGATAAGTAAGATCATCAATTAGTGTTCTCAATCCGTGGCGTATGCGTGAAATCGTTGCATATATATTGAAGAATCCCGCCACAAAGCCATCAATTGCCTTTGCTATATTCTTGTACTCGTACATTCATATTTTGCTACAAGTTTCTCTTCAACGGCTGATATTTATTCCCCAATAATTTCCTGACTATTCTATTCGGATTTTCACAATTTATATTTAAGGTAAGTTCCTAGAATTTGATTTAGAGGCTCCTTATTTCGTTCGTCGTTTCTACGCCGTGTGGAGACGAACATTAAAGGTGCATGCCCACTCAGTAGGCACAAACTGTTGTTTATATCAGAGACATCATCTGAGACATTATCTGGCAAAATAAACATTCATTCACAGTTAGCCACGTATACATTGGCAGTATTATACATTTTATATCAGACATACATTTCCACACTGATATCAGGGGCGATAACCGTGTTTCCTTAGAATATTAATGGACATTACTATTTATTTTCCGTATTTATTTGTTGATGTGCAATGATCATAATTTCGATAATCTGTCGAAAATGTTATTTTGTTCAAGTGACGCATTTAATTAGTATAAATAATGAAAAACTATCATGCCTCATTTGCATATGAAAATAGCCTGATACCACCGCGCGTCACTATCAATAAAATAAATATATATAAATGAGTATATCTGTATAGCGGGCACTCGTAACTTTTATAACTGTTGGAATAGTGACACAATTATACACTTATTTAATTTGTATAAAGAACATGTTGTGCCTACTGGGTGGGCATGTACCTTTAAGAATCGTAGGAACGAAATGTAAGATTCGTAATCTTCATTTCTACACGGCGAAGGAACGAAATGTCCAAAACTTAAGTTTGATGATACGATTTATAATTCGGTGACTGGTTAGGCTGGGTATTGATAATTTTACTTATTGAGCAAATGATTTACGTATTTATGTTCATTTCACTTGATGTAGGACATTAAACACGAAAATACATTGACGTTACATTTCAATCTAATCGTGTATGTTCATTCCGAAATCTGATGCGTGTTGCTCTGCGTTGATCTTAACAGGAAAGTGTAAATTTCTCCTTTTAATTCCAGATGGCAGACTCCAGCAGCCGAGAGGTGCGATTCGTGTATTCTGGACTAAATACGATGAAAACCGTGACGAAGACCACAACCTGTGATGACGTCATCATGGACCTACATCCACAACCGCAGAAACGACTATCAATCTACGAATCCGTGAACGGTGTCGTTACAGAACTTCCAGGCAGAACCAAACTACTGAAGGTGTGTCGGGCGCATGGATCGAAATGGGATGGACACTTTATTATCGAGAAGACAGGCGATCAAGGTTCCAGTCGACCCAGTAAACTTAACTTGAAGGCGAAACTAGAGGCATTTTCACGACGTCTGTCGAGATCTAGCAGTCGAATTATCCGACGGAAAGCGACGACGGTTTCGTCGGCATCCCTGGGTAGCCATGGGGCAGTCGCAGCCAGGTCTGGTGAGAGGCGCATACCTCGGTTCTGGAGCAGTCGCAGTGTGACGCCGGGACAACTACCGGAACCGGAAGGTACACCACGCCGCGCCACCTTTACTGCTACAACAACAACAACCAGGAATATAGCACGGTCGGTGTCGACTACCGACATACACGTGGTGGGAGACCGCTTGACAGCGATGAAACTCGGCTTCAAGAAGGCTCCGACCTCAAACGAGTCTTTACGAAGTGGAACCAGTGACCGGGACGGAAGTATGCCAAAGAAGCGCCGCCTCACCACCATCTTCCAATCGGATACTGACGAATACCCCCGCCACAGCACACCCATCTCAGCAGTTACTAGCCATGCGGAGAGGCGGCGGGTCGTGATGCGGCTACCTCCCACGCCGACCGCGGCGAAACTGGCGAGAAATGGCGGGAAATCCAGGTACAATGGCGGGAAAACAACAGGCGTCGATGGAAGAAAAGCACGCGAGATTTTGTCCAGTACACCGAAACTCAACACGTCAAGTGGTACATTATCCACAGCGATCAGAGAGGACTGTTGGCGGTGTAATTGCAACCGGATGTGTGACTCTGATAGCGATTCGTCTTTCGACACATCGTCTGCGTGTTCACGGCTGGATGTAGCCTTCTGGGATCCCAGAATTCATAGCGATTCATCCGGACATTGTGACGTCAGCGAAGACGGGTTTGATTATTCGTTCGACTACACGTTTCCAGCAATGATGGATACTTGCCAGGCTAGCATACTTGGTTTTGGATCCGACGGGGAACGAAATGACAACGGTATGACGTCATTTCGTGGCGATAGCGATTCCAGTCTCAGGGTTCTCGCAATTGTATAGTGTCAGAACAAACCTGGTCGACGTGATATATGGCTGTGACTGGAGAAATGGGGCCTATGGGCTTTGCGGCCAGTGTAGATCCGGATCAGCCTGTGCATCCGCACAGTCTGATCAGGATCTACACTGTTCGCCATTCCATCAACGAAACACCCGTCATACTTCTAACATGTACTCTAGATTGTTATCATGATTTTTGATCAAGAGCGACATTGGTCACAGATCCCATAAGCCTCATTTATCCAGTGTCAGCCACATATATCATGTATATGAATTACACGTGCATGTACTACTGGTTAGCATTTAATCAGAAATGAACATAGTCGTATGCCGTTTTCTACGGAGCCCCTCAGTGGACGTAGAATTATTTGTTTTATTAATTCGTTCCCACGACATAACAATTCGTTCCCACGAAATAACAATTCGTTCCCTCAATTTAACAATTAGTTCCTACTAATTAACAATTCGTTGTTAATTCATGAGAACGAATTGCTAATTCGTGGGAACGAATTTTTATATCGTGGGAACGAATTGTTAATTCGAGGGAACGAATTGTTAAATTGAGGGAACGAATTGTTATTTCGTGGGAACGAATTATTTAAAAAAATCCATGTCCCCTGCGGGACTCCGTAGTTTTCGTCACAGTTTTCGTATTTTCCAACAAAAGTATATGTTTGCAGCACGTGAGGACCGTCACTCGTGCACTGCTAAATCATTCGTTTGCTGAGAAATATTGAAGATAAACAAAACACAGACGCCAAGACCAACATGTTCAATGTTCTGTTACAGCTGCCGTATATATCGAAGTACCTATGTGTCAGCTCTATAAGGTATTTGATAGGCGCATCTGATGTTGCGAGTCATCGTAATAGTGTTTATGAATGTTGTTATCAGCAAAATGTCGCTATATTGTTTATGCATACAAGCATAACGTGTACATATATCATCGTCATGTAAATATATTTGTTACATATTTGTACTTTGTAGTGCGTCAATAAACCATACTATAATTAAAACTCTTATGAATGATTTAATTGTTTTAAATCCATTGTGGTTGCCGAGTTTCTCCCCTGTTTAATATATGCAACCACCACATATTTACCCACATACACCGCACCAGCTCTCGGTGAGACGTAATCTTAGTTCCGGTAATTAAAAATAATCCTCACATATGACAAAAGTATGTACAGTGTAATACCATATATGCGTAAAATGGGCATTCGCAGTGTAAGTAATGACCGTGTATTATTAATAATAATACATTAGTGAATACAATATGAAATGAGGTTTTAGGTGATCAGTACGAATTCATTCTATGGTAGTGTGCTTAAACAATAAATAGTATCTCACATTTGTGTTAATATGATATTTATTAAACTCGTGGACTTATTTTATGAAATTAGTAAACTCGTTAAATAAATAAACATCACATTAAGCCTCTGAACCCGAAAGCCAGCTGTAGCGGGGTTTGCAACGGTGCAGATCCAGATGAGCCGGCTCGTAACGAGCCGTCTCATCAGGATCTACACATTTTGCAAGTAATTTTCATATTTTTTAGAACAAAAACACTCTCTTTTCATAAATGGACTAATCTGAAAATCATTTTGTGACGATTGGATTGGTCGGAAAATTAGCATATCACAGTTCATTCCAGTTACTTATGGTTGAATGGGTTAACCCAACACTCATGTAAGATCCTCTGTATATTCGGCCACTGGCCACTGGCGAACAGTGCAGAAACTGATCAGTCTGTGCGGATGCACTACTGTCTGTTTCACGAAAGCTGCCCAAATTTTACGGCTATATAAACAATTCAAAAACAAGATTTCTTTTGATAATATTAAATTAAAGGAAAAATTAAGAATGAATCTTCTTTTTATTTCGTGAAATTCGGTAAAATATTGATTTTATTACGAAAAATGGATTTGTCTATGGGAATTTAACATAGGGGAAAAAGTGGTAAGGAAGTGTGGGAGGAGTCAAAAAAAGACTAGATAGCTTGGATATGATCTAACTAAGAAAACAAAAGTTACATTTTAAAAATCGGTCCAGTATTTCTAAAATTCAAAAAAAAATCCCCATGTTAAATCCCAATAGACATCCGTGAAGATGTCTATGGGGATTGAACATGGGGAAATTTTGTTTTCGCAATAAAATCAATATTTGACCAAATTTCACGAAATAAAAAGAAGGTTCATTCTTAAATTTTCCTTTAATTTAATATTATCGAAAAAAAATATGGTTTTTGAATTGTTTATATGGCCGTAATATTTGGGCAGCTTTCGTGAAACAGACTATAGTCGCAAAACACATCGGCCAAATTTCTCCAATCACAACCACAACTAACGTTCAAACGGCACAACAGACGCATCTGAAACACTGCAAAGCAAACACAACAGTGTTTACTTTGTTATACCCCGAACACAATTCGGGTTCCATATAGTCGCCCCCAGTCTGTCTGTCCGAGATTTGCGTTAAAGTTTTCAGCTACCCACTATCTCTGTTATAATAAGTCGGATTGGCTTGCAACTTCATATGCTTATTTGTCATCATCCATATTTTCATTATATAGCCCATCCATGAGTCCAGCAACTGTGTGCTCAAGGTCAAGGTCAAATGGCCTGTCAAGGTCAAATGGCCTATATATTTGCGTTAATCAGTTACTGATTTCTTGTTTCAGTCTGCTCCTGAACGTGGTCACATATAAATATTTTTATCCCGTCAACACAATGCGTATGTGCCGTGAAACACGGTGCCGTGAAACATTTTTGATATCCTGCCAATACGACCTAATCACTGCGTATGAATGTGTGCCGTTGTCATATTCGATTCTCCGATTTTGAGGGTGCGGCTGGGTTTATTTGTTTTGCATTTTAAACTATTTGTAGATGTTGACGGGATAAATAGAATAGTAGGTTAGTGCCGTGAATGGAAAAATATCTGGCGTGGCACGGAAACGGGATGTGCTCGGCATAGCCTCGTCCATCCCGTTTCCTAAGCCTTGCCAGATATTTTCCCCATTCACGGCACTAACCTACTGTTCTCTATATTATGTATACATACATGTATATCTGTAGATTCGCCGACGAATCTAGTACGATTATATTAGGCAATATGCTTGACCATTTGAAAGAAAATGACATAAGAGAACATGTGACATTTTTTTGTGAAACTACTAAGGCTTTTAAAAAGAACATTAGTTTTAGTATGGGCATACACACGTACATATATATTACCACATTTTGGTGGGACAAATGTGTGGCTGTGATGGGAGAAATTGAGCTTATGGGTCTTGCGATCAATGTAGATCCGCACAGTCTGATCAGGACCTGCACTGTTAACTATTCCATCACCCGTCGTGAGTCTAACATGTATTTTAGCTCGTTATCTGCAGCCTATTTCATCAACATTGCAAAGGATACTTATCTAGCAAAGTATACTTTGCGGGAGAAATTTTCAATTTTAGGATACATTTATCAATTTTTAGCTCGACTATTCGAAGAATAAGTAGAGCTTATGTTGTCACCCCGGCGTCGGCGTCGGCGTCACCGTCACGCCTTGGTTAAGGTTTTTAGTCAAGCTTGTATATGGAATACTACTGGCCCTACACCCACCATACTTGGACAACTTCATCTCCTAGTGATGTACATCAATAACCCCTGATCTATATTTGACCTTAACCTACATTTCCTCTTGAATTACTTAGTTAATTCCCCTTGGTTAAGGTTTTTAATCAACCTTGGTTAAGGTTTTTAGTCAAGCTTGTATATGCAATACTACTGGCCCTACACCCACCATACTTGGACAACTTCATCTCCTAGTGATGCACATCAATAACCCCTGATCTATATTTGACCTTCACCTACATTTCCTATTGAATTACTTACTTAATTCCCCTTGGTTAAGGTTTTTAGTCAACCTTGGTTAAGGTTTTTAGTCAAGCTTGTACATGGAACACTATTGTCCATAAAGACACCATACTTGGACAACCTTTTCTCATAGGGATGTATATCAATAACCCCTGATCTATATTTGACCTTGACCTACATTTCCTCTTGAATTACTTACTTATTTCCCCTTGGTTAAGGTTTTTAGTCAAGCTTGTATATGCAATACTACTGGCCCTACACCCACCATACTTGGACAACTTCATCTCCTAGTGATGTACATCAATAACCCCTGATCTATATTTGACCTTCACCTACATTTCCTCTTGAATTACTTACTTTATTCCCCTTGTTAAGCTTTTTAGTAAACCTTGGTTAAGGTTTTTAATCAAGCTTGTACATGGAATACAATTGTGCATCCAGACACCATACTTGGATAACTTTTTCTCATAGGGATGTACATCAATAACCCCTGACCTTTATTTTACCTTCACCTATATTTAACCTTGAATTACTTGGTTAATGTTTATAGTCAAGCTTGTATATGGAATACTCCTGGGCCTACATCAACCATACTTGGACAACTTCATCTCCTAGTGATGTACATCAATAATCCCTGACCTATATTTGACCTTGACATACTTTTATCCTTGGATTACTTAGTTATTTCCCCTTGGTTACGGTTTTTAGTCAAGCTTGTATATGGAATACTCCTGGGCCTACAGAAACCATACTTGGAAAACTTCATCTCCTAGTGATGTACATCAATAACCCCTGACCTATATCTGACATTGACCTACATTTAACCTTGAATTACTTACTTAATTTCCCTTGGTTAAGGTTTTTAGTCAACCTTGGTTAAGATTTGTATGCAGGCCACAGCCACCTTCTTTGTCAAGCTATGTGTACATCGACAACCCTCGTAGTCGAGCTATGCTGTTCTCCTACAGCTCTTGTTATTATACTGAATTTAGTACATTATCACAGCCATCTTGGCTGTGATAATGTAATAAATTCAGTGTAATAATTCTGCAAACGTTTGATCATCAAATATATGCAGTGGTTAGTTCTCCTTGAAATAATGCATTTTGCGAAAAATAAATGATTACTCCCTCAACGTACACTTTGCTAGATAAGTATACTTTGCAATGTTGGTGAAATCGGCTACAGGTCACAGGAGTGTGCTATTAGATCAGAAGCAACGCTGATCACACATCCCACAAGCCCTATTTCTCCCGTCACACCTACATACCATCAAATGCTGCAGCCAAATTGTTCACACATTATGTCAGTTAGTTAACGAAACCACGTGCTCCCATACCGTATAAATACATTGAGAAATAAAAACAAATAATGACATAAATTATACATTTTGGATTTTATCTGAATATTTACAAGGTCATCACTTTTCTATTAACCCATTTCTTGGGATACACATCTACAGGTATCTAAATATACAAACATTATTTGTTCTGCTTTTCTGTATTCCTTATAATTTGAACATACAATGGAACCTCTCTAAACCGGACACTCTGGGAGTTCCCCAGAGTGTCCGGTTTAGAGATGTTAGACTGTATATATACTCTATGCCCATTCCGAGACAAGCATGTGTACCTTTGGATCATGTCAAACGGTATTATAATTGACAAATGACCATGCGACCATTCACAGTTAAGCACCGATATGCTAACATGGTGTCCGGTTTAGAGAGGTTCCATTGCATATGTTTTTACTACTCATCCGAACCGTCTTAGTGAGACGATTCAATTGAGTGGTCATAACATAATTATACTTATATGCCGAACACGAGAAAGACATGTAAATCTTTCAGTCAGAAAAGTGTGCATGAAAAAGGTTTAATGATATAGTCTGAAATTTAGCACGCATTGCACTTATTGAGGGGTGAACAGATCATATATTTTTACACAATGGACTCTTTCAAGTCTGTCGCCATGGAGATTACGCTGATCTTCCTCCTCCGGGGTGACGTGACACGTAACGGTTCCATTGCATATGTTTTTACTACTCATCCGAACCGTCTTAGTGAGACGATTCAATTGAGTGGTCATAACATAATTATACTTATATGCCGAACACGAGAAAGACATTTAAATCTTTCAGTCAGAAAAGTGTGCATGAAAAAGTTTTAATGATATAGTCTGAAATTTAGCACGCATTGCACGTATTGAGGGGTGAACAGATCATATATTTTTACACAATGGACTCTTTCAAGTCTGTCGCCATGGAGATTACGCTGATCTTCCTCCTCCGGGGTGACGTGACACGTAACGTGGGAGACAATGTCTTTTCGCGATGAACTTCTGCAAAACACGTCACTTGATTTTCCCGCGGAATGTCCTGTGGACGCCCATCAAACACGGTTGGAGCGTCATGTAGCTCGCCTACATTGTTAACCAGCTCGGGTTTAATACTGACACCTGTGACATTGTTCACGGAGTCGGAGTCACTCGCCTCGGACACGATAATACTTCTGGGAGGCGTCGGCGCCGAGACTGCAACTAGTGGCTCGGTAGTGATGTCAATAGACGTGTGCTCCTTATCATAATTTCTACTTTCTTTCTCCACCGAAAATGTTTCACCATTATGAAAAGCACTTGTGGTAGTGATGTTTGCATCAGACCCACCACCCAGAGCTTTCACTTTATTAGATTTAATTCGACGTTTAACTTTCGGGGATGATTTCTTTGCACCTTTATTTACTTGGATGTTGGGTTTAACCTTGGTTGATGTAGGCGGTTTGCGAGGCTCCTGTCTGTTGTATATTTTCGCGCTTCTCATTTTCGCGCTGTTTATTGCATCCTTCACCACCTTCTGCTTACATACAATCTGAGGTTTGTTCGATGTCAGGTTCTCAAATTTCGCCTTTATTTGTGACACATAATTTGTATTGGGTGGACAAACAGTGATAATAACGTCTTCTTGAGCTTTCTCCACAGCCGCATCCAATATTCCAACATCCCCGTTGGCATTCTCATCTTCTCCATCAGGTGGAACCATGCTAACGCTCGTATTATCTTTCACTGTAGCCTCTGTTTCTAACAACGATATTGGGTATTCAATTGATTTATTGTTTTTAACACTTTCCATGTTCTCAATTGGTGGCAAGGGTGATATCGTTGACTTCTTGCTTGTTATGGAAGCGGCCGATGGCGATGCGGACCTTACGTTAAACTCTGTGTGGATGAGATGATTTCCATGCAGGGGAGATATGCATTCATTGGTATGTGTATTGTCGCGTTCCTTCAGCTCTTCCTCTTGTTTGTCAGCTATGCCAATAGCGAGACCCATTTCTTCCAAGATTTCTTGCTGCATCTGTGAGTGAATACCATCACTCGCCATGTCGTAGATTCCACCAATCATAGTGGGCTGCATATCGCAGTCTGTAATGGTGAAAAACATGGTATTGTTGCATGACTACGGTAACCGTTGTTTGACATCGCTCACATCCGTGTTCAAACGTACAGCGCGTTCTGTTCGAGCATGGCAATGCTCAGTTCGGGGTCAACAAGCCAACACCTACGTAATGCATGTGTCTCATGACGTTACTAGAGCGCGCCATTACGTTAGCAGATCAGTTGACAACGGTCGCACTGAACTTTTGAAATTGATGCGGAGGATGTGGCACCTGCATCAGGCGGCCCTGGAATATGTATACGTAAAAAGCTGTTTGAATGGAACAGGTTATCCCAGTACCGAACGTACCATACTGAATATAAGTTATGTTCAGGTCTTCGTGTCCAAACAGAACCCTCGTGCCACGGCAAACATTTACCCACGGCTGGACATTGTCGAATCCAATTTCAGAAGTGTGACAGTGGCTGTTGGGCTTATGGCATATGTTACCAGTTGCTCATGCATGAGCTGTATATGTGACTATCGCTTGTCAAATAGCGCGTATGTAATTGTATCAGGCAACCTGCGCTGTATTGACCGAATACGTACTGACTGATAACATTGTGTTGTATCAGGCTTTGACCTGATACAAACATCCGAGTTACAATGAAGTGAAAACTGACGTTTCATTGCTCGGATGACGTCACGTGACGTTACCGAATAACGTCAGTGTAATGACGCAATGTAAAACATAAACAACTCCGCGTTCTGTCCATAGATAACAACGTCATATGTGGTCATTTTCGAGCATAAAACGTTACCTGATAAATAGAATACCACGCTGGCTCGGCTCGGAAACCGTAGGAATTCCTCGGCAAGCCTCGGAATTTATACGCGTTTCCTAGCGTTGCCTGATAAACCTGAAGACATTTGTCTGGTATTCTCTATGTACACTGTCTTACCACACTCCTGTAGCATGATACGGGTTCATACGTTTTTTCATGTGTTTTTACTGGGGCAATTGTGACGTATGCAGCCCTTGACCAGACTGTGCATGATCGCAAAAGCAATATGACGCATTGCTCAGTGTAGCAAATTATATGGATAAATTTATTAATTTTTATTATACTGAATTTATTACATTATCACAGCCATTTTGGCTGTGATAATGTAATAAATTCAGTATAATAATTCTTCATACTTATAATCATCAAATATATGCAGTCATTAGTTATATATGAAATAATTCATTTCGGGATAAATAAATGATTACTCTCTCAAAGTATACTTTGCTAGATAAGTATACTTTGCAATGTTCGTGAAATAGCCTACTGGTGTTTATTTATTCATTTATAGACAGTGTAGACTATATCCAGGCCCATAAATTATGCAACCGCTTTCCATGTTGCACTGTAGCATAATGGATGTTTTGGACGATTTATCAACGAAAGAGCAAGACGCTGAACATAATAATGTGGGAGAGCACAGGTTAGTTCACGTTGTCATTATTTACCAAATACCCATTCGGGTATACACTATTTACAGCAAGCAGTATTAGCAGCAACGCATATTAGAATCGTATGTCAGAGTGTGGTATACATATTGTATTACGTTCTCTAACGCCACTGCCGATATTTATGATGAGACTGACATAGATTTACAACCAGTATTTAATTGGTATATCTGCAAAAACCAGGAACCCATTTTTCCAAAGTTTCGGCATTGTATTTCCCCATGTTAAATCCCCATAGACATCTTCACTCTGTGAAGATGTCTATGGGGATTTAACATGGGGAAATTTTTTTGAATTTTAGAAATACTGGACCGATTTTTAAAATTTAACTTTTGTTTTCTTAGTTAGATCATATCCAAGCTATCTTAGCCAGGTTTCGGAGTCAATTTCCATTTGTTTCCCGTTTTTTGACTCCTCCCACACTTCCTTACCACTTGTTCCCCCATGTTAAATTCACGGAGTGAAGATGTCTATGGGGATTTAACATGGGGAAATACAATGCCGAAACGTTGGAAAAGTGGGTTCTTGGTTTTTGCAGAATTGTTCAACATATCATATTATTTCGGAAAGCTTAGTATTTATATATAATATTAACTCGGCGTTTGCAATTTTAGTTTCGGATAAAGCATATTTATAGTTATAATGAGTACTTCTGATGGTGGGGAACCTACCATCTGAATCGTCCATTATATTGATCAGTTCAGAACAGTTGGTATCCTTGCTATCTTGGTGGATCGGGGACTGGCTTGACCGGTGTGAACTTTGTGTCCTCGTATCTTGAACTCCTATAATAAAAGACACAAGTCTTAGGAATAGGTTACCGAATTTGGAAAATCACGAGCAACTTCCATTATAGCTACGCTAAATTTCACGAAACCTGCCAAATTATACGGCCATATAAACAATACAAAAACAATATTTCTTTCGATAATATTAAATTTTATCCAAATTTACGAATGAGCCTTCTTTTTATTTCTTGACATTTGATCAAATATTGATTTCATTACGAAAAATGTATTTTTCTATGGGAATTTAACTTGGGGGAAAAGGAGGTGGTGGAGCTGTGGGGGAAACCATTTTGAAATTGATTCAGAAATGTCGCTAGAATGCTCAGAAATTATCTAAAGAAGAAACAAAAGTTAAATTTTGAAAAATCGGTCCACTATTTCTGAAATTTCTGAAAAATTTCCTAGTGTTAAATCTATGTCTATGGGGATTTAACACGGGGCAATTTTTATTCTCAATAAAGCCAATATTTCACAAATTTCACGAAATAATAAGAAGGGTCACTCTTCAATTTTGATAAAATTTAATATCGAAAAAAAGAGGTGTTTTTTCATTGTTTATATCAGTATTAATTGTGCAGGTTTCGTGAAACAGACAGAATGCGTTATCATTACAAAGCGGTGAGTGTACGGTTGACATCACATTGCTTTGTTTAACCCTTTGAACCCGAAATCCCGCTATAGCAGTTTATGCAAAAAGTGCAGATCCAGATGAGCCGGCTCGTAACGAGCCGTCTCATCAGGATCTGCACTTTTTGCACTTTTTCATATTTCTTAGAACAAAAACACCCCCTTTTCATAAATGGAAGAATCTGAAAATCACTTTGTGACCATTGGATTGGTCGGAACATTAGCATATCACAGTCCATTCCAGTTCCTTAGGGTTGAAAGGGTTAAGCTAAGCAACGCGACGTGAAAATGACACACTCTGCCAATTCGAACGCCAGTTATGTCCTGGAAGTAGTTCGAAGAGAAGTTACTAGTGATTTTCCAAGTTCGGTAACCTATTTATAAGGTTACAAATACATGCAGTGTGTACTCTAGAGTGTGAGACATCTCCAATCCGGACACTAGGCAGTTTGGTCTGGTTCATTGTAAATTATCTAATAATGAGTCATTTCATTATTGAAAATCATACACATATGACTTGAATTGCTCATATATCTGGTTTACAATGGAAATTCTCGCAGTCGTACAACCTGTATGCCTCCCACAGTGTCTGATTCTACTATTGCTAATAGGTACCAATATCGGTTTACTATATACTAATTAGTCGAACTTTAAACACATAACTCAAGACAAATGGTAAAATGGTTAAAGTTTCACTAATTATGTTAAGCGACCAACATAAAGTCGGAGAAATAAACACAATGAAAACCAAAAATCAGCACTAAAGGCATTCAATGGCGGTTTTTGGTTTTCCGTGATTGGTATTGTTATTTCTCTGATATGACACTCTGCTTGTTTCTAAACATACTTAGAGAAACTTGTTCCATCCCTGCTATGCGTTATTCACCTGTGGAATCAGATCGTCTAATGGTAAAATTGCGTGACATGTAATCTCCTGTATCGTTTGTAACTTTATACGTACCCGAGTCACTACTATCGCTCGTGTTACTGTCTTTCTTAAAAAGCTCGCGTTGACCTTCCGTCTCGTTGGCCGTCACCACTACAACTGTCTCTGGATAGGGAATATCCTCGTAAGCGAGTTCCACAGCGCCCTCTGTCGTATTGACGGTGACGTCACTCCAGTCGTGTACTTGGATCATGTGGTCATAGAAAGACTCCACCTCCTGGACAGACGGCTGGTTGGCACTGCTGTCCTGTTGGTAAATACACACGTGGATAAAACGTGACAGGGGTGGTAAAATGGCTACAGACTTGTTAATTCATAATGTTTAGAAACAAGCAGAAAACCAGAAAATAACAAATTATTTCTAATTTTGTTATTTTCTGATTTTCTGCTGGTTTCTAAACATAATTAGCAAATCTGTTACCATGTTACATGTACCATCCTGCTGCATGTTATCCACATGTGGGTATATATGGCTGTGACGGAGACATGGGGCTCATCAGATTTGTGATTGGTGTAAATCCAGATCAACTAGCGCACTCATATAGCCGGATAACGATCTATATTGCCTGTTCGGAGCATGGCGGGTGTGATGATTTATGGAATGGCGAAAAGTGCATATCCTTATCAGACTGTGCGGATGCACCGGCTGCACCATAAGCCCTTCAGTCACAACCCAAATATGACCTCAGGCGATTGAACTCCCCACCCACATACCCCATTAGATAAATCCATCTGGTCCGACTATACTACTAAAGTATAATGTAATATACTACAGGGGGTGGGGGCGCGGGGTCTGGATGTGGAGAGGGGGACTTCAATAGCCTGTGATATGACACCGTATTCGTGAATTAGACCATAGTGACACTCTATTTTACATGTTTGAATGGAGGGAACTAATGTAGGAAAGACCACTATTTTTGAGAATTTATTGGAACAAAAATACTTTATATCCTCGATAAGTTCTCAAATGGATTTACTGTTGACATGCTAGTTACAATTGTTTGTATTCTAAATGATGGCATTTACGATTTTTTAGGTAGACTCGTGTTTCAGATAACACTTTAAACACCACATGCCTGTATAGTGGCATTGGCAAGTAGTGTAGATCCAGATGAGCCGGCTCGTGACGAGCCGTCTCATCAGGATCTGCACTGTTTGCAGTCATTTTCACATTTTTTAGAACAAAAACACCGCCTTCTCATAAATGGACTAGTCTGAAAATCATTTTGTGACGATTGGATTGGTCCGGAAACTAACATATACAAATCCATTCCAGTTACTTAGGGGTGACAGGGTTAAATCAGGCAATGTATAATGAGAGGACTGGAGATTTAGGATGGCTGGAATGTCTCACACAAAAGCGTACGTCAATGTCACCAAAATGACACCGAGAGTTATCCAGTAATGTGGGAAGCTATTGATGAAGTTTCGTAAAGATCCATCTAGCATATCAAGGGATCTGCAACATTTTGCATACAGTAGAACATATCTAAACCGGACACGCAGGCAGCCTGTGTATCCTTAATTGTATGGGTTTCATTGGTGGATATATATGATGATAATGTATGATCAATTACGCAAAGCACAACCGCATACCTTGGCATAGTCATATATCTGATTCACACATGAAAATCTCTAAACCGGACACGCTGGGGACCTCCCAGGGTATCCGATTTAGAGAGGTTCCACTGTACGTCGAAACATGTTGACACAATCATTGTGACCGCTATAAATCACATGTCACTATTGATGTAGGAACAAACATCTAAGGTGTGAGATATTTCTCCATAAATATTAGTGTCTGGTTACTCTAAACTGACTCACTGACTAAGCGTATATTTAAGGGTAGGAATTGGCTCGAAGACCTTCAAACCCGGGCATTAGAGCCCAGAAAGTTGACCGGTCAATGGCTAATTTACTAATAGTTACAATACACTCGACATGTGTGCATTACATTAACCCTTTCAACACTACAGACCCGTATATTGGTATTGACAGTGTAGATCCAGATGAGCCGCTTCGTGATGACCCCGTCTCATCAGGATCTGCGCTTGTTGCAAGTAATTTTCACATTATTGAGAACAAAAACACCCCCTTTTCATAAATGGTCTATAAATGGAAAATCAGTTTGTGACAATTTGATTTGTTGCAAATTTAACATATCAAAGTCCACTCCAGTTACTTAGGGGTGAAAGGGTTAAGGAGGCAATGAGACGGTTGATTTAACCTACAGACGGAAGTCTCAGACCTAGGACCCAATACTTGGCTCATTTGGAAAACGTTACCCACCCACCCATTTCCATACACTATACAGCAAGTTTCGATTTGTTCTGCTGATTTACGTCTATGGCAATAGATTCATGCATTAAGCCCCCAAATATATTCACTTTAAATATCTATGTTTAGTATATTGTTAGTTACACGCATTTTAGCTACCAACGTCACAGACGAATTTCTCTGTCCGAAGAATCTCACACAACCCGCTTCACGCATCGCCACCTGCTTGGTTGAACAAATATAGGAGTATTTATGAGACTCCGAAAGTAAAGTTTACGAAAGGCTATGTCAAAATGTTGGGACGCAAATCAAAATAAAATAACGTTTTAGATAATTCAAGGTTAGTGGATGATACTTATTAGTCACAAATTGTAACATTTGAGTTACTGATGTTTATTGCAGTGATCGACGTCAATATGTAATGGGATTTCAACCGGATTTAAAACGTAATTTATGCTTCCATAGCCAACAAAAATGTGTGACATTTATTCGGACATACAATTATCGCCTTGTCTGCTAATTTTCCCGTAACTAACGAAATGCTAAAAGCAGATGCTTGAAGTGAATATATTTGAAGACTTAAGACATTTATCGATTACCAGAGACATAATTCGGTACATGTATAACGTTTTTTTCTTCAAATGAGCCAAGTATTGGGTCCTAGGTCCGAGACTTCCACCTGTGATTTAACCTACCTAGTTCATTTTCTTATCTCACCCACCCTAAGCAAATGGTACAGTGGAACCTCTCCAAACCGGACACGCTGGCATGTTAGCGCTTCATGACACATTATAGTGTTATAATTCCAGCACAAACATATTTACACAATTCCCTAACATTTGACTGGCCCGTAGCAAGTCTCTGTCCAAAATTTATATCCCAGTAAACTCCCATGCCGAACTACTTTCCGTAACCGTCAGGCGCAGTTAAAATAATTCTTTAGAAAACGAAAAATAAACACATTTTCTTGATGAATTTATTTCAAATGCTGGAATTATAAGGAATGAATGGCCTTTTTGTGGAATTTATCGGGGATATAAACTTGGAAAAGTCGCGGGAATACTGGACGAGGCCTTCCGGCCTTCGTCCAGTATTCCCGCGACTTTTCCAAGTTTATACCCCGATAAATTCCACAAAAAGGCCATTCATTCCTATAATGACACATTATAGTGTTTTACAATCATGACAAGGCATTGTAATCAGAGATACATAACAGCGCAACACATCTAAGCGAAACATCAATATTTTCCCGAGTGTCTGGTTTAGAGGGGTCCCACGGTAATTTCTGTTATACCTACCTCGGACTCTTGTTGGAATGCCCTGTTGTCACTGCAATTCTGATTGGTCTGCCACGCCCGCGTTGGTGCCCGGATGGACGGACATTTACTGTGGTTGCTCAGGCGCTGGACGATCGCCGAGTTCGGGTCCATTATCTGTATAATGCGATTTAAAGGTACATGCCCACTTATTAGGCACAACATGTTCTTTATATCAGAGACATCATCTGAGACATTTTCTGGCGAAATAAACATTCATTCACCATTACCCCAAGTATTGATTGACAGCATTATACATTTTATATCAGAAGTAAATTTCCACACTGATATCAGGGGCGATAACCGTGTTTCCTTAAAATGTTAACGGATATTACTATTTATTCTTTGAATTTAATTTTCGATTTGCAATGATCATACTTCATAATCTGTCGAAAATATTATTTTTCAGATGACGCATTTAATTAGTATAAATAATTAAAAAAATCATGCCTCATTTGCATATTAAAATAGCCGCGCGTCACTATCAGTAAAATAAATATTACTAAATGATTATATCTGTACAGCGGGATCTATGGTAGAGGAACCGAGGTAATATTAAGGACAGGGGTCCTCAAATTATGTAAAAATATATTGTTACGGAAATAAAATGTGGCCCTAATTATGTAACTATTCCACAAGTTTTTAACATCAAAAGTGTTCGTTTTTACACAGTGTTAACTACTATTTCAATACCGTGTTAGTAGTGGTGATCACCAGTTTATGTGCATGTGAAGACCGTATGATTAGTTTTAATTATTTAAATCACGTATGTGTATCAACTTAAACACGATTGCTGTCGTTATATTATAAAGTATAGTTATTGTACACCAGAAATTGTATTGGACAAATAAATATCGACTTCCTTTGAACAAACAAGGAATTTTGTTAATATTTTGAGAAAACATGGTTATCTCCTCTGACCTCAATATTATTGATTTCCGTCATACAAATAATACCAATATGTGTACCCGGTAATACAAATTGAAAGCTCTTGCTATATATTAATAACATCTATAAATGCTGAACCAAAATAATATAACACCTACAATACACCCTTATGTGCGAGACCCCATGTTTAATACATTACATTCGGAACATACCTTTACAGGTATGATTTCTTTTTAACAAATAACATTAACTTTTGTTATTTCTCAATGGAATTATATGTTGTGACAACTCATTTGAACCGCCTCTCGGTGGTCGCGACATATACGTCTGAGCACATATAAAGAAATTATTTAGAATTTTTCACAAACAATATGACGTACCCTTAGCATGAAATAAGTCAACGACTCTGATGTCGTTAAGATGCCCACTTTACAGTGATTCAGTGTCGTTAAGATTCCCGGTTTACAGTGAGTTAAGATGCCCGGTTTACAATGATTCAGTGTCGTTAATATGCCCGGTTTACAGTGAGTTAAGATGCCCGGTTTACAATGATTCAGTGTCGTTAATATGCCCGGTTTACAGTGATTCAGTGTCGTTAATATGCTCGGTTTACAGTGATTCAGTGTCGTTAATATGCTCGGTTTACAGTGATTCAGTGTCGTTAAGATGCTCGGTTTACAGTGAGTTAAGATGCCCGGTTTACAATGATTCAGTGTCGTTAATATGCCCGGTTTACAGTGAGTTAAGATGCCCGGTTTACAATGATTCAGTGTCGTTAATATGCCCGGTTTACAGTGATTCAGTGTCGTTAATATGCTCGGTTTACAGTGATTCAGTATCGTTAAGATGCCCGGTTTACAGTGAGTTAAGATGCCCGGTTTACAATGATTCAGTGTCGTTAATATGCCCGGTTTACAGTGAGTTAAGACGCCCGATTTACAGTGATTCAGTGTCGTTAAGATGCCCGGTTTACAGTGAGTTAAGATGCCCGGTTTACAGTGAGTTAAGATGCCCGGTTTACAATGATTCAGTGTCGTTAATATGCCCGGTTTGCAGTGATTCAGTGTCGTTAAGATGCCCTGTTTACAGTGAGTTAAGATGTCCGGTTTACAGTGAGTTAAGATGCCCGGTTTACAATGATTCAGGGTCGTTAATATGCCCGGTTTACAGTGATTCAGTGTCGTTAAGATGCCCTGTTTACAGTGAGTTAAGATGCCCGGTTTACAATGATTCAGTGTCGTTAATATGCCCGGTTTACAGTGAGTTAAGACGCCCGGTTTACAGTGATTCAGTGTCGTTAAGATGCCCTGTTTACAGTGAGTTAAGATGCCCGGTTTACAGTGAGTTAAGATGCCCGGTTTACAATGATTCAGTGTCGTTAATATGCCCGGTTTACAGTGATTCAGTGTCGTTAATATGCCCGGTTTACAATGATTCAGTGTCGTTAAGATGCCCGGTTTGCAATGATTCAGTGTCGTTAATATGCCTGGTTTACAGTGATTCAGTGTCGTTAATATACCCGGTTTACAGTGAGTTAAGATGCTCGGTTTACAGTGATTCAGTGTCGTTACGATGTCCAGTTTACAGTCAGTTAAGACGCCCGGTTTACAATGATTCAGTGTCGTTAATATGCCTGGTTTACAGTGATTCAGTGTCGTTAAGATGCCCGGTTTACATTGAGTTAAGATGCTCGATTTATAATGATTCAATGTCGTTAAGATGTCCGGTTTACAGTGAGTTAAGATACCCGGTTTACAATGATTCAGTGTCGTTAAGATGCCCAGTCGACAGTGAATTAAGATGCCCGGTTTACAGTGATTCAGTGTCGTTAATATGCCCGGTTTACAGTGATTCAGTGTCGTTAATATGCCCGGTTTACAGTGAGTTAAGACGCCCGGCTTACACTGCTTCAGTGTGGTTAAGATGCCCGGTTTACAGTGATTCAGTGTCGTTAAGATGCCTAGTTTACAGAGGTTCTACTGACCTGAATCACAGTCTGCACCATTTCTGGGGTATCTCTGGGTGGCTTTATTATTTGTTCCGCCACAATCTGGTTTTGTCCCAAGGAGCAAGTGCTTTGTTTCTGTATCCTGGCATTCAGTCGCAGTAACTTTCTGAAAATGTAATAGCACTGGGATTGGATTGGTTGTTAATTAGGTAATACCACATCTTGTCTTTGTTAAGCGTCCATCCAGTTGACCAAAACCTACATACGTATTCGGTAAAATCAAACAAGGCCTTGAATAAAAAACGAAGGTAAATTTATGTTAAAAACTTCCTAAAAAGTTGTTAGCATAAATTTAAATTTCAGACAGAAAACGCAATACTCTTATTAAACTTATTAAGTTGACATTTATGAACGGATGTAATACTTGGACAAGTCCCCACTCAATTTTCATATTACTGCACCAGTAAATAGTGTAAAAAAAGCATACACAGTTCATACCACTTTCAAAACCTACCCGGACGTGGACGCTTAACAGAGAAATAACTTGCCATGGCCGTATCAATCAAATGGTGCAACTGGGCACCTACGAAGCAGCTGGGGTTGTAAATTGAGGAGCACGTGGTGCAATAGTACACAGACAAAATTATCGGAATTTTCTATTAACTGCTGAATAGTGCAATTGGAGAAATACAAAACCACCGGATTTGTCAATTAAATATCAAATGGTGCAATCTCATACAGATAAATGTAACGTATTTGTCAATTAACTGTTAAATGATGATTGTGTCTGTGCTAAATTGATTATACCAATTGATAGGTAATTGAAAATAAACCAAATGGATATGGTTTATGTTTCAATTGGACATTTCAATGATTTTGAGAAACATTGATAGGTAAAATATTATAGAGAAGATACCCAAAGGAGATCCATGAACCAATGTAAAGAAGAAACACGTGACATGCGCACATCGGTGGTCGATGAGCCTTCATCGCGACACATACATGCAGTCAACAACGAGCGGTGTGCGGTCCCAAACGTAAATCAACAGTACATGAAACACGGAGACATACAACAAATGCAACGAAAGCCCCACAATAGCTATTTTCCAATGAACTACCGAGAACATAACAATTCCAGTTTGTACACAAGACATGGCAGCAATGGTGCAGCCTTGGCGCAGCTAGTGAACAAAACAGTACACTCAAATATGATAATAAGTAGTGTAATAATATATTCCATTCATCTTTTCAGCCATTTTAGAATTCACACATGTCTTACTTGGCTCTTTTCCTTAGGAGTTTATGAGCGTCTGGATAATCTTTCATCGCCTCCTCAAAGTCGCCCTTGGACAGGATGAACAGGTTGGTGAACCCCTTACAGCGCACGTCGGCCGTCCGTCGGTTCCCCTCGGCAGCCATCGCTAAAAGGCTGAGAACGAGCGGAAATGGTGAATACATAATCTGAGACACGACATTGGATTTTGTACCTTCGGACAACTGCGTAATTTCGTGAAATATGTTTACAAGATTTACAACATTTTCCGTAAATGGCGTCAAAGGTTGACAAAATTTTCAGAGTACATGCGGAATTATATTCCGCATGTACTCTGAAACTTTTGTCAACTTTTGACTTAATTTATGAAAAATATTGTAAATTTTGTGAACGTATTTAATGAAATTACGCAGATGTCCGAAGGTACAAAACACCATGGCGTATCTCTTATGTGTACACCATATGATAGTAGATCAGCAGTGATGGTATACGTATTTACACAAGCTGGTATGAAATGAGTGTGCATTCTGAAGATCAAATGTAGCATTATGCAGAAGAGAGAAGTTTAAAACGTATGATAGGCTAAAATTCCTTTTCAGTAATACAAAACCAGGCCAGCGTCAAATGGTCACCGCATCTAGTCTTCAGCGAAGCAAATGTTATCATTGGTGAACCTTAGGGCGTGAATCAAATTCATAAAAAAAGTTATTATACTAACTTTTTTATCGTAGTTTCTTTCGATAAACCGACCCAAATCCATATTGTTCGCTCGTATAATGCATATATTAAGTTTGACAATAAAGCCATCGACTTGGAACTGTCAACTGCCATTTATCTAAGTACAGACACTACACTTGCATAAATAACGTTCATGTCTTTCATATTCGAGTGTTACCTTATTTCGCCAAACACTGAGCCTTCCTTGAGCGTTGCGAGCACGAGCGAGTTATCCGGGCCCCCTACCACCTCCACAATGCCTTGGCTGACGATGTACATTTCCGTGCCAATCTCACCCTGTCGGTAAAGAGAGCATAGCTGATGTGAGTTTGTATTTGTCAAATACAGTGGAACATCACTAACCGGACACCCTGGGGTTTACTACAATCCTAGTATGAAGCGTGTGCGGTGTATGTACGTATCTTTTGCAATCAAGAACATGCATCAGCAGTGGAAATCAATTACCACCTGTCATAATTCAACGCACTACAGTTTTCATTGTAGAGATTAGAGGGGTTTCTACTATTCGACATCGCTCCTATACCACCAATCACTAAACAAATGAAGCGCCGCCACAAACTCGTTTGCAGGGACGGACATTAGCAAGACAATAAAACACGACCCACCTTTTTACATACGTAATCCGCCGGTAAATATAGAACAGGATGTAGCTTCAGGACCAAATCGTACAGCAATGTTTTATCGCAGTCCTGGAACAGCTTCACTTTGCTCAGGGTGTTAAAATGGACATGGATGGCCAGATCGGTCCTCAGTTTCAGTGGTAAGGCGTCCATTAACTTCCGCTCATCTGTGAAAATGCATTATAAGCATCAGTTGATACACAATTTAGTACATGCTATGGGTTAGTATATTAATTATAATGTGCGCTTATTTACATATGCTAATTTCCGACTTATGAAGTCGAAGACCTGCGATACGAAGATTATTAGCCTACCTATGATTCTATGTTGCCGTTTCAAATACTTTTTCCTACCTATGTTTTCCGGTTGATGCCTCACAGACTTCTTGCCTATGAATTCATGTTGCTGCATCACATACAATTCGCTTATGCTTTTAAGTTGTCGTCTTAAACACTTCTCTCCTACACCTACTTATGCTTTTCTGTTGCCGAGACACAAACATTTGTCTTACCTCAGATGTTCTGTTCTTACCTAACCGACCTATCTCCTACATATGATTTTCTACTTTGTTGCTGCTTCAAACACTATATGTCCTATGAATACTTTGCTATTTTCACCTCGAAGACCATTGTCATACATATGCTTTATTGTTGCTGCTTCAAAGAACGCTCTCCTACCTATGATTTTCTGTTGCTGCCAGTTATAGATGAACCAAGTTCGGACTCGGTTCTGCGTATCCTGAGGCACATTCATCATCTTAACGTACTGCAGGGCGGCGTCCATCCGCTGTCGGTATATCGTCTTCACCAGGTTCGCCGCGTCCACGATGTCCCGGATCTGTAGGATGCCAATGTAAGAAATAATTAATAGTTAACGTTTATCAGGCAATGTTAGGAAATATGCGAACCGAGCCTGATAAACTTGATATCACAATACATTAGCCTGATTTTCAAAGCAGGCGTGATATCCCGACTCTCCGTGTAGGACGGTGTATGCCAAGGTCAAGATGTAGGTTAGTCTGTTTTACATCGTGTTTATCAGGCACAGCTACGAAATGCACCACTGCATCTAGTAAAACACGTTTCAATTCATTAGAATAAACCAAACCTCGATGGCAATACCGGAAGTAGAGGAAATTAGCCAGAATACGAAGACATAGCGCCGGTAATATCTGGCCAATCGGCATAGAGTATACAGACACCACTAATATCTAACTAATGAGCGTAGCGAATACAAAGACACTAGAAATGCCTGATTAATAGCTAACAATGCGCAGTCAAAGGCGCCAGTAATATTTTACCAATAAGTAGAGCGGTTACAATGACCCCAGTAACATCTGTCCAATTAACAAAGCAGATATGATGACACCAGGTACATCTGACCAATGATCATATCGGATACAATGACACCGGTAACATATTACCAATGATCATTATACATAGCGGATACAGTGACACCCGTAACATATGACCAATGAGCGCTATGGATGCAATGACGCCATTATTAGTTGACCAATGAGTATGTGCAATGATGACAGTAACAAATGACCAATGGACATGTCGGATACAATGATATTGAATACGATGACGTCATTGACATATGACCAATGAACATTGCGGATATAACGACGCCAGTATTACCTGACCAATGAGGAGCGCGAAGACAAATACACCGGAGACCCAGTAGACCGTCATGAACATGTACTCCAGATTGTTCTGTGGTATCGGGTTGTTGCCGATAGACGTCGCTGTCTTCGTCGCCAGGTACAAACAACGCACGTACCTGCAGATAGCATGACATGATCTAGTGAGGCGATGAATTATACGCGTTGTTAACAGATACTGTTCATCAGCTTGAACGATACAATATGTGTTTATTAGAGGACAGCGTCTACACGAAATGATGATGAAAACTGAAACTGTAGACCGCGATGATGCTGTCTATAATTGTGGCTGTGACTGGCGAAATGGGGCGTATGGGCTTTGTGACTAATGTAGATTCAGATCAGCCTGTGCATCCGTGCAGTCTGATCAGCATCTACACTGTTCGCCATTCCATCCGATAAATGCATGGCTTGCTTCTTATAGATCGTTATGAGGCTACAGGAGTACGGGACGTGGGCACTGTATAGCATACAATGTGGACTTACGCGATGCCTTTACCGTTGTACACCCATTCATTGATGCCGATGCCCTCGTACACCGACACGGCGTAGTAGCCGCATGTTTCTACATGGATCAGGAACAGCATGTACGTCATCGTGCGTACAATTCTACAACACAGTATAATACAATATAATAAACTGCAACCATATATTAGGGGTTCTACGTATGGGGTAACTACAAGAGAAAGTTATTGAAGGGGAGTGGAGTTACTTGTGGAGTTAGCCCCCTTCATGTACTGATACCTTCATTTGATATTATATTGTTAAAATCCAGTACAATTTATTAACCTTTCGG
The DNA here is from genome assembly GCA_029237695.1 of Conchocele bisecta. Classification (NCBI taxonomy): domain Eukaryota; kingdom Metazoa; phylum Mollusca; class Bivalvia; order Lucinida; family Thyasiridae; genus Conchocele; species Conchocele bisecta. Next base: position 76,319,942 of record CM055265.1, on the reverse strand, counting down.
CTAACTGACCGTTCCAAGTCGGTGCTTGAGCTGTCATAATTACTCCTATCTTTGCTTTAACGTATGCATTCATAGTTTCATCTGCGGCGACTTCATGTATTGGAGTCTTTATCTGCGGCATATTCTATAACATACACATTGCATTCCTTATATGCGCTAACTAAGTGTGTGCCATTTTATCTTGCTATTTCGTGCTCTGATAGTTATGGAGTGCACATCGGTGCTTTTTGAAGACTGTGATTACCATTGTGCACTTGTTTATTTTATATGACCTAACTACCGGAATTGTACTCCCAGAACGCACCGCTACTACAGTACATATTAAGTTTACAGCGGGTGGTACGTACCTGACAGTGTGAGACGACCGTGCCCTGTGGTCACAACGAGAATAGAACTCCCAAAACGTCTGAATCTGCAAATATTAATAATTCTTAATGCATAGGTATACACGGTGTTGAGCATCAATGACAGTCGTGGGAATTAGAAAATGATCGCGTTGTTTCGCATATGGTCTTTGTTTGAATGACCATTTTCATAGCAATTGTACAATTGGGACAACAAAACTGTAGCTGCTTTATAGTCAGGGCCCGGTTGCTCAAAACCTCAGTTAGCTTAACAGACTGTTAAATCCTTAGCAATGCTAAGGATGTAACAGTCTGTTAAGCTAACTGAGGTGTTGAGCAACCGGGCCCAGGTTGTTGATATTCATATATGTGGCGGTGACTGGAGAAATAGGGCTTATGATATATCTGGCCAGTCTACCTGCTGATCTTCCAGCACAGTCATGTGACATAACAGGAACCGATACAGGTTTGATGGAAGCATGTCATGTGATTCCATGACTGATTGGCGATCAGTGCAGATCCAGATCAGACTGCGCGGATGCCAAGGCTCCTCTGGATCTGCACTGGTAGCACATGTAATAAGCCCAATTTCCCCAATCACAGTCACATACACATACGTGATCCATAACCCAGATTATGCACGTAGCCGAATAAATGCTTTGCAAATAAGCCAAGTATTGCCCTTCACTTCGCTTGTGAAGCCGAGTCACATGTGGTTTAACCCTTTGAACCCGAAATCCCGCTATAGCGTTTTATGCAAAAAAGTGCAGATCCAGGTGAGCCGGCTCGTAACGAGCCGTCTCAACAGGATCTGCACTTTTTGCAAGTAATTTTCATATTTCTTAGAACAAAAACACCCCCTGTTCATAAATGGACGAATCTGAAAATCATTTTGTGACCATTGGATTGGTCGGAACATTAGCATATCACAGTCCATTCCAGTTACTTAGGGTTGAAAGGGTTAACCACACTACGTCATCAGATATTCATGCGCGGTGCAAAATCCAGATGTTTTATACCATATAGATTCTTTGCTTGCAGAAACCTGTCCATTGATGTGCCAATCTACTTCACATGCATGTTAATGTATAATTTACATAAATTGCAAGCATATGTTCCAGGATTATTTTGTAAGTCGGAACATGTTTGCCATATGAGGTGATTTCAATTCAAGCCGCTGACTTGTTGGGCTACCACCAGGGTGGTCACAGGAGATTTATCTTTCGTAACAATAATTAAACCTATATTTTAATTAGTTAATATCCATAGCAGAATTGGTGCATACTCAAAATGAAAGTAGCAGAGAATAGCAAAATGTGTAGAAAATAGGTTATATAGGCAACTCACTGGTAGTGACCCACCTTAATCACAAGAATATTGATGCCCACCGCACGCGTTCATGAAGCGCATAATGAGTTTCGAACTCTAGCAAATGTGTGTGCTAAATCGCATTATATTTCGGTTCAGAAAGGCTCTGATCATGAGCATAGTCAGTATGCTACATGTTTGCCAATATACTATGTAGACTGGTTCTACACATTCACCCGTATATACATGACACTGTTGTTAAGCATAGTCAATCAACAAACTAATAAAGCAACTATTGGTAAGCAGACTTTAAATTTATTTCTATGTATGAATAAATTAATCAAGCAAGCAAGCAAACAATCAGTCAATCAATGTATGTTATATCTATGTGTATGGCATTGCTAATTAAGAGACGTTAATTAATTCAAGCAATCAACCAGCCAGCCATCCAGACAAGCAATAAATGTCTCAATCCATGAATGCCAATATGTGCATCGGACATATATTTCAAAATGAAAAAAATTACATATTTTATATAAATATATGTTTGTTTCAGGGTATGTGTTTTTGTAGCTCTACACTGGTAGCCGGTACTCATAAACCTACTCCCCATAACACATTCCTCAACACCGCCTCCGATTGTTATTGGACTTGTTTAACTTTAGTTTTCATTTCAGGAAATAATGTGTCGACAAATGCCTAATGGAAGTTACGCCACATGTTTTATATTAAGTCAATCAATGTCTCAATGTATTCGTCATGGCAGGTCTTCTTTATCCTAGTGTCGTCATTTATTGTTACACACCCGCCGCCGTTAATCTTGCCCAGATTATCAGCGATTTTTAGCATCTATTGGCAATCCCAACTCAAAATCAAGCAATTTGATTGTCTGAGCCACAGCTCAGGCTCAGCCAATCAAGCTGCTTGATTGCAAGCTCAATGTTCCAAGTATTTTGAAACAATGAAACCGACAAATATTTGCAAGATTAGCACAGGCGATTGTAAACTGTTGTGCGTATTTTGACGTAAGGAAATTGACACATATTGGCAAGATTAACGCAGGAGGCAGTGTGACATATTGTGCGTATTTAGAAATAAGGAAATTGACACATATTGGCCAGATTGACGCAGGAGGCAGTGTGACATATTGTGCGTATTTTTACATAAGGAAATTGACACATATTGGCAAGATTAATGCAGGAGGCAGTGTGATATATTGTGCGTATTTTAAAATAAGGAAATTGATACATATTGGCACGATTGACGCAGGAGGCAGTGTAACATATTGTGCGTATCTTGAAATAAGGAAATTGACACATATTGGCAAGATTAACGCAGGGGGCAGTGTGACATATTGTGCGTATTTTGAAATAAGGAAATTGACACATATTGGCAAGATTGACGCAGGAGGCAGTGTGACATATTGTGCGTATTTTGAAATAAGCAAAATTTGGCACATTATTGGCAAAGATTGGGACGAGGAGGCAGTGTGAAATATTGTGCGTTTTTTTCATTAGGAAATTGGAACATCTTTTGGCAAGGAAATTGACTTAAAGGTTGGCAGTTGGTGACATATTGTGCGTATTTTGGCATAAGGAAATTGAACACATATTGGCAAGGATTGATGCAGGAGGCTGGTTAAAGTGTGACATATTGTGCGTATTTTTGACATAAGGAAATTGACACTATTGGCAAGATTGACGCAGGAGGGCAGTGTAGTGGTGACTATTGCGCGTATTTTTACATCAAGCGAGGAAATGACAACATACAAGATTAACGCAGCAGGCAGTGTGACATATTGTGAGTATTTAGAAATAAGGAAATTGACACATATTGGCCAGATTGACGCAGGAGGCAGTGTGACATATTGTGCGTATTTTGAAATAATGAAATTGACAAATATTGGCAAGATTAACGCAGGAGGCAGTGTGACATATTGTGCGTATTTTGAAATAAGGAAATTGACACATATTGGCAAGATTGACTCAGGAGGCAGGTTGACATATTGTGCGTATTTTGAAATAAGGAAATTTACAAATATTGGCAAGATTGACGCAGGAGGCAGTGTGACATATTGTGCGTAATTTGACATAAGGAATTTGACACATATTGGCAAGATTAACGCAGGAGGCAGTGTGACATATTGTGCGTATTTTGAAATAAAGAAATTGACACATATTGGCAAGATTGACGCAGGAGGCAGTGTGACATATTGTGCGTATTTTGAAATAATGAAATTGACAAATATTGGCAAGATTAACGCAGGAGGCAATGTGACATATTGTGCGTATTTTGAAATAAGGAAATTGAAACATATTGGCAAGATTGACTCCGGAGGCAGGTTGACATATTGTGCGTATTTTGAAATAAGGAAAATTTACAAATAGTTGGCAAGATTGACGCAGGAGGCAGTGTGACATAATTTGTGCGTAATTTGACATAAGGAATTTGTACACATATGGCAAGATTAACGCAGGAAGGCATTGTTTTGACATATTGTGCGTATTTTGAAATAAGGAATTAGGACACATATTGCAAAGAATTGAACGCAGGAAGGCAGTGTGACAAATTGTGCGTATTGACATAAGGAATTTGACAAACAAATATTTTGGGCAAGATTAACGCAGGAGGCAGTGTGACATATTGTGCGTATTTTGATTAAGGAAATTTGACACATTATTGGCAAGATTGACGCAGGAGCAGATGTGACATATTGTGCGTATTTTGAAATAAGGAAAATTATAAATATTGTTGGCGAGATTGACGGCAGGAGGCAGTTGTGACATATTGTGTTTTGAAATGGACATTATTCAGGACATTGATACAAATATTGGCTAAGATGATTGCAGGAGGCAGTGTGACATATTGTCCGTATTTTGAAATAAGGAAATGGACAAATATTGACAAGATTAACGCAGGAGGCAGTGTGACATATTGTGCGTATTTTGGCATAAGGAAATGGACAAATATTGACAAGATTAACGCAGGAGGTAGTATGCGATATTGTGCATATGTTTTGACATAGGATGAAATATTGACATATTGGCAGATTGACGCAGGAGGCAGTGTGACATATTGTGCGTATTTTGACATATGGAAATTGACACATATTGGCAAGATTGACGCAGGAGGCAGTGTGACATATTGTGCGTATTTTGACATAAGGAAATTGACACATATTGGCAAGATTGACGCAGGAGGCAGTGTGACATATTGTGCGTATTTTGACATAAGGAAATTGACACATATTGTCAAGATTGACGCAGTAGGCAGTGTGACATATTGTGCGTATTTTTATATAAGGACATTGACAAATATTGACAAGATTAACGCAGGAGGCAGTGTGAAATATTGTGCGTATTTTGACATAAGGAAATTGACATATATTGGCAAGATTGACGCAGGAGGCTGTGTGACATATTTGGTCCATATTTTTAAAAGAAGAAATGACAAATATTGACAAGATTAACGCAGGAGGCAGTGTACATATTGGTCGTATTTTGACATAAGGAAAATTGACACCATATTGGCAAAATTGACGCAGGAGGCCAAAGTGTTTTGACAAATAATTGTGGCTAAATTTTGACCAAATAAGGAAATAGACCACATAATGTCAACGAATTTTTGAAAACGCAGGTAGGCAGTGTGACATAAATTGTGCGTATTTTTATATAAGGACATTGACAAATATTGACAAGATTAACGCAGGAGGCAGTGTGAAATATTGTGCGTATTTTGACATAAGGAAATTGACATATATTGGCAAGATTGACGCAGGAGGCTGTGTGACATATTGTCCATATTTTAAAATAAGGAAATGGACAAATATTGACAAGATTAACGCAGGAGGCAGTGTGACATATTGTGCGTATTTTGACATAAGGAAATTGACACTTTTGGCAAGGAAATTGACGACAGGAGGCAGTTTGACATATTGTGCGTATTGTTGGACATAATGAAATTGGACACATATTGTCAAGATTGACGGCAGGAGGCATGTCAAATATTTGTGCGTTAATTTTTTACATAAGGAAATTGACACATATTGGCAAGATTGACTCAGGTGGCAGTGTGACATATTGTGCGTATTTTGGCATAAGGAAATTGACACATATTGGCAAGATTGACGCAGGAGGCAGTGTGACATATTGTGCGTATTTTGACAAGGAAATTAACACATATTGGCAAGATTGACACAGGAGGCAGTGTGACATATTGTGCGTATTTTGACATAAGGAAATTGACACATATTGGCAAGATTGACGCACGCAGGAGGCAGTGTCACATATTGTGCGTATTTTGACATAAGGAAATTGACACATATTGGCCAGATTGACGCAGGAGGCAGTGTAACCTATTGTGTGTATTTTGAAATAAGGAAATTTACACATATTGGCAAGATTTATGCAGGTGGCAGTGTGACATTTTGTGCGTATTTTGACATAAGGAAATTGACACATATTGGCCAGATTGACGCAGGAGGCAGTGTAACATATTGTCCGTATGTTTAAATAACGAAATTGACAAATATTGGCAAGATTGACGCAAGCGGTAGTGTATCATATTGTGCGTATTCATTCCACTTGGCCCAATTATTTGTTTGCCGCAGTAACAGATTGACAAACAGGAAAATCGATGGGTAACTGGGGCAGGATTCGTAAATACAGCTATCGACCAGGCAAATCCCACAATGCCAGTATCTGTCTGCTATATATAGGTAGCATAGTTCCTTATTTGTGTCGCCGGCTGACAAAATGGTCACTGTGGTACGTGTAACGAGTCTGTAGGGTTGTCATCTGTGTCCTCATTCATTATCACTCTGTGAGATATGAATATTGATGATGCCAGTATGTGGCTAAATGGCGAACAGTAAGCCCTGTTCAGACCGCGCCGATGCGTAAAATGGTCGTAAAGTACATGTTCTCAGTCATGGGGATGATGGACTGGGTAGGGGTCACATTTTGTGGTTGTGAATATCCTCTTTCATATTAAGTCACAATTGAATCTAATTACTACTATCTGTTCCACGTTTTGCTGCCGACGAACTTATGGCTGTTAAACAGATTAAATCGAAAATATATTTAAAAGTAACTACTTTTTTATCAATAAGAAAAAAGTCACCCTCCCCAAAAAAAGAAATTTGATGAAAATTGATTTTATTGCGAAAAAACGATTTTCCTATGGGAATTTAACATGGGGGCTAAAAATAGATTTTTTTTAAATATCGTTTTTATTTGTGGACCGATTTTCAAAATCTAACTTTTGTGTTCTTAATTACATCATGTTCAAGCTATCTCGCCAGGTCTCGGAGTCAATCTTAAAAAAAATAGTTTTTTGATCCTTCAGGATCAAAAAACGAAAACATTTGGAAATTGACTCCCCATGTTCCATAGGAAAATCGTTTTTTTCGCATGAAACAACATTTTTTGGGGAGGGTGACTTTTGTTATTGATTAAAAAGTACTTACTTTTAAATATTTTTTAGATTTAATGTGTTTAATAGCCAAAAGTTCGTCGGCAGCAAAACGTGGAACAGACAGTAGTATATTGACGAATATTGTATTGCTACTTCAGTGACTGAATCGCGAGTAGAAACACAATTGCTACCCACTGCTCCATACGTCGTGATGGTACACATATCGCAGGCAACTCTTGTGCTAAATCGCGAGGGGCGTAGGCTCTAATCCGACTGCGCGGATGCGCAGACTGATCTAAGGCTATGCTGGTCGCACACATGATAAGATGCATTTTCTCAACTGGGGACTCAAATCCTGTGATTGTGACTGCATAAACGGGTCTAAACATTGCAGTTGTGGTCAGCCTAGCTCCATCTCGAATACACATGTGTCTGCAGAAATGGGGTTTCCAGGAGCCCGTTTTACTAAACGCCGTACGACTAAGAAGTTCGTAAGAGCAAAATTGAAATTTAGAACACTTATAAATATGCGATGTTGATAACATTTTAGTGGATGTGTTCACATCTAATGAAGTGCACATATAGGCGGGAAATGGTAGCATTCTTTAGACATGTTAATGTGAGAAGCAAATTAATAAAATTCTTCGTGCGAACTTTTTTATCGTACGAAGTTTAGTGAAAGGGGCCCCTGGTATATATAAAACTTGGCCGTGGCTAGTGAAGTATGGCTGATCCTGATTTGTGGCAATTCTAGCTCCTAATCTATATATGCGACTGTGACAGGAGAAACAGATCTGGGACCCGTTTCACTAAACTTCGTACGACTAAAACGTTCGTAAGTGCAAACTTATGACTGTCTGTAAATTTTACATTAGCAATGTTTTCTTGCAAACAATTATTGGATTTAAATTTCCAGACGATCCTAAATTTGCACTTACGAACATTTTAGTCGTACGAAGTTTAGTGAAACGGGCCCCTGATGACATGGTAATAATATGGCTATGGATATGGATATGGTGTTTGAACAGATGGTCAGTATGTTGGTGTCATATAGATAGTTTGGTGAATTTTGGTAGATTTCGTTGGATTTCGTTGGTATTTGGTAATTTATATAGTTTTGTGCAACTACTAATGCTCAGTCATTACACACGACAAAAATCGCCAATTATCTACACATTCACCATTCCGAACTTTCCGGGCCCTTTTATACTGTCAAAATATCATATGTATTTCTAGTTATACGTGTAATATGTGGGAGGTGACGTAAATTGTATGTTGGTAACAATGCACTGAAACCACCAGATAACCGTTCTTCAAGAACCTGTTGGCTGTAGTTCGAGAAATAGCGTTTATGGCACTTGTGTCAAATCAGAATCACATAGCAAAGTGTAACCTCTCTAAACCGGACACCCTGGGGACCTCCCAGGGGTGTCCGGTTCAGAGAGGTCACACTGTGTTATTATACATACCTTCAGTAACCTGGGTAGTCGGTACAGGGGCTGCACGTTCATGCCTATGAAGTAGAGGAGATCTAACGGCAGGAGAGACAGACAGTCGAACTGAAAATGGAGAAATGGAGAAATGGAGAATAAATATCTGGATGTTGTATTATGATGAGGCTACGAAACTCCATCTTCTGTTTAACTCATTCACCACTAAATTACTGGAATGGATTTTGATATGTTGACTTTGCAACCAATCCAACTGTCACAAAATGGTTTTCAACTAGTCAATTTATGAAAAAGAGGTATTTTTTGTTCTCAAAAATAGTTTAAAAAAGTTCAGATCCTGATGAGACGGCTCGTTACGGGCCGGTTCATCTGAATCTGCATTGTTTGCAAACACCGCTATAGCGGACGTCATAGAAATCAAATTTGCCATAAAAAGCAAAAGGTGCCACTAAATGGCCTATTATAAGGTGCCATTTCGTGGCAGTTTTTGGTTTTCATGGAACTATTTTCTCTCACTTTCTTGAAGTAGAATGTTACGGAAAGTGTAGCCATTTTGCTATCACTGATACACGTTATTCACGTGTGGAAAATAAAATGATTGCACTAACTACTTCTGCATATTGAACCACGTATAAACAATTATGCATGCACTTTATGCCGGTATGCCACTAAACTGTATGTGTTAAGTTACAAGTGAACTCTAAGCTATTAACACTTTGAACCCGAAAGCCCGCTATAGCGGTTTATGCAAACAGGGCAGATCCAGATGAGCCGTCTCATCAGGATCTGCACATTTTGAAAGTAATTTTCATATCTTTTAAACAAAATACCCCCTTTTCATAAATGGACTAGTCTGAATATCATTTTGTGATGATTGGATTGGCTGCAAAATTAACATATCACAATCCATACCATTTACTTATTAGGGGTGAAAGGCTTAATGACAATCGCTGAACACGGCTACCTGAATACAATTTGTGTATGTACATTGCTCGTGATTATTGCATGTATTCATAACTTGTGCTACGGACTATGCCTTTAGTTTCGTATTACACAAAACAAACGCACGTGACCGGAGCTCCGGTTAAGTTTTGTATCTAAAGAATAGTATACTCCCAGATTTTACAAATGTATTATTGATTTTCTTCCTTATTAAAAAACGAAGGAACAAAAAATAAAATTCACTTATTTTAGCTGCTTTTTGCAGCTCAACTAAGTAAATTTTCATCTTTAGTGCATTATTTTCACTATTCAATTTGAAAATCAATGCGTAGTTTCACATTGTTGTGACTATGTTGTACTCCCACATTTGATAATCAATGCGTATTCTGCTAAAATAAGTGCGTAAAATACGCCAATACGCACCTTATCTGGAGCGCTGCGTGACCAGGTGAAAATGTTCATAACAATTGTACGAACTGCCAACAATGATTAGTCTCATCAAACTTTGCGGAAGCATATGTTGATGTGGAACATCTATGGTCGAGCATCATAGCATGCATCATTATCTGTGATGCGTTACCAAGAAACCTCTCAAAAAGAGATCACATATAGTTTATTGGTGTCCGGTTTAGAGAGGTCCCACTGTACTTCCAATAATCCGTAGTTTTCAGGGCCAGTTCCTATCAATCATTTTGAGCACTCTCTTCGATGACGTACTCGGAAGCAAATACAATGTACATGTAGTGTGATTGGTGGATACGAAGTTAGAGCATGAAAATGGAGAAAAAGCTCAGAAAATTGTACAGTGGAACCTCTCAAACCGGACACCTGGGAGGTCCCCAGGGTGTCCGGCGTAGAGAGGATTCACTGCATATCAGGCATTTGATCATTCTGAGTCATAGTTGTGTACTATGCGATCATTTTAAGACATTATCACCTGAGATAAATGACCAAAAAACTCATCCAAAATAAGATCACAGATATTTCTTGGTGTCCGGTTTAGAGAGGTTCCACTGGAAATGTACGGTCTCTCTGCCAGGTAGGTGATAACCATTACTTGCTTGCCGCCCAGCGGGACAGCCAGGAAATTGCAGATAATTATCAGAGTCGCATAATCCCTTTTACCAATAAACCACATTGCACATTATTTTAGATGGCCGTCATTACTTACTTTGAAAATCCTCTTGCTGCAGTAATTCGCTCTCGTTGCTTTTCTGCTCGTCTGTATAAAAATATGACACATTTAGTATGTTTAGTTTAAGAAGAAGAAGAATATTTTTATTTGACTTAAACTAAACAGTTTCTCGTCTTACCACAATAAGTCATGCTATACACATCATTTTAACCGTAAACAAAGCACATGTGTATCATGTAGAGGCTGAGTCTCATATTTATCCCGTCAACACAGTGCGTATGTGCCGTGAAGCACGGTGCCATGAAACATGTTTGATATCCTGTCAATACGACCTACTCACTGCGCATGAATATGTGCGGTTGCTGGGGTTATTTCTTTGCATTTTAAAGCTATTTGTAATGTTGACGGGATAAATAGAATAGTAGGTTAGTGCCATGAATGGGAAAAATATCTGGCGCGGCTCGGAAACGGGATGTGCTCGGCAGAGCCTCGCCCATCCCGTTTCCTAAGCCTTGCCAGATATTTTTTCCCATTCACGGCACTAACCTACTATTCTCTATTTAATTGAGAAGCATCCAGGTGGCATCAAGACGTTACTACATACATTGCCTGTAATATTGTCCTAATGCCCCTTGATGTATGCCAATCATGTCAATATGAAGCTGCTGCCAACACAATCATAATACAGATTTACGTAATTCCAATGGCGCATACATGTACATTGCTAAACTGTTTATATGTTTCTTATTTTGGGATTGTAAGGTACATGTATCAAGCTACATAGCGTGGTGTAAAAGTGGAATGTCATTATGTCGAATATCTCAAATCATATCGTGAACAGGCAGATATGTATGTTACGTTCGTTGCAAACGTTTGAGTATCATCATCAGCATGGATATTTATCACGTAGCCTATAGCCAAAGTACTAATAGGGTATATGTTAAATTTGAAACAAATATAATTGAAATCGCTGGTTAAACATAGAAAATTATATGCAAGATTTGTATCTATTCTACATTTGAATTAATCACCGTTTAGTGTAAGTTTGGAAAGTATTAATGACTATGTATACAATCTTATTATGATACCAGTAGCCTACTTCACCAACATTGCAAAGTATAATTTTCTAGCAAAGTATACTTTGAGGGAGTAATCATTTATTTTTCCTGAAATGCATTATTTCATATAGAACTAACAACTTCATATATTTGATAATTAAAAGTATGCAGAATTATTATACTGAATTTATTACATTATCACAGCCAAAATTTCTGTGATAATGTAATACATTCAGTATAATAAACATTAATAAATTTATCCTAAAATTGAAAATTTCTCCCTCAAAGTATACTTTACTAGAAAAGTATACTTTGCAATGGTGGTGAAATCGGCTACAGATAGCCACGGCCAATGAAAATGGTCGCAGAATTATAAACTATGCAATACATTATATGGCCGAAATGCATACCTCCTTTAGCCCACTATTGAGGAAGGACTGTCTCATCTTGAAGAAGAGGATATCGATGATGTAGACGACGTCGCAAAGATAGTCCATGAGGAGCCAGTATTTCAGGTTGGACTGCGTCTGGTAGGGGAACACGGCTCGCAGTGGTATCACCCAGGCGTTGTACATAAACGCCATGGTCACGATGAACAACCAGGACAGATATAGCTTACCTGAAACGAATCAAAATATAATACAGGATCTGTGTGTCTTTTATCAAGTTTATCAGGCTCGGCTCGGAAACGGTATGAATTCCTCGACGAGTCGAGGAATTCCTACCGTTTCCGAGTCGATTCTTATAAAATTGATATCAACAGACAACAGTCTGGTATTATCTTTATCAGGTAATGTTTTATTCTTGGTCAAGTATACAATAGTTTTCGCTGAAAAGAATGTGGACCTATGCGTTGTACATGAACGCCATGGTCACGATGATTAGCCAGAGGAGATATCGCTTGCCTGGAACGAAGCAAACTATAAATAGAGAATCATTTTGTTGTTTTTTATCCAGTTTATCAGGCTCGGCTCGGAAACGGTATGAATTCCTCGGCCGCTTCCGAGTTGATTCTGATAAACTTGATATCAACAGACAATAGTCTGTATTCTCTTTATCGGGTAATGTTGTATGATTGGTCAAATATAAATTAACTTTCGTTGAAAAGTATGTGGACCCAGGCGCTGTATATAACAGGTCATGTCTTATGCTTGGTCAAATAAAAAATAAGTTTTCCTTGAAAAGAATGTGGACACAGGCGCTGTACATAACAGGTATTGTCATATTGCCCGTCTGAAGGTATGTTCACCCTCGGCTATCGCCTCGGGTGAACATACCTCCAGACGGGCAATATTACACCATATAGCCTGTGTAGAATCACAATAACTTATAATGTTTTATGCTTGGTCAAATATAAAATAATTTTCGTTGAAAATAATGTGGACCCAGGCGCTCTATATGCATAGCATGGTCACAATGAACAGCAAGAGCAGATATAGCTTTCCTGAAATGAAGCAAAATATAAATAGAGAATCCTTGTGTGTGTGTTTTTTTTATGAAATTTATCAGGCTCGACTCGGAAACGTACGAGCCGAGGAATTCCTACCGTTTCCAATCTGAGCTTGATAAACTTAATATCAACAGACACGAGTGTCTTTATCAGGTAATGTTTTATGCTTGTTTTTCGTTAAAAAGAATGTAGACACAGACGTTGTACATGAACGCCATGTTTATGATGAACAGCCAGAGGAGATATCGCTTCATATTGGTCAGTGCCGGAACTACGTTTCACCTAGTAAAATAGTTCCTTCAAAATCATCACCAATTTGCTCATTTTAATTAGTTTTATATATTTATGAGGCGCATCTAAATTGCGAGTGATGTATGTATATAATAAAACGATTATCGAGGACCCAAATATAAACAGCTGACGTTAAATGTATGGGTGTTCCGACGTCGCAACTTCATATTTGATTTGTATGTGGATATATGACGAAGTAACAACCAGAAAATGTATATTTTGCCTAAGATGGAGAAAAATACAATTAACGGTGGAGACTATTCATTGTCATATTCATATATGACCATTATACAGAATGTCATACTGACAATCAGCAGAACTAGTATGGCTTGACTCAATTAGAGAAGAAAATAGACATAGCGGCCTCAGTGCAATAATGGCATAATTCCAACACTGAGCAACAATAGTATTGCACGAAGTCAGTCAACTTACACATAAAGTATTAGAGACAATGTCATGCCAATTTTTGTATCTGTTAAGCAAAGGGTTGAGGAAGTTTTTAACATGAATTTAAATTGTTATTATTAAGTGCAAATTCATGAACAAATTTAAACTCTGGACAAGTCCGCAATCAGTTTTCATATGACTTCACCAGTGAATAGTTTTAAATAGCATACACAGTGTTATTGTTTTTTAAAGAACCACTCTCAAAACCTAGAGAAAGAACTTGATATGGCCCAACGTCCGGGTAAGAATAGACGGTGAAAACAGTATAGTTTACCGATGATAAGCAAATACAATTGATGGTATCTGGAGCCGATTTCACCAACATTGCAAAGTATACTTTTCTAGCAAACTATACTTTGAGAGAGAAATTTCAATTTTAGGATAAATTTATTATTTTTTATTATACTGAATTTATTACATTATCACAGCCATTTTGGCTGTGATAATGAAATACATTCAGTATAATAATTCTGCATACTTGTAATCATCAAATATATGCAGTCGTTAGTTCTATAAGAAATAATGCATTTCAGGAAAAATAAATGATTCCTCCCTCAAAGTAGAAAAAGTTTACTTTGCAATTTTGGTGAAATAGGCTACTGGGCAATGGTCTATCCCTCAACTGGAGTTACGCCATGATTGCACTGATACCGTCAAACACCGCCAGAAGAGCAGTGACGTTGCCAGGGGGGTGCATAATGCACGAAAGCACCCACTAAAAATTGGTCAGGTGTGTATTTTTTAATTTAACTGACGTTTTTCTTAGGGAAACAGCTACACTATAATTATACGGAAATTATATCTTTAAAATCACTATTATCGAAGATATTGAATAAGGAAATCAGTACTTTTTTCCGGGAAGGTAGTTACGTGCAGTAACTCTGCACAAACCTCGTATATAACGATAAAGAGTTTTGCAGAGCTACTACCCCAACTGGGGAAGGATGCTCCCATATCCCTTTCCAAACTCGATCCACAATTCGCACCCCTTTCACAAGAATCTGGTTACGCCACTGACGTATGGTTTGTATAAGATTGAGCAATATACAATTGACAGTGTCTGTGTCATACATGCAATGATGTAATTCCCGGCTATCTGTAGCCAGACAACTATATCACTGATACAGTCAACTTTCAGACGAGTAAGGAAATTCCAACACTGATGAGGGACATCCAGAAAATGCAGTGTGAATACAATGAAACAAAATACAATTTACGGTATCGATACTGTAATGGTGTCCAATGAACGCCATCATGAAGATGACCATACATAGAATGACCATACTGCCTAAGATGGATGAAAATACAGAAAATTGACAGCAGGAGTGTAGACCATTATTTCAGTGATTCTGTCAAATTACACACAGGTGTGTAAATCACACCATTTTGAAAACGAAATCAAGATGGCCTCCAACGTGAGTCCGAGAACCTAAAACACAAGAACCAAACAAACTTAAAATAAAACTTGTGTATGCGACGTAAACGATACTGTAACTAGTACTGGCGTACAACTAATTTGCATGAAATATCTTTATCCGGCATCGTTTTCAAGATGGCGCCCGAACTGTATCAATCATTACATTGTTTATTTAAACTCATAAACTACTTCAATCCAGCGTTGTGGCTGTGACTGGAGAAATGGAGCTTATGTTGTGGGGTTTTTTTGCGACTAGTGTAGACGCAGGTCAGCCTGTGCATCCGCATAATGATCAAGCTCTGCAATGTTCGCCATTCCATCAATGAAATAGCAGGCATGTTTCTAAAAAGCAATATAGAACGTTGTCAGTCTACAGAAATGTGATATTTCATCAGAAACTACACTAGTAATAAATCGCATAAGCCCCATTTCTTAAGTCACAGTCACATTTGACATATTCATGATGGCGACCGATATAGCATCTGCACAATTACAAGGTGTATGATCTCGTGGTACTAACAACAACAACAAGTACCGATTCAAAGTACGTATTATTTTATATTTTCCTTATTACGTAACGGATGTTGATGAAATACGGCGCATCAAACGCGTCTTGTTAAGCTGCATTTGGTGATCTCTGTATTTTCGCCCAAACTTATGTCGTTTTTGCGAAGAATCGATTTCCGTGTCTCCAACACGGAAATTGATTCTTCGCAAAAACGACATAAGTCTGTGCCAAACTCCATAGACAACCAAATGCAGCTCATGAAGACGCGTTTGCTGCGCCATATTTCATCAAATTCCGTTGCATATTAAGGAAAATATCAAATAATACTTACTTTGGAGTGGGCGGCGTTGTTGTTGTTGTAACCACGTGACAATGCACCTTGAATTAGCATATCTTTAATTATTAAACATTCCTTCAGTTACTAGCAGTACGTTTTGATTGTCGACGTATACGTGTACACGTATGACAATTGTGCGATCAACTCCTTATATATTATTTTATTAATCAATGTATTTTTAATTTTGATGCATACATGTACTATGATATACCTGCACAGCAATTTACGAGCACTTAATGTACAGCAAATATCCACATCGAAAAGTGAAGTTACCAATAACAGCATATATTGAAACACGCATGCTGTGAAATCTCTCTACAACAACCACCTATGGGAAGGCACACAAACACAAAACAGGTTTTTGTAGAGAAGTGGCAGATATAGAAACTTTTTCATTTGGGAAATAAAATATTGGATGCTATTGCGTGAAATGGACTTTCAACGTGTGATAACACAGAGTAATACATTCATAACGAAATTGTATAATAACTTTGCAAATGAGACCGCTACAAAACAAACATGTTGCGTGATCAGTACAGCTTTAATTAACGCTTCTTAGCTTATGCAATAAATATAACATAGCAGTTGTGTTGATTTAATATGCTATTTATGAAACGAGTTGACTGATTTCATAACAAACGAGGCTATGCCTCGTTTCTTATGAAATCAGTCAACTCGTTGAATAAATATCATATTAAATCATCACTCATGCAATACCCTCTATTTACAGAGAGAGTGTTGTTGTAGAGAGGTAACCGTTCGGGGAGGTTTGACTGTACCGTGCGCCGTTTCTTACCCTGTGGGTCCATAACGTGGGGGAATCTCAGCTTCTTCAGCCATTTCCGTATTTTGAGTCGCCGGGGCCGCGTATTATCCATTTCCTGTGCGTCGACGAATTCAGAATCGGCATCTTCGTCGTTTTCTTCCCGCGGAATGAAGGAATCCAGTCTGTGGCGTACCTTTGGGTGATCGGTTGATATAGCTGTAACAAAATTATTATAGGCGGTCAGGGGTTGGTACAGGTTTTAGGTCTACAATGGGCGTGGATTCTCAATTGCAAGTGAGACATACGAGAATTGTGAATGAGATACACATGATTTATTTTTTATCAAATGTAAAGGAGGCATACTTAATCCTCAGCTTCTCTGAAATACTATATTGTTTCTGCATTTCTCATCAAAAGTGGGTGTTGTTATCACTCAGTTGAACCGTCTCGACGAGACGGTTCAACTGAGTGGTAACAACATACACTTTGGGCGAGAAATAAGACCAATCAAAAATAGGCTAAAATCTAAACTACTGTCTGTTCCACGTTTTGCTGCCGACGAACGTTTTGAACACACATCAAATCTAAAAAATAATATTTAAATGTAAGTACTTTTTCATTAATAATAAAAAAGTCACTCTTCCCATTTGTTTTATTTGATGAAATTCCATCAAATAATGATTTTATTTCGAAAAAACGATTTTCCTATGAGCACTCGCATTAGTTTCACGTTTTCCTCTTTGTATGCAATATAATACACTATATCGCTACACCGAAGTTAATGGTATACATTTGCGGAATAACTTGTCCATTTCGCACACTACAATATAGCAATAATATGCAGGGCGTTGATGTTCATATTTCGCTATGTTGTTATTGAGAGGAAATTCTACAATATGGTACAAAAATATTATCATTAACTCACCTAATAAAGTGTGTATTAGAAAATGATTAGGTTGCTCTCCACGAAGTAGAAAGTAAACACAGAACTCTTCAAACGCAACTTCTGGAATACTACTTTGTCATAGCTGTAATATATACAATGTAATGTAATGTACTTAGAGTTATGAACTCAGAACTACACACGCATGTGCTTTTACGTCTCCAGGATGCTCAATTATTGTCGTACATGACACACCTTTATAAAAAATGAACACAACAATTCATACGCGCCCGTGTGTATAGTTAAAGACATCATATGTGACATTTTCTGGCAACATAACCATTCATTCACCATTACCGCACGTATTGATTGGCATCATTATACATTTTATATCGGACGTAAATTTTCACATTGATATCAGGGGAGATAACCGTGTTTCCTTCAAATGTTAACGGCCATTACTATTTATTTGTTGATGTGCAATGATCATACTTTATAATCTGTAGAAAAAATTTCAGATGACGCTTTTAATTAGTATAAATAATTTAAAAAAATAGCATGCCTCATTTGCATATGAAAATAGCCTGATACCACCGCGAGTCACTATCAGTAAAATAAATATTACTAAATGATTATATCTGTACAGAGGGCATTCGTAATTTTTAGAACTGGTGGAATGGTGACACAATTATACACTTATTTAATTCCTATAAAGAACATTGTGTGCCTACTGAGTGGGCATGTACCTTTAATATGTATGTACATTTATTGAAAATACTGTTTACGTTGCGTCATCGCTCTGACGTCATTAGCGGGTGTCATGTGACGTAATTCTTCCAATGAAACGTTAGTATTCGAATACGGATTGGTTGTGATACATTATATCAGTGCCCGTGGCTGATAGATGAGTCAGTTTTATCCCGTCAACACAGTGCGTATGTGCCATGAAACACGGTGCCGTGAAACATTTTTGATATCCTGTCAATACGACCTAATCACTGCGTATGAATATGTGCGGTGGCTGGGGTTATGTTTTGGCATTTTAAAGCCATTTGTAGGTGTTGACGGGATAAATAGAATAGTAGGTTAGTGCCGTGAATGGGAAAAAATATCTAGCGCGGCACGGAAACGGGATGTGCTCGGCAGAGACTCGCCCATCCCGTTTCCTGAGCCTTGCCAGATATTTTTTCCCATTCACGGCACTAACCTACTATTGTCTATATCAGTGCCCGTGGCTGATAGATGAGTCAGTTATCAATCAGTGTCTTTTCGGTCAATATGCATGTCCAGTAGTTTTTCCCGAAATGCATTATTTCATATAGAACTAATGACTGCATATAGTTGATGATTAAACGTATGCATAATTATTACACTGAATGTATTACATTATCACAGCCTGTGATAATGTAATAAAGTCAGTATAATAAAAATTAATAAATTCATCATTAAATTGAAATGTTCTCCCTCAGATTGTACTTAGCAAGATAACTATAGCTTTAATAGAAAAATCTAAAACGGATTCGTATAAATCTAAAATTGAAGAAGGCAAGGATGACCCTCGTACTATCTGGAAATTATTCAAAGAATTTGGTGCATCAAAACATGATGGTAAATCGGAACAGTTATTAGGTATAAACAGTCTAACTGGTCAGCTATGCACAGAAAATACACATATGGCGAATATTTTTAACGAATATTTTTCCACTATAGCATCTAATCTTAAAGGTCCCATTCCAGAATCAAATTTTGATCATATTAAAAATTTCGTAAACGAACATACACCGCAAAATTATAATTTTAACATTCCTTTGATAATGAAATATTCGTAAAAAGGTATTTAACATCATTAGATATATCAAAATCTACTGGACTAGATTTAATAGGGCCACGATTGTTAAAATTATCTGCCACCGCTATCTCGAAAAGTATTACATATGTAGTAAATGTGAGTTTCACTAGTTCGATCTTCCCCAGTGCATGGAAACAAGCAAAAGTACATCCTCTGTACAAAAGCGGTGCAAAAGACGAAGTGAATAATTATCGTCCGATATCAATTTTGCCGACGCTTTCAAAATTAATTGAAAAATGGGTTCAGAAACATTTTATGGAATATTTAACAACGTTTAAACTATTGCATCAAACCCAGAGTGGATTTCGTACAGGTCACTCGACAGAATCAGCGTTAATTGTTCTTCTTGAAAACTTTCTACAAGCAATACATCGGGGTAAATTAGTAGGGTGTATTTTAGTCGACTTTCGTAAAGCCTTCGATCTTGTTGATCACAAAATTCTCCTGGATAAACTTAGACTATACAAGTGCAGTAACGTAAGCCTGGGTTGGTTCAAATCATACCTGGAACAAAGGCAACAACTTGTTTCTGTAAATGGAGAAACATCTGAATCTCTACCTATCAACTGTGGAGTACCCCAGGGGTCAATTCTTGGACCGACACTTTTTCTTTTGTTTATAAATGATTTGCCACTTATTCTCCGTCAACACGTAACAGGAACCGATCTGTATGCAGATGATACAACAATTTATGACATGCAATCAACTGTAGGGGACTTAAAACACCGTTTACAACAAGCACTTGACAGTTTAGAATTATGGTGTGAGGCTAACGGCATGATGCTTAATAAAGGAAAAACCAAAATCATGTTAATAACAAGTTCACAAAAACGAACATGTTTGCGAGACAAAATGATTGAACTCAAATATGACAATGTAAGCCTCGATATCACTACCGGTAATAAAATTTTGGGTATACATGTAGATGAAAATCTCCAGTGGAATGACCAATTTAACGGTATCTCAAAAAAGATTTCATCATATCTCTGGCTATTATATCAAATCAGACCTTATTTATCTACTGAGCATCGAATATTATTCTATAAGGCCTATATTCAGCCACATTTCACATATTGCAATATAGTATGGGGAAAATCGTCAAATCGAAATATGTACATAATAACCAAACTTCAACGGCGAGCATGTAAAATCATTCTGGGAAACGAATATATTGATTTGCAAAACTCATTAGAATTACTCAACATTTTGACCTTTGACGAAAGCGTATTTCTCCAAAAAGCGAAAACTATGTACAAAATAACTAATAAAATGGCCCCCCAATATTTATGTGAATTATTTGAAATGCGCACTAATCACTTACATATACGAGTATGGTATTAAGGTCTGAAACAGATATGAATTACGAAGTTCCCAAACCTAAAAGTAATCTCTTTAAAAACAGCTTTTCATACTCAGGCGCGCTAATCTGGAATAGTATTCCAATTGACATAAGACGTTCCACGTCGTTAAATACATTTTCCCGTAATTGTCTTAACTGGATGAAGGGTCGATAGCGGCTGAAGTAGCGGTATTATCAATTAATATAAACTTGTTAATTGTGCCCCCCGCCAGCGTCACTAATCACGAAATTACGATGTATGGTATACAGTTTATAATGACCGCGTGTTTGATTTGCCATGATACAATTGGTCTTGTGGAGCTTAGCGACCGTGTAACCCTATATCAGGCGCACGAGAACGAATTTTAGCGTCTTATAGCAAAAACTGAAACTATCACTGAGAAATAAACGTGTTAAACCCAGTTCAAGCTGCGTCGATGCGCAGTATGATATGGGACTGTCGGGACACATGTACCACTTTTCGTTATGGCTCATCATTATTATTTCTTCATGTTAAATTCACGTATGCATACAACATGTAATCATTTCAATATGTATTGTATATTTATGTATGTACATGTATATGCACTTCTTAAGAGGGCCTCGGGGAAGATTGGTTCCGACCAACCGAGTCACCCTCTATAAATAAAGAATATCTATCTATCTATCTATCTACTTAGCAATGTTGGTGACATATGCTACAGTTACTTGATAAGTCACAGTTACATCACGGTTCGTCCGCATGTACGTACGTTATCTAACTACATGTGTATGTTATCACATCCTCATGTCCATACATGCCCGTTTGCTGTGTAAATGAAGCAACAAAACTCGAAAATGTATCAAAGATGTGATAACGTAGGTTATTACTTAGATATCAATTTTTGCCTAGAAATTGACTGTATTTGCCTACATCAATAACATACAAAGTCCAGGCTGATACGGCGTGTTTTCCAGTCTGATACTGAAACTTCTAGTATGATACTGTCATTTCTATTCTGATACCATCGTTACTAGTCTGATACCGCCGTTTCCAGTCCGATACCATGTCTCGCGCGCGTATTAAACCAGTTCCTTTGGGCATGCGCATTGCGTATGTTTACTTTATCGGCTGCGTAAATTTTGACAGATGCCGGGAATTTAAATTTGTAGGCTCTGTATTTCATCATTCAATCATGGATAACGGTATATATTTTAATATAGGATTATCACAACTGCCGGATGATTGATATTGAAATTGATATATAAGTAATCTAAGTAATAAAGACGTTAATACGTGTCTTGTTTGATATCGGCCTAGGTATCGTCCCTCGGTAACTTGGTATCAGCCTTCGAACTTCGGTCTCAGGCTGATACCAAGTTACCTCGGGCAGATACCTGGGCCGATATCAAACAAGCCACGTATTAACCTCTAATTAACATATGATTTTTCTTGTGAATCTGTTCTAGCACCATACAGGAAAATCACATCGACGCCCTCATTTAGCCTACCCTGAAAATCACAGAACATACAAATAATTACAGTCGACGGAGATGTCGAGATACGCGTCACGTTTAGTCGGGTAATCCACAAAAGTGATCCGTCATGTTACACCGTGATCAATGGCGGCTGCTGCGTGTAAAATTAAATGGTGTAGCAAAACGTGACAATTCCATAGTTCAATTTAATATAATCTTCAAGGATCAGATCGCGGTTGTGGCGGTGACTGGAGAAATAGGGTTTATGACATGTGTGGAAACTGGAAAGTATAGCTTTTGGTCGGTTAGCACACTCTTGCAGCCCGATAAGGATTTGTATACCTTAATATAGAGATATGTAGTCCATTGTCGGAATGGCGAATACTGTAGATCCTGATCAGACTGTGCGGGCGCCACACAGGTCGTAAAGATCATAGGTCCAGTTTATTTAGTTACGATCGCATTTCAAATGAGTTGAAATATCTTGACAGAGCCTTGTAATGCACGTAATGTGACCGCCATGAGAAAATGGACTTCTTGAATGTGTGGCCAGTGTAGCTCCTAAGCATCTCGTGCACTCATTCACAAGGTGCATGATCACGTGGTTACAACAACAACAACGTCGCCCACTCCAAAATAAGTATTATTTGATATTTTCAGAAATATGCAACGGATTGTGATGAAATATGACTGAGCTGAATTTGGTGATCCAGGGAGTTCGGCACAGACTTATGTCGTTTTACGAAGAATCGATTTCCGTGTCTACCATCTTGCGAAGAATCGAGTTCCGCGTCGGTAGACACTGAAATCGATTCCTCGCAAAAACAACATAAGTTTTGGCGAAAATACAGAGACCACCAAATGCAACTTAACAAAACGCGTTTGATGCGCAATATGTCATAAAAATCCGTTACGTAATAAGGACAATATAAAAGAATACGTACTTTAAATCAGATGGATTCTGGAAATTTCAGTACTTTATGAGTTCGTTATGTTCACCATCAGGAATAAACGGGCTTTCGCAGCGCAATAACCCGTTCACCCCTAAGTAACTTGAATGGATTTTGATATGTTAATTTTGCAACCAATGCAATAGTCACAAAATGCTTTTCAGACCAGTCCATTTATGAAAACGAGTTGTTTTTGCTCTCAAAAATATGAAATGTACTTGCAAACAGAACAGATCCTGATGAGACGGCTCGTTACGAGCCGGCTCATCTGGATCTGCACTGTTTGCAAATGCCTCTATAGCGGGCTTTCGGGTTCAAGGTGTTAACGCTATAATGTAATAGTATTATAAATATGTACATTGGACCGTCACAGAAAACATCTTAAGTGCCCAGTACCGCTCCAATATATATAATTTCGCGAGTTCCGTAGTGAACTAAAAGTATACATATACATGTACGTGAACTCTATGTACAGTCGAACCTGTGATAAAGGCCACCTCCCAATAGCAATTACCTACTAGCCACACGTTTTTTTTCTCCAAATTATTCAATACTACATAAATGAACCTGCGAACAAAGAACAGTTGTGAACAAAATACATATTGTTATCTTCCCATGGCTGGCCTTCATTCACAGGTTTGACGAATTTAATAAATGTCATATTAAGTCATCACGAATGTGAGACCATCGTTATAGACATGTAATAATGTAATAATATATGGTGTGGTCCCCAACCACAATATACTTAGTACAGAGACGATGCACGATTTGTTTTTTTTTTCTTAAAAAAACCGTTATTTAATGGGCAAAAAAGTGCGAATCCTGACACTAATCCTGATATTCGTAAAATAGATTAAAAGCGACGAGATCCTATCTTAATAGTGACAAGATATCGCAGTCCATTATGAGTCACGTCATGTGATTTTGTACCTTCGGACATCTGCGTAATATCATGCAATACGTTTACAAAATTTACAATATGTTCCGTAAATGGCGTCAAACGTTTACAAAATTTTCAGAGTACATGCGGAATATAATTCCGCATATACTCTGATAAGTTTGTCAACTTTTGACTTTATTTATGAAAAATATTGTAAATTTTGTAAACGTATTTAATGAAATTACGCAGATGTCCGAAGTTACAAAGTCACATGGCGTGTCTCATATGGTTCTTTGGCTAACTCTGCTCATTAGATGTGGATTGAATTCACTAGTATATGAAAGTAGTAAAACTTTCAATAAATTTAAGACCTCAACAATAAGTATAGTCATCTGTAGCTTACATCCCTCGTTGTGTTGTTAATTCCATTCGTGTACATTAGTTACTTTATATCATACATGTAGCTACGGAGCCCGCATGGGACGTATAATTCTTTTTTTTTTATTAATTCATGTCCACGAAATATCAATGCGTTCCCTCAATTTAACAATTCGTTCCCACGAATTAACAATTCGTTCCCTCAATTTAACAATTCGTTCCCACGAAATAGCAATTCGTTCCCACGGGAACGAATTGTTAATTCGTGGGAACGAATTGTTATATTGTGGGAACGAATTGTTAAATCCAGGGAACCAATTGTTAAATTGAGGGAACGAATTTTCATTTCGTGGGAACGAATTGTTAATTCGAGGGAACGAATGTTTATATAGTGGGAACGAATTGTTAATTCGAGGGAACGAATTGTTAAATTGAGGGAGCGAATTGTTATTTCGTGGGAACGAAATAATAAATAAAAAGTCCATGTCCCCTGCGGTGCTGCCCTGTAGCAGCGTGTTTAGTGATGGACCTACTACTTTATATATTTGCATCTTGTGGTTGTATACCCTACATGCTTGCAATACAATGCAATTTTATATTGAGCGTCAAGCCTTGCATAGCCAACTATCACAGGAAATAAAATATAAATAAAATATAAAATGGTCATTTCTGTCGGTATAAAGAAATAAAATAAAATAAATGTCACCGAAAGTTTAGCTACATGTAGCATATGAGATAATACTTACTTGGTAAAAACAATCGTATTATTCCGAGATGAGTCCCTAGTCCGCAAATGTGTAAAGTCCTGGAGCGCATGAACAGGGCCGATATGTACACTAATCTGTCCCGCGTTTTTGTTCGTATCCGTCTTATTATTAAATTCCCAGAACAGTTTTGTCTAAAGAAGCTATTTACCACGATATCGCTCATCCATTCGGCAAATATAGTTAGCTTGGATCCAATGGAGAGTCTCTCCTCGCGGAATTGTCATTTAGATATAGGTATACTCACGGAGAAAGGTTACTATCGGAAAAGGGTTACTCCATAAATGGCGGGAAAATATTTCTTCTGCTATTTTTTATTATTTTTTTCTCAACAAAACCATGTTTTGGTAGCGCGTGAGAATCGTCAAGACTATTCTCACGTGCTGTCCAGACATCATTATGAATCAAAAATAAAGTATATGGAGAATGCAGCAGACGACACAGCTTGGATCTCGTTTGGAGTCACCGAGACGCTTGATGATTGATGGTCGGCTTAACCATGTTAACGGCGCCACATTGGACAGAACTCAACTTAACTTATTCAGAGCGGATTTTTACATATTGTACAAATGGAATGGTAACTGCGAGTATGGAATATGACAGAGTGTAAGAGAAAATTATACATATCGGTCTTGATAATCACACTTGAAGCGGATCACGAGTTTAACATTGATATAATGGGGAATCACGTGATTTCAAAATATTTGCCCGGATCTGCCCAAAAACGGCCTAGGTCGTGTTTTGTGTTCAATTATATTTTATCAGTAGCCTATTTCATCAACATTGCAAAGTATACTTTACTAGCAAAGTATACTTTGAGGGAGAAATCATTTATTTTTCCCGAAAAGCATTATTTCATATAGAACTAACAAATGCATATATTTCATGATTAAAAGTATGCAGAATTATTATACTGAATTTATTACATTATCACAGCCAATTTGGCTGTGATAATGTAATAAATTCAGTATAATAAAAATTAATAAATTTATCATAAAATTGAAAATTTCTCCCTCAAAGTATACTTTGCTACTAAAGTATACTTTGCAATGTTGATGAAATCGGCTACAGATATCGCCTACTGAGTATGGGATAAAGTGTCGACTACGCTGCTGTATTTCATTGTGCGTAATTCGGTATATTTTATATAAATAACTTCGCAAATGTATCGCGATTGTGCGGAGCCCCGCAAGGGACATGGATTTTTTTTATTCATTCGTTCCCACGAAATAACAATTCGTTCCCTCAATTTAACAATTCGTTTCCTCGAATTAACAATTTGCTCCCACGAATTAACGAATTCCCACGGGAACGAATTGTTATTTCGTAGGAACGAATTGTTATATCTTGGGAACGAATTGTTAATTCGAGGGAACGAATTGTCATTTCGTGGGAACGAATTGTTATATCGTGGGAACGAATTGTTAATTCGAGGGAATGAACTGTTAAATTGAGGGAACGAATTGTCATTTCGTGGGAACGAATTGTTAATTCGAGGGAACGAATTGTTATCGTGGGAACGAATTGTTAATTCGAGAGAACGAATTGTTAAATTGAGGGAACGAATTGTTATTTCGTGGGAACGAATTAATTAAAAAAAAATATACATCCCCTGCGGGGCTCCGTACGATTGACAATGGCTGTATATACAACATACTGATTGGTAAAAGTAAAGTGTTTGTTTCTTTTTGTGCCACCCATAGTTCATGGGTCGGTACATTTCATCTTATGAGACACCATAGTAGTCAACAATTCGGGGATTCATTGGATGATTACCCATTGCAGATAGGATAAAAAAAAACTCTAATTTACTTACTACGTATATAATACATTATTATATACGTACTTTCGTTTTCCATTGAAACACAATGCAACGCAAGACGTCAATATGTCTCCATAATGACGTCTCATGAGTTCATATTGGTCAGTACCGGAACTACTCTTCACACCGCGAAATAGTTCCTTCTAAATCGCTACTAATTTGTTTATTTTATTTACATGTTGTATATTTTGTGAAGCGCATATAAACTCTGATTGATTTACGTCTATAATAATATGCCACTCGTTCCGCCGCACAACGATATTGCGCTCCTAAAGTCGCGCAATATCGCACGCTGCTGAAATCGTGCATATATATCCACATACAAATCAAATAACCTATAATTCTACTACCACAATACTGACTTACATGCGTTTACATGAGTGGTGTACCAGACACCAATATGAAATATGTATGTTGATATATGCACGAGTTGCGCAGCGTGCGATATTGCGCGACTTTAGGAGCGCAATATCGTTGCGCGGCGGAACGAGTGGCATACATCCACATATAAATCAAATAATCTTTTTATTATATACATGATGTACGTATATCACTCGCAATTTATATATGCCTAAAAAAATATACAAAACACAATTAAAGTAAACACATAAGTGGTTATTTACAAGGAACTATTTTGCGAGGTGAAACGTAGTTCCGGCACTGACCAATATGGCTCACGAGACGTCAATACGGAAATATATTGACGGCTTGCGTTGCTTTGTGTTGCAATGGGAAACGAAAATACGTACATAATACTTTTCCATATTGAATCTCGCAAGTTGATATTGGTCCGTGTCGGAACTACGCTTTACATCACAAAATAGTTCCTTCTAAATCAATGTGTTCATTTTATTTATAGTTTGTATATTTTCTTAGAAACATATAAATTGCGAATAATGTACATATATAATAAAAAGGTTTATCTAATTTGCATGTGGATATATGCCACTTAAAGTCGCGCAATATCACACGCTGTGGAACTCGTGCATATATCCACATACACATCAAATAACTTATAAATAATGACGGCTTGCGTTGCATTGTGTTTCAATGGGAAACGAAAGCAAGTATATAATATGTTATTATATACGTACTTTCGTTTCCCATTGAAACACAATGCAACGCAAGACGTCAATATTCAGTTTCCATATTGACGTCTCGTGAGTTCATATTGGTCAGTGCCGGAACTAAGTTTCACCTCACAAAATAGTTCCTTCTAAATCACCACTAATGTGTTTATTTTATTTTTATTTTGTATATGTTTTAGACGGATCTAAATTGCGATTAATGTACATATATAATAAAAACATTTATTTGATTTGCATGTGGATATATGCCACTCGTTCCGCCGTGCAACGATATTGCGCTTCTAAAGTCGTGCAATATCGCACGCTGTGGAACTCGTGCATATATCCACATACAAATCAAATAACCTATACATATTGACGTTGCATTGTGTTTCAATGGGAAACGAAAGCAAGTATATACTATGGTATGATATGAACCCGGCTCTGGTATTGCCTCCCTTATCGCATCGTCGATATTTCCTTATTAAATTTGAAATGAAACTAAGCATCCTTCCGTTAAACTTACAGATCTCTACAAAATCAAAAATCAATGTTTATTTTCCCACACACTTGCCGTGTATCCTTCATAAAACCTTGCACAACTAATATATACGTATGGTAAATGTAGAATGCGAAAGACAGAACATCTTCCGTTGAACTTTGATTAGGGTTATGTCAATTATGCATGCTAGCAGACTAGACAAATCAGTCTGGACACAATATCATAGACCTTGTGCTGCACCCATCCCAAAGCTATGCTCAACTCAGCTATGTTGATGTTTAAAACATGTTGTTTAAAGTGTCTTGAAATTCAGCAGAATTAGTCCGAATAAGAAATGTTTCATATGAACTCAGAACCTGGGTAACTCAATGTATGCATCCATCAAAACCCCAAAATGAAGATGTAATTCCGCTGATGCAAGTGCCATCTAGCTATCCGCGAAGACGTAACTTTTGCCCTTAACAATGACTACTTCATCTTATGCAGTCGCCTGTCAATCAAAACGGACCTTGCTACACACCATAACGGACCAACATAGATAACGAGCACCATGACATCGGATAACCGTGTCAGAATCTAATTAAATCGCTGACAGTAGTAAAATACTACATGTGACTAAACAAGATCAGCATAGCCCCTGATCAGACTGCGCAGATGCGCAGGCTGATCAGGTGTAATGCTGATCGTTAAACACGCCAGGACCATGATGTCACGAAATGACGTTATGTATTCAGACAACGAGATGTTTGTTCATTGAAGCGGGCGTCTTATGTTCGTCCGCGACAATACAAAACAATTCATGTCGTATCAGCGGGCAACCGAATCGGAAATAAGACCGCTATGTACAATCAATTCCAGATGCGATAGAACCAGTCTTACAACACAGCGGATTGTTTTGTTGCTGCTGTTGTTGTTGTTGTTTTCGGTTAGAAATTTCGGAACAATTCATGAAATGTTCTTCTGAGGAACTAGTGTATGAATTCCTTTTAGTTATACATGTACTATAATAAATGTTGAAAAACAAGGGCGAACACATGTATTGCAGTAAATGGCATGATACATCCATGGTTATCAAGTCAGGATATTTGTCGTGTTTTATTTTGTCGGTAATGAAATTAGGAGGAACTCATAGAATTTCGAATAAGATGTTCAGCGAAGGTAAAAAATCATGGTGCGTGTAGTAATTTGAATTCCAAGAACTGCGATATAATCAAGTCCTGATATGTGAGAATCATGCTGACAATGTACGACATGTCTGTCAGCTTGCTTTTTCTCCGGTAATAACTTTAGGATGAATTCGCCGATTTCCGAATAAGACGTGGACTAAAGGCGGATAATTAATTGATTTCCGAATAAGACGTGGACTAAAGGCGGTAACTAATTGATTTCCGAATAAGACGTGGACTAAAGGCGGTAACTATTTTATTTCCGAATAAGACGTGGACTAAAGGCGGATAACGAATTGATTTCCGAATAAGACGTGGACTAAAGGCGGATAACGAATTGATTTCCGAATAAGACGTGGACTAAAGGCGGTAACTAATTGATTTCCGAATAAGACGTGGACTAAAGGCGGATAACGAATTGATTTCCGAAAAAGATGTGGACTAAAGGCGGATAACTAATTGATTTCCGAATAAGATGTGAACTAAAGGCGGATAACTCATTAACACGTAAGTCATTTGAAGTACATATTGTCCGCGCCGGTGAACTTCACTTTTTGCAAAATTTTAGTTTTGAGGACGAACTCATACCAGTTATTGATAGAGAGGTGATATCCATTGTGCTGGCCTAGTTGGCCTTGTAGTTGGCCGTTTTGAGTAGTGTTAGTGTATGTAAGTCGGGCTACTGAGTTACTACGGAGCCACGCAGGGGACATGGATTTTTATTAATTCGTTCCCACGAAATAACAATTCGTTCCCTCAATTTAACAATTCATTCCCTCGAATTAACAATTCGTTACCACGATATAACAATTCGTTCCCTCGAATTAACAATTCGTTCACACGAATTAACAATTCGTTCCCGTGGGAACGAATTGTTATTTCGTGGGAACGAATTGTTAAATTGAGCGAACGAACTGTTAATTCGTGGGAACGAATTGTTAAATTGAGGGAACGAATTGTTATTTCGTGGGAACGAATGAATAAAAAAAACAATGCTATGTCCCTGCGGGGCTCCGTAGGTTACTGACCAGTAATGCAACGAGGAGTGGACCATATAGCTATTAGTAATGTCACCACATGTTTTCTCAGCTCGATATAGAAAATCTGCAGTCTGATTAGCAGTCACATAAGTCGCAGTCTAAATAAGCTTCATTTTCTGTCACCGATCATAAGTGCGTTAACATGGGCTTATTGAGTTTTATACAATGGAACCTCTCTAAACCGGACACCCTGGGAGGTCCCCAGGGTGTCCGGTTTAGAGAGGTTCCACTGTAATTAAGCACTCCATGAACACGATCTATCATTTTCAATCATGAACAGACAATATAATTAAATAAATTGTAGCGATACCCATGTACATTAACACACGATGGGATGTTCGGAACCGGGAAAACAATATTATCCCGTCAATACAGTGCGTATGTGCCGTGAAACACGGTGCAGTGAAACATTTTTGATATCCTGTCAATACGATCTAATCACTGCGTATGGATATGTGCGGTGGCTGGGGTATTTTAAAGCCATTTGTATGTGTTGACGGGATAATAGAATAGTAGGTTAGTGCCGTGAATGGGAAAAATATCTGGCGCTGCACGGAAACGGGATGTGCTCGGCAGAGCCTCGCCCATCCCGTTTCCTAAGCCTTGTCAGATATTTGTTCCCATTCATGGCACTAACTTACTATTCTCTATGTCCCTTACCTGATAAAGCCTCGGAGAGTGCGTCAGAGAAAGATGAGGACTTTTCAGATATACAATCACGCGAGTGACCACTGGGTGTGTCAATTCACTCACACGCAGAGCATGTAGACACAGAGAAATACATAGAGAATAGTAGGTTAGTGCCGTGAATGGGAAAAAATATCTGGCAAGGCTCAGGAAACGGGATGGGCGAGGCTCTGCCGAGCACATCCCGTTTCCGTGCCGCGCCAGATATGTTTTCCCATTCAAGGCACTAACCTACTATTCTATTTATCCCGTCAACACCTACAAATTGCTGTAAAATGCAAAAATATAACCCCAGCCACCGCACATATTCATACGCAGTGATTAGGTCGTATTGACAGGATATCAAAAATGTTTTACGGCACCGTGTTTCACGGCACATACGCATTGTGTTGACGGGATAAATTACAGTGGAACCCCTCTAAACCGGACACTCGGGAAAATATGGATGTTTAACTAAGATGTGTTTCGCTGTTATGTATCTCTGATTACAATGACTTTTCATGATTGCAAAACACTAAAATGTCCCATGAAGCGCTAACACTTCTGATTTACAGTAGAACATCTCCAAACCGGACACCCTGGGGACCTCCCTGGATGTCCAGTTTAGGGAGGTTCCACTGTACATGTATTTCGTTCTGTCTAATGCTCTATATGAGAGTGTATTGACCATCAACCGTAGCTACATACACCTTTTGAATGGGGACAGCAACCGTACTCAATGTGTATGATCACGTGGTACTAACGACAACAACAAGTATCGATTCAAAGTACGTATTCTTTTATGGTGTCCTTATTACGTAACGGATTTTGATGAAATATGGCGCATCAAACGCGTGTTGTTAAGTTGCATTTGGTGGTCTCTTTTTTTCGCCCACACTGCTGTCGTTTTTGCGAAGAATCGATTTCGACACGGAAATCGATTCTTCGCAAAAACGACATAAGTCTGTGCCAAACTCCATAGACCACCAAATGCAGCTCATGAAAACGCGTTTGCTGTGCCATATTTCATCAAAATATCAAATAATACTTATTTTGGAGTGGGCGACGTTGTTGTTGTTGTAACCACGTGATCATGCACATTGGTACTGTACCTGTTAAACATTTTTTGGGGAGAGAGATAGCAATGTCACACGAGTACCGCACACGTCCGGAACTGGGAAACCACCAGTAGCTTGGGATATAGTATCGGAGAAGGATTAGAGCGATGTCACACGAATACCATGGTACATATTCCAAGATGTATGATCACGTGGTACTAACAACAACAACAAGTACTGAAACTTCCAGAATCCATCCGATTCAAAGTACGTATTCTTTAGTATTGTCCTTATTACGTAACGGATTTTGATTAAATGTGGCGCATCAAACGCGTCTTGTTAAGCTGCATTTGGTGATCTCTGTACTTTGGCCCAAACTTATGTCGTTTTTGCGAAGAATCGATTTCCGTGTCTACCGACATGGAAATCGATTATTCGAAAAAACGACATAAGTCTGTGCCGAACTCCCTGGACGACCAAATGCAGCTCATGAAGACGCGTTTGCTGCGCCATATTTCATCAAAATCCGTTTCATAGTAAGGAAAATATCAAATAATACTTACGTTGGAGTGGGCAAGATTTCAACACTTTCAGCCACTGTTGTTGTTGTTATAACCACGTGATCATGCACCTTGTATTCAGAACAGGGGAACCACATACACCGTACCAGACAGATCCTCTAAATGTCATATTGATACACATTCGAAACTGGGAAAGCAACACTATTTACCTGACAAAGCCTCGACCAGTGCGTCGGAGAAGGAGGAGGGCGAAGACACAGGTGTACCATACACGATCGGAACTGGGGGTAAAACAATACCGTACCTGACAGGGCCTCGGACAGGGCGTCGGACATTGAAGAGGGCGACGTTGGCTGCATCATCGTCTCCTTGACCTTCTCCGTGCGACTGGAGAACGCCCTGACCAGGTACCGCAGGTGGTCACTCAGGCTGCTGCTCACGATGGAGCCCCTGTGGACGATGGACATTACAAGATATAATGAAGAGATCCATGATAACCACCGAACATGACTACCAGATAAAGGATAATGTAGGTCAATAAATGGGTTTGGAAACATTAGTCTATGTTAGACGTGTGTCCTCTGAATTACTCTATTGTTGGTGTTATACACAATCTAAACCAGTCTCTATTTTACGATGGGGCATTCTAAACCAATCATAAGTTAAGAATTGAAGTCCACCATTTCTGCCATCCAGTCCCTCCAACAGCAACGTAACTACTGTCTGTTTCATGAAATCTGCCCAAATTGTACGGCCATATAAACAATGCAAAAACAATATTTTTTTCGATAATATTAAATTTTATCAAAATTAAAGAATGAGCCTTCATTTTATTACGAAAAATGAGTTCTCTATGGGAATTTAACATGAGGTGAAAAAGAGGTGGAGACCCTGGAGACCCTGGAGACCCTGGAGGAGGAGTCGAAAAACGAAAAAACGGTTCCGAAATCTACCTATATAGCTTGGAAATGATCTAACTAAGAAAACAAAAGTTAAATTTTGAAAATCGATCCACTATTTCTGAAATTAGAAAAATTTCCCCATGTTAAATCCCCATAGACATCTTCACTCTGTGAAGATGTATATGGGGATTTAACATGTGGAACTTGTTGTTTATTTTCGCAATAAAATCAATATTGGACCAAATTTCACTAAATAAAAAGTAGGCTCATTCTTCTATTTTGCTATACATGTGCATGTAATTTAATATTATCGAAAAATACATTGTTTTTGCATTATTTATATAGCCGTAAAATTTGGGCAGGTTTCGTGAAACAGACAGTAATGTAAATTTCTCCAAGAACTACATTGCATTGTTTTACTGCAATTGTCCATTTGTGTCATGGACTGAGCAATTTTGTTACAGCCCATGACATAATCGCATACTTTATCCCGTCAACACAGTGTGTACGTGCCGTGAAACACGGTGCCGTGAAACATTTTTGATATCCAGTCAATACTATTTTTTGCATTTTACAGCAATTTGTAGGTGTTTACGGGATAAATAGAATAGTAGGTTAGTGCCGTGAATGGGAAAAAATATCTGGCGCGGCACAGAAACGGGATGTGCTCGCCCATCCCGTTTCCTGAGCCTTGCCAGATATTTTTTCCCATTCACGCCACTAACATACTATTCTCGATAGCACCGACTAAGGCGAACCTTACGGTTAGGCGTTCTGGGTGACAGCCAGAAAATGCAGGTTAGGTGGAAGTTAGTGTGGGGGGTTGGGGTTGGGGTTGGGGTTGGGGTTGGGGTTGGGGGGCAGTTATAAATGGCTGTGACTGGAAAAATGGGGCTTATGGGATCTGTGCCCAGCGTAGCTCCCGATAGCACACTCGTGCAGCCTGATAACGAGTTTTATCACATGAACACGTTGTTATGAGGTGCTGTAACCCATTTCATAAAAGTGATATCCCACGTGTAATAACACCTGTAGCGAATTTGATTTGCTGACCGCATCACCCTAATTACGTATTCGTATTATGCGCTAACGTATATGCCAACGAACAAAACGAAAACGTTTCAAATGACGTCCCTAATGGTGCGACAAAGCAATGTTGTGTTGACGTTGACGTCGTCGTGTTTTAAACGTCATTAGAAGCGTCAGGGACTCAGTAAAATGATTGCAAGGGTTTGAAAGCGCTCCCGCGTAGTAATATGAGGAACTTAAAAAGAGTGGTAACCTATTATATGGCATATTTTATAACAGGTTTAATACTAATATTAAAACTATTTTCTCTGTGGAGATTTTCAACTAATGCGAAAATAGTCAATGGCGTCTTCTCCTTGAAGCAGGTCGCTGATATATTTAGGTTTTCTGCTATTTGGAGCGTAAAGTCATGTGATAAACATAATTTCAAACTCGTTTCCATTTGATATGCTATTTATGAAACTCGTCAGCAAGTTTATGCATCTCGCCAGAGGCTCGGTGCATAAATTTTGCATGACTCTCTTCATAAATCTCATATCAAATGAAAACTCGTTTGAGATCCTCTATATATTGCTTGTTAGAAGCATGACGGGAGATTCATGGATGTAATGGCGAACAGTGCAGATCCTGATCAGACTGTGCGGATGCACAGGCTGATCTGGATCTACACTGCTCGCAAATATCATAAGCCCCATTTCTCCAGCCACAGCCACATACAAGGCACTTACCGCGAACACTGACTGATCCCGGCATCGGACGTCATCCGATCCCGCGGGAACTGCACCCGCTCCAGCTCGCTACAGGCCGAGTTTGTGCTCAGGAACCCGGGACTCTGCGGGGGGACATGTGTCTGGGAGATACTGTCCAAGGGCCGCAACCTCCAAGCCGTATTCTCCGAGCTTGAGTCTGTGTTTCGGAATTCTGAAAACAGATTGTGTGACCGTCACTGGATAGGGACGCTGTGTGAGACAAGCTCTGTGAATTTGTTCCTAAACACATGTATCTCATGAAAACTATAGCAAAAAGTTACGATAGTTTCCGTAAATGACGTTGAAAGTTGACGAAATGCTCAGAGAACCAATGCGGAAGAATTCCGCAACTAATGCTATGAATATTTCGTCAATATAGAAAGTATCATACTTTCTGTAAATATTTCCGTGAAAAATATCAAATCTTCTTAAGTACAAAATCACATGGCGTGTTTCATAACAAACATATTGTTCATATTTTATCCCAGGACTGGAGCCCCTGCAAACTATATTTCTGATTTCTATTCATTCTCGCCACGCAATGTAATAGACATTATTCCGGGTTCCATTCCGCTACATTTACAGAATTCGTTCCGCAAAATTCTCGATTTACAAAATTGGAAGATAGTTCCCGAGTGGATTTGTTTTGTCCTATGACTCGTCACATATAGACGAAATTGTGATTATGGTATTAGCGAAGTTGTTTACCAAGATCAAACCGCGCATTCGTGCAGTCGTAGATCACACTGATGGATATTTCTTTTGACACATGTCGCGTCATCATATCTGGCTGTGACTGGAGAAATGGGGCTTATGGGTTTTACGACCAGTGTAGATCCAAATCAGCCTGTGCATGCGCACCCGCGCATTCGCGCAGTCGTATATCACACTGATGGATATTTCTTTTGACACATGTCGCGTCATCATATCTGGCTGTGACTGGAGAAATGGGGCTTATGGGATTTACGACCAGTGTAGATCCAAATCAGCCTGTGCATCCGCACAGGCTGACTTGTGCATCTGCACAGGCTGATCAGGATCTACACCGTTCGCCATTCCGTCAATGAAAGAACCATCATGTATGTAGTATATAGACATTATAGATCGTTGGGCTTATGGGTTTTACGACCAGTATAGATCCAGCTCAGCCTGTGCATCCGCACAGTCTGATCAGGATCTACACCGTTCGCCATTCAGTTAATGAAACAACCATCATGTATGTAGTATAACGACATTATAGATCGTTATCAGGGTACAGGAGTGTACATTTTCAGCTGGAGCTATACTGGTCGCCAAATCCATCAGCCCTATTATCACAGCATCATATAAATGTGTTGGTTAAAACGCATAAGCCATATGTATCCAGTCACAGACACATATAATGTTGTTGGACGCACTGTGAGTATGATCTGTGTGACCAATGTAAACACATATCTGCATTGTTAGCCATCCAGTAATTAAAACAGCAGCTGTGCTTCTAACACATAGGGCAAATATCATTAAGCCAGTATAGGAAACGTACATGTATATGAAAACGTAAATGTATCAAATAGAGGCGAACTTATAATTAAATGCGGTTGTGACTGGAGACATGGGGCTTATGGGTTTTGGGACCAGTGTAGATCCAGATCAGCCTGTGCATCCGCACACTCTGATCAGGATCTGCACTGTTTGTCATTTAATAAATGAAACATATTTAATCAGGAGCTAGACTGATCACAAATTCCATATGTCCGATTTCTCCAGTCATAGCCACATATGGGCCCGGTTCTGGCATTACCAACCTTATCGCATTTGCCGATTTTAGCCGATATTGGTTTCCAAAATTAGCCATATTAAATGTAGATGCAAATGTAAGTGTAGGCGAAAGTTGAAACAAAGTTCATCATGAACTATTCAGCGGTCGTCAACTTACAACGTCATTTACGAAAAATAAATGCATTTCTTTTTCGAAATTAATTCCGGCGAACCCTCATGTCAGATTATGCTTAATTGCGTATTATCCATGTTATTGAAAATTAATATTTCGGAATCCTGAGATAGAAATAAAAGCTGAAATCCGTATTTCAATTTCAATCGAAATTATTTGCATGTGTATTTCCATTGAGACCAGGGGCCGTTTCACTAAACTTCTTACGACTAAAATGTTCGTAAGTGCAAATTTAAGATCGTCTGTAAATTACAATTTATGGATTTACATTTATTGAGCATAGGCTGCATATGCAGCCTATGCTCAATAAATGTAAATGCAATAATTGTTTACAAGAAAATAATGTTAATGTGAAATTTACAGACTATCATAATGTTGCACTTACGAACATTTTAGTCGTACGAAGTTTAGTGAAACGGCCCCCTGGTGCGTATAACTGTAACGGTGACGATGTGGTTACAATATGTACGTTTGTACTCCCACGCGATGTATTTTAAATATCTTATCTAGTTGTTTTTGTGGGTTTTTTTGCTGTTGTTTGCTTATTACTTTGTTTGTTTTTGCATTTCACATGAAAATACATTCAGTGGAACCGCTCTAAATCGGGCGTCGTGCGAGGTTACCAGATATATTTCACTGTATTCATGGTGTATGAACACTGAAATACACTGCATGAACACACATATGTTTGTTTAAATAAAATGAGTGTCATTGTGATATATATACTAATGACATGACATCGCGATGTATGAACACTACAAGCCATGTTAGTGCGTTTTGTGATCATTGTTTAACTAAAACGAGTGACATTGTAGTTTATACGGTAAAGACATTATCTGTTCATGATTGCAAAACCCAACAAGTATGTCTTACAGCTCTCAGAAACACCGGATTAATTACTACAGTGGAAACTCTCTAAACCGGACACCCTGGGAGGGTGTCCGGTTTCGAGCGGTTCCACTGACCAAATGACCATCCCAAATAAAACATACGTTGCGTCATTCCGTCATCAACAACAAGACAAGCAGCACCTGTACGTCCGACTGTCTGCGTTTCCAACATTCTCTCGGTTAAATCCGTTTCAAATTCGTTACAAATCCGCTTCGACGTGGCTTATACTATATCCCAGAGATTCGTATCCAGTATTTTGTATAAAATTATTACATGTACATGCATGTTTTAGTTGACACTCGCCGCATGAGGACATCTGCTATTAATTGCACACTATGAGATTACAAATGTAAATGTTCCACTATGTCCACAGTCAATACAAACTGGAACTCTTTATTGATGTGTATGGTGGTCAGTAGCCGCCTTTGTTTTAGAAATGTATGTTTAGTTAGAAGTTTCTGATCGAAATAATGAAACTCTAAGACACGGATGCCGCAGCGTATTGCAAACACAAACCAATTTCCGCATACCATGCGCGTCACTAGCGTTTCTGAGAAGGTGGTTCGACTTTCAGCTGTGAAGCAACCGAAATATGTAAGGGGTCCATGGACCCCTTACATATTTCGGTTGCTTCACATCCCCGGAAATGTTCGCACCACAACTAGCTTCAGTTCAAAGAGTTTTGGGTCAATTTAGGAAGCGTATTTCTTAAATTTGGCATCTTGTAATACGTTTGGCGTCGCTTGACTGTATTTTGTTAGTATGGCATTTGAATATTATAATGTCTGCTCAAATTCACGAAATTGAAAATGGCTATCGCGAACCTCATTTATATAAAAGAAAATCGTACGAATCCATCGAACCTCCCCTGACGACGCCCTTATGAATGCATTATAATCCCAACATGTTTGAAAACTACAAGACGGTGCGAAACACTATACTTATTCACAAAACGTGCACTGCAATAATGTAAAATACGTGCACTGCTTTCTTTAGCACGGACTGCTAGTGTTTTCTGTTTTGTTGCAAGTGTTTATTGTAACTTTTATTGAGCGGCGTTCCATTGTGAGGTTCGTATGATTGAAATATACATATCAAAGATCGACCGTTTTCAATACAATTTAAGACCATATGTGTGGCTGCGACTGGAGAAATATGGCGTATGTGATTTGTGACCAGCGTAGTTCCTGATCGAATGGCACACTCATGTGGCCTGATAACCATATATAGTGCTTGTTAGAAGCATAAAAGGTATCTCATTGACGGTATCGCGACCAGTGCAGATCCTGATCAGACTGTGCGGATGCACAGTCTGATCTGGATCTACACTGGCCGCAAAACCCATAAACCACATTTGTCCACAGTCACATTTGATGAATGGTTGTAAACGTGTGAAATATTTATGCCAGCAAATACAGTAACCCGAATTGTCTGTCTGTAACTAATGACGACTGACACGTAAGTCGCCCTGCGTTACAGACAGAAACCTCGGGTTACACCGACAGTAGCTGTTGAATAAATTTTTCAAACTGTTATAGGTATGCTCTATATAATTCCACGAATATATACGTGTCCTATAACGATATGGCCTGATTCTCACGTTTTAAATCAAGTGTTACTGGGTGCGTAATAATATTTAGACAAGCCGCATCAACGGCTTAGCGGTATACACTCAGGTTGTTTTGGTTGGAAGGTTGGACCCACGTCGGGTTGCCTTGGGGCGACGTTTGATAGTCTGGGCACGGGTGTTACATGTAACCCGGGACTCTCAGATCTAGGTTAATTTCGAATAAATCCACGATACGATCGATGGCGTGTTAATGAAAGTATGATTGCATAACTACTCCGTTGTTCGTCTTAGAGACGTTCCACAGAAGTTGCAATTCAGATGGTGATCACAACAGCAACGTTGCAGTACAATGTATACTATATAGTAAAGTTGATCTGCCTCCGAATTGGAAGTGATCGCGAGTTACTGGCAGTAACTACAAAAAAAATACTTTTGACATTTACCTTTCTTATCTGGTATCAAAATCACATATTAAAGGTACATGCCCACGCAGCAGGTTACACTGTACTACTACTTTTCATTTTCTGTCATGCCTTATATGAGCCATTTGTCTACCCACTAACGAGTTATTTTTAATTACGGCGTGTGTTAATTGGTGTTAAATCGCATTTTATATGCCGCGACCAGAAAGGGTATTTTCCGACCTCGTGATATTTTTACCAATACGCGTCACGTGACACGGTCAATCATATCACATCTTTGACATGCGCAGTGAAATATCGGAAGTTGAGAAGAAAAATCTCTGTTCGAGTCCAAATCTAAATCTCCACGTACATGTAACTCTTTCCATTTGGTGATCCTCTCTCTCTCTCTCTCTCTCTCTCTCTCTCTCTCTCTCTCTCTCTCTCTCTCTCTCTCTCTCTCT
This sequence comes from Conchocele bisecta, assembly GCA_029237695.1. Lineage (NCBI taxonomy): Eukaryota > Metazoa > Mollusca > Bivalvia > Lucinida > Thyasiridae > Conchocele > Conchocele bisecta. The sequence continues at coordinate 76,278,794 of CM055265.1, read as the reverse complement.
CTCTCTCTCTCTCTCTCTGTACTGCCTGTCCCTCAAACATTTCGTTTTTTTATACTGCGCATGCGCACCGCAAGCCGTGATGTGAAAGTCGTCGTCCCCGCACATTATCAAAATAGACTGTTACCGCCGCGCGTCGCTAACAGTAAATTGATAATTAATAAATTAATAAATTATTATATTTGTATAGCGGGCACTCGTAATTTTTAGAACTGGTGGAATAGTGACATAATTATACACTTATTTAATTCCTATAAAGAACAGTGTGTGCCTACTGCATGGGCATGTACCTTTAAATGTATGATCGTGCCACATTTTGGGTAATTAATGCCAGCATATCACGATCAGGGGCCTGTTTCACTAAACTTCGTTTCACTAAAATGTTCGTAAGTGCAAATTTAGGATCGTCTGTAAATTTCAATTGATGGATTTACATGTATTGAGCACAGGCTGCATATGCAGCCTATGCTCAATAAATGTAAATCAAATAATTATTTACAAGAAAACACTGTTAATGTTAAATTTACAGCCTATCATAATTTTGCACTTACATTTTAGTCGTACGAAGTTTAGTGAAACGGCCCCCTGTTCCATACGCCACTACCCTGATATGTGGCTGTGACGAGAAATGTGCCTTATGGGATTTGTGACCAGTGTGTATCCTAATCAAAAGCACGCTCCAGTAGCCTGGTAACGATCTAAATGGCTTTTTACGAGCATGGCGAGTGTGTCTTTGATGAAATGTCGAACAGTGCAGATCCTGATCAGACTGTGCGGATGCACAGGCTGATCTGGATCTACACTGGTCGCAAAACCCATAAGCCCGATTCCTCCAGTAGCAGACACATACTATGACATATGGACTAAAGGACACGATTAGCCACCATAGTGTAATCTAATGGCAATTTGCGATACATTAATAATTCGCTATGGATGAAGTAATATGAGCCCCTGTAGGGCCATTTGTACAAACGAGAAAATGGGTTTTCTATGAAAATTCAATTAAGTATTAAAGTCATTATGACGTCTCAGGACTTCCGGCTGAGAGCACAGGTTCAAGTAACGGACCGAGGTCTATGAATACATTCAATAATTATACCTAAAAGCATAAATAAGAGAGAGAAAAAAATAAGCTAAACAAATGTTTTACTCCCTACTATACACATTAACCGGCTACTGTTTATAGGGAGGGAGTAAATAAATGTTTAGCTTATTTTTTTCTTTCTCACATATTTATGATTGTACATTGTATGTATATTTAATGTATGTATATACCCCGGTCCGTTACTTCAAACTGTGGCAGAGAGAAGGGACCTTACTCCGTCTGTAACGTGACTGTATTGTATACAATGGCGCTCGCAGTGTATTAACACGGCGTAATAAAACTCATATTACACTAGCGTAATGCATAATATGCATTACGCCAGTGTAATATGAGTTTTATTACACCGTGTTATTAAGCAAATTAGCTGGTTACAGAAAACGGTTCGGTGACCTGTACAGTTTGAAGGTATGATGATGTGGTTATGCAATAAATATAACCTAACAGTTGTGATGATTTAATATGGTATTTATGAAACTCGTTGACCAATTTCATAAGAAACTCGGCATAGCCCTGTAGAACAACCTACTGTATGTTCCACATTTTGCTGCCGACGAACCTTTGGCTATTAAACACAGTGGCTGAAAACTATTTAAATGCAAGTACTTTTTCACCAATAACAAAAAAAGTCACCCTCCCCATTTGTGTTTGATTTGATGAAATTCTATCCAAAATTTTTTTTTTGCGAAATTTTTTTTTCCGTAATCCCCATTTATCCATTGGTGCAATACTGCGACTTCCACAAGCTGCTCCAGTAGCCCATTTCACCAACATTGCAATGATTTATTTTTCCTGAAATGCATTATTGTATCCCCCGGACTCCGTCGGGGGATACTATGGATTTGACAGCGCGCCGCGTCCGCGTCCGCGTCCGCGTCCGCGTCCGCGTCCGCGTCCGCGTCCGCGTCCGCGTCCGCGTCCGCGTCCGCGTCCGCCGCAGACACTTCTTGTCCGGAGCATAACTCGAACACCCTTTGGAATATTTTCATGAAACTTCACACATGCATAGACCACGACCCGAAGGTGTGTCGCGCACAAGAATGACAACTGTTGCATAGCTAATTTTTTAGTTATCTCCCTTTTTTGTTTCGCGCACTGATTGACCATAACTCGACCACCCTTTGGAATATTTTTATGAAACTTAACACATTCAATTAGACCACGAACCGAAGGTGTGTCGTGCACAAGAATGACAACTCTTGCATAGCTAATTTTTTAGGTATCTCTCTTTTTTGTTTTCGCGCACTGATTTCCTGTCCGGAGCATAACTCGACCACCCTTTGGAATATTTTCATGAAACTTCACACATGCATAGACCACGACCCGGAGGTGTGTCGCGCACAAGAATGACAACTCTTGCGTAGCTAATTTTTTAGTTATCTCCCTTTTTTGTTTTGCGCACTCTACAAACTGGACAATAATGCATGAAGACCCGTTTTCTCGTCTGCTCTGTACACCTTTTCTCGTGTGCTCTGTACACCTTACCTGTAGAGAGAACAATAGAGACTGGGAGAACCATTCACCTGTGCATGTGCTAGCATGTGCAAATGTCCAGTCTTGACCAGTCTGACCACAGGTAATTTATACAGGTAAATTACTACATTGGATATTACATTTCCGTAAACTGTGTTGAAAATATTGTGGCATTATGTGAACCTGTGCAGATATATGTAGATAAATATAGGACTATTAAAAAAAATTCTGGGTTCCAGTAGCAAGCTTTATTATTTTTAATTTTTAAACTTTTTATTCCATTTTTCTTTTTTCATTTTTTTTTTCAAATTCTTTTTAAATTTGTGTCTAGTAGCATAAGGTCGTAAGTGCTATATACAGACTATTATCATATAATAAAACAATTATTGACTAGTGAGCCATAGAATATAATCTAATATTCCATGGCTCACTAGTCAATAATTGTATAATATGTTCGGGCCAGTTGAAAATTGCTTTCGGGCCCAGGCTCGAGGTCAAGGCGGGACAAGGCGAGGCATTTGATTCCGCGGAATTCATGTTTACTTATCTCCCTTTGTTGGTTCATGCTCTATAACTCGAACACCCTTTGGAATATTTGTATGCCCCACCACGATAGTGGAGGGGGCATTTAGTGTTACCCTTGTCCGTCCGTCCGTCCGTCCGTCCGTCCGCACACACGAATGGGTACTTGTTGTAAGCGTACGGGGATCTTATTGGGTAGGGTTAGGATAGTGTTGGGTACTCTTGTTGGGTATTTTTATACAGTAAAAACCCAACAAGTATTCATTCGTAGGAACGTGCGTCCCGTCCTCCCGTCCGTCCGTCCGTCCGTCACAAAACTTTAACACTCGGGTAAATGTCTCATAATTTCTTCATCCTTCGACCGATCTGCTTCATATTTCATATACACATTGCTCTGATGGTTCACTACCGCCCTGTGCCAAATCCACGTTCGTCCTGCCCCCGCCAAGTCCAGGGTCAAGGTCACATACTTGGTGCTTTAAAAACGTTAATGCTCGGGTTAATATCTTATAATTTCTGTTTTCTTTCACGGATCAGCTTCATATTTCATATACACATTGCTCTAATGGTCCTCTACCGCCCTGTGCCAAATCCACGTTCGTCCTGCCCCCGCCAAGCCCAGGGTCAAGGTTACATACTTGGTGCTTCAAAAACTTTAACGCTCGGGTAAATATCTTATAATTTCTGTTTTCTTTCACGGACCAGCTTCATATTTCATATACGCATTGCTCTAATGGTCCTCTACCGCCCTGTGCCAAATCCACGTTCGTCCTGCCCCCGCCAAGCCCAGGGTCAAGGTTACATACTTGGTGCTTCAAAAACTTTAACGCTCGGGTAAATATCTTATAATTTCTGTTTTCTTTCACGGACCAGCTTCATATTTCATATACGCATTGCTCTAATGGTCCTCTACCGCCCTGTGCCAAATCCACGTTCGTCCTGCCCCCGCCAAGCCCAGGGTCAAGGTCACATACTTAGTGCTTCAAAAACTTTAACGCTCGGGTAAATATCTTATACTTTCTGTTTTCTTTCATAGATCATCTTCATATTTCATATACGCATTGCACTAATGGTCCTCTACCGCCCTGTGCCAAATCCACGTTCGTCCTGCCCCCGCCAACCAAGCCCAGGTCAAGGTCACATTCTTGGTGCTTCAAAAACTTTAACGCTCAGGTAAATATCTTATAATTTTTCTTTCCATTCACGGATCAACTTCATATTTCATATACGCGTTGCTCTAATGGTCCTCTACCGCCCTGTGCCAAATCCACGTTCGTCCTCCTGCCCCCGCCAAGCCCAGGGTTAACATCACATACTTAGTGCTTCAAAAACTTTAACGCTCAGGTAAATATCTTATAATTTCTGTTTTCTTTCATGGATCAGCTTCATATTTCATATATGCATTGCTCTAATGGTCCTCTACCGCCCTGTGCCAAATCCACGTTCGTCCTGCCCCCGCCAAGCCCAGGGTCAAGGTCACATACTTGGTGCTTCAAAAACTTTAACGCTCAGGTAAAAGAAAATTTTGACTTGGAATTTGGCCTCATTTATTATCAAAGCGATATGTGGGACATCCGTGTTCTATGAACACATTTTCTAGTTTATTAAACTTCACACATGCATAGAAGACGACCCAAAGGTGTGTCGCACGTAAGAATGACAACTCTTGCGTCGTTAATTTCTTAGTTATCTCCCTTTTGTTGTTTCGTGCACTGACTTCGTGTCCGGAGCATAACTCGAACACCCTTTGGAATATTTTCATGAAACTTCACACATGCATAGACCACAACCCTAAAGGTGTGTCACGCAAGAATGACAACTCTTGCATCACTAATTTTTTAGTTATCTCCCTTTGTTTTGTCCGTCACTGATTTTGTCTCCGGAGCATAACACGAACACCCTTTTTTCAAACTACTTTTGTATCTGGGGAGGGGGATACACATGCGCTTGTCGACAAGCGTCCATTTCTAGTTTCATATAGAACTAACGACTGCATAAATTTGATGATTAAAAGTATGCAAAATTATTATACTGAATGTATTACATTATCACAGCCAAAATGGCTGTGATAATGTAATAAATTCAGCATAATAGAAATAAATATCCGAAAATTTAAAATTTCTCCCTCAAAGTATACTTTGCTAGAAAAGTATACTTTGCTATGTCGGTGAAATAGGCTACAGATTGCAATAGGCATTGGAACCAAGGCAATAGCTAATCGGATTAACACAACTATTACAGTAGTGTTTGTGTTCACATTGGAAACCTGAGGCCTGTTTCACTAAATTTCGTACGACTAAGAAGTTCGTAAGTGCAAATCTAAAATGTACAACAATGTTCGCATTAGTAACCGATTTTGAGCAATCTTTCATGGCCCCACATGAATATGAAACATGATAGCTTTAATGAATTTATGAAGTGACGTGAATTTATGAAAATCTTCATACGAAAATTCGTATGGTACGAAGCTTAGTGAAACGGCCCCACGGGCCCGTTTCACTAAGCTGCATACGACAGAAATGTTAGTACGAAGGTTTCTATTAAATTACTTTCCATATCAACGTGTTTCTCTAATGTTCCCATTTCGTATATACGCGTTAATGACATTAACCATTGCACCCCTAAATAACTGGAATGGATGTTAATTCTATGTTAATTGTGCAACCAATCCAATTGTCACAAAATAATTTTCAGACTAGTCCATTTATGAAAAGGGGGTGTTTTTTGTTTTCAAAATTATGAACATTACTTTCAAACAGTGCAGATCCTGATGAGACGGCTCGTTACGAGCCGGCTCATCGATCTGCACTGTTTGCATAAACCGATATAGCGGGCTTTCGGGTTCAAAGGGTTAAATGTAGCACATCCACGAAAGTTTTTCCAAAATCGGCTGTCAGAAAAAATGTTATTCTGGATTTCTATTTTGCACTTACTAACTCAAGTTCTTAGTCGTACGAAGATTAGTGAAACTGGCCCCTGGAGGCCCGTTTCACTAAACACATAAATGTTCGTACGAAGGTTTCTATGAATTTGCTTCCCACATTAATGTATTTCTCTAATGCTGTCATTCTATACCGATGGGTTCACGTCATTAACCCTTTCAACCATAAGGAACTGGAATGGACTGTGATATGCTAATGTTCCGACCAATCCAATGGTCACAAAATGATTTTCAGATTCATCCATTTATGAAAAGGGGGTGTTTTTGTTCTCAAAAATATGAAAATTACTTTCAAACAGTGCAGATCCTGATGAGACGGCTCGTTACGAGCCGGCTCATCTGGATCTGCACTGTTTGCATAAACCGCTATATCGGGCTTTCGGGTTCAAAGGGTTAAATGTAGCACATCTACGAAAGATTTTCCAAATTAGGTTGTCAGAACAAATGTCATTGTGTATTTCAATTTTGCACTTGCGAACTTCTTAATCGTACGAAGTTTGGTGAAACGGGCCACTTAAGTGAACGTGGTACAAACGTGTGTTAATCGTGGTCCAAAACATGCGTTTACTGTATTCACAATAGTCAATTAAATCCCTCGATTCCCGTTTGGAAACGTCTGAAAACGGGTTCCCCCGTTTTTTCCCCGAGTTCAAACCGTTTTCCGTTATCTGATTTTCTTATCCAATAAGATGCCATTTTTCATGACGCAGTATTTCCTTGAAAATAAATCATGCGCATTAGCATTAAAACAAAAACGCTAAACGGATTTTCCTGAAATTACCACTTGCGCAGTGATACAAAAACGGTGAAACGTTTCCGATGCAACGCTGTGCAATTTCATAGAAAAACGTTTCACCGGTTTTGTGTGACTGCGCATGCGCAGTTAAGGTAAAACAGGGAAGCCCACAGAAAATACAAAAACTGATGTTCTAGCAAACGTAGCACAAACGTGGGTCAAACCAAAACAGTACGTCTAAACTCCGAACAAACTGTCTCAGCTAGGAAACGGTAGGAATTCATCGGCAAGGCTAGGAATTCCTACGCGTTTCCTAGCCTTGCCTGATAAACTTGAAATCACGAGACATTATACTGGTATTCTCTATGTCGGGTCGTATAGTGGCAAATCACATACTGGTACTCTTCTAGTATAGTGTATGTCAGACAACGGAGCCCCGCAGGGGACATAGATTTTTTTTATGAATTCGTTCCCGCGAAATAACAATTCGTTCCCTCAATTTAACAATTCGTTCACTCGAATTAACAATTCGTTCACACGATATAACAATTCGTTCACTCGAATTAACAATTCGTTCACACGATATAATAATTCGTTCCCTCGAAAAAAACAATTCGGTCCCACGATATAACAATTCGTTCCCACGAAATAACAATTCGTTCCCGTGGGAACGAATTGTTATTTCGTGGGAACGAATTGTTAAATTGAGGGAACGAATAGAGGGAACGAATTGTTATTTCGTGGGAACGAATTGTTATTTCGTGGGAACGAATTGTTAAATTGAGGGAACGAATAGAGGGAACGAATTGTTATTTCGTGGGAACGAATTGTTATTTCGTGGGAACGAATTGTTAAATTGAGGGGAAAACGTAATAGAGGGAACGAATTGTTATTTCGTGGGAAGAAAGGAATTGTTATTTCGTGGAAACGAATTGTTTTAAAATTGAGGGTAAGGGAAAGAATTAGAGGGAAACGATAATTGTTATTCGTGGGAACGAATTGTTAAATTGAGGGAACAGAAATTAGAGGGATAACGAATTGTTATTTCGTGGGAAACGAATTGTTATTTTTCGTAGGGGAACGAACTTGTTAAATTGAGGGAACGGGAAAAATAGAGGGAACGAATTGTTATTTCGTGGGAACGAATTGTTATTTCGTGGGAACGAATTGTTAAATTGAGGGAACGAATAGAGGGAACGAATTGTTATTTCGTGAGAACGAATTAATAAAATGAAAAATTCTACGTCCCCTGCGGGTCTCCGTATATGTCAGACTTATAAACTGGGAAGAGATGTATGACTATGACGTCAGTGTGTTCGCCAATTGCCTTTATTATTTGTTTTCCTAAACAAGATTTGACAGCTGATCAAAATCAATATTTACGAGATGATGGTCATATGTTTCCAAGCCTCGTTTTGTGTAGCGCTCAAACGCCGGTTGAATGTATGAAATAATAATGGCGGCCATAGTATCACAGGTTGAAGTAACGGACCATGGTCTATAAATACATGTACATTAAAGGTACATGCCCACTCAGTTGGCGCAAACTGTTCTTTATATCAGAGACATCATCTGCGACATTTTCTGGCAAAATAAACATTCATTCAACATTACCCCACGTATTGATTGGCATCATTATACATATTATAGCAGATGTAAATTTCCACACTGATATCAGGTGCGATAACCGTGTTCCTTAAAATGTTAACGGCCATTACTATTTAGTATCTATATTTATTGTATGATGTGCAATGATCATACTTTATATAATCTGTCGAAAATATTATTGTTTCAGGTGACAAATTTAAATAGTATAAATTATTAAAACATATCATACCTCATTTTCATATGAAAATAGCCTGATACCACCGCGCGTCATTATTAGTAAAATAAATATTACTAAATAAAGGATATTCACATTTTTGCAACGAATATGACATATGTTCATCGAGTGGTGTTAAATGTCCATATTTCACGAGTTTAGGCATGAGTGAAATATGGACATGTCACACCACGAGATTAACATACATGTCATATTCGTTGCAAAAATATGAATATTCTATTTATTATATACCGCTCCATGGAAATTATCAGTTTTTTAAACTGTATACGGTAATGAGTGTGTATTAGTAGTCCGGCACTACAGATGCGCGTTATGAATATAGATAGCGGAAGTAGTCGTGATTTCACCGGAAGTTGTTTATTTCATCGATGAGAACATATGACTTTTATTTACATCGTATAACTATGTATTTCATGGGTAGGTATATAATAAATGATTTTATCTGTATAGCGGGCACTCGTAATCTTTAGAACTGGTGGAAAAGTGACACAATTATACACTTATTTAATTCCTATAAAGAACATGTTGTGCCTACTGAGTGGGCATGTACCTTTAAATACCTAAAAAATAAATACATACCAAAACGCACCAATAAGTGAACAAAATAAATAAGCTGAACTAATGATTTACTCCCTCCTATAGTAAAGTGTGATAGGAGGGAGTAAAGAAATTTGTTTAGTTTATTTCTATATAATTCCAGCACAAAAAAATATTTACACAATTCCCTAACATTTGATTGGTCCGTAGCAAGTCTCTGTCCAGAATTTATATCCCAGTAAACTCCATGCCGAACTACATTCCGTAACCGTCAGGCGCAGTTAAAATAATTCTTAAGAAAACGGAAAATAAACACATTTTCTTGATGAATTTATTTCAAATGCTGGAATTATAAGGAATGAATGGCCTTTTTGTGGAATTTATCGGGGATATAAACTTGGAAAAGTCGCGGGAATACTGGACGAGGCCTTCCGGCCTTCGTCCAGTATTCCCGCGACTTTTCCAAGTTTATACCCCGATAAATTCCACAAAAAGGCCATTCATTCCTATAATCACTTATTTATGCTTTTTTTGTATATTTAATGTATTTATGGGCCATGGTCCGTTACTTTAACCTGTGCATAGTATGTGTTAAATTACACTATTCGTCAAGTTACACTATTCATCCTTACATAATCGTAAGTGCTGAAGAAATTGACAAACAAACTTCCAAAAAGCTGCATTTAACCCTTTCAACACCAAGTAACTTAATAGGATGTTCCATGCCAATGTTTCACGCTATTTCATTAATTTTGTTCATTCAAATTATCCCATTCTTCTAAAAGGGTAATCTGTACGACGTTTAAAATTATTAACAAACAGTGGAGATCCTGATGAGACGGCTCGTTACGAGCCGGGTCATCTGGATCTGCACTGTTTGCAAACATTGTCTCTATAGAGGTCTGTGGTGTTGAAAGGGTTAAATAAAATATACTTTTAGTAATAAATGAGACATTCATGAAATTATGACTATTGCTAGAACTTATATGAGTTGTACTGTGACAAAGCAATGATCTACTATCACATATAATGTGCCGTTATTTTACAATTCTCCGTGATATTCAAATCACTGACCCTTTCAATTACGCATGCTGGCTTGTGTATTCGTTCATATATACTAGTTATAGTTCACATATCGAATGTTTAATACATAATAATTTCGTAGCGAGCGATAGCGAGCGAGAACTTAGTTTGTTAAACATTCAATATGTGAACTATAACATACTTATTGTTTGCCACGCCCCATTGTCTCTCGTGTTAGGTTTGAACGGAGCGCCTCTCCCTTCACGCTTTCAAATTCCGATACCTTTACGTGAGTGGCAGTTTTACACCGTCTCAATTATGTACACGCGGTGACATGGCGGAACATCAACAAGGCGGGACATCTCTATTTAAATATAACTTTGCACCATTTAATGATTAATTTGTATTGACAAAGCGTCGCAAAATGCGATTAATTAAGACGAAATAGTGTGCTTTCATTTGTCGAGAAACTAGGGGAAACAATATCACATTGTACATGTTTGACTCATATTAGCGACTAATTCATGCAAACCCAGTTTCATTATAATGATACAATCACGTGTTATGTCCTCCACATGCCATGATGTAAGCTACAATATGTAATCTTAATATTATGACATAGAAACAAGTCAACATGAAAATTCAAACCATTTCGTTATAATTCCAGCACAAAAATATTTACACAATTCCCTAATATTTGATTGGTCCGTAGCAAGTCTCTGTCCAAAATTTATATCCCAGTAAACTCCCATGCCGAACTACTTTCCGTAACCGTGAGGCGCAGTTAAAATAATTCTTAAGAAACGGAAAATAAACACATTTTCTTGATGAATTTATTTCAAATGCTGGAATTATAAGGAATGAATGGCCTTTTTGTGGAATTTATCGGGGATATAAACTTGGAAAAGTCGCGGGAATACTGGACGAAGGCCGGAAGGCCTCGTCCAGTATTCCCGCGACTTTTCCAAATTTATACCCCGATAAATTCCACAAAAATGTCATTCATTCCTATATTGAAAACATGTCCGATTTACGTGTAGTATATATTCGTATCATATATGTGGCTATGTCAGACTGTGTATATAAGTGTAATGAAAACAATACACATGGCGTTGTTCTTTAATGTTGTTCTAACATATTGCACTAAATTTAATCATGTGTATGTCATGTTACTTGTGACATGTTTCAACCGCCACAAGAGGTAAAACTGACTGATGGCTTGAACAAACTAGGATCACAAGCATTCGGCGTGTTTCGGCTTTCATCTGTATAACTCTCTGTATATGAACAAGGCTTCTAACGGACACGACCTCGTATCATAACAAAATAACATGTTCAAAATTGTAATTTTCTATGCATTCTATGTATTTCTGCAGGATAACGATAATTCCCAAATGATCATATGAACTTGCCACGACAATATTGACGTTTGAGCCTTAAACACATTATTTAAGTTGTTATGGTACGAGCGGAGCGCGTGGTCGAGTGGTCTGAGGCATCGTGGGTTACGGTCGTGGTCGTGGGTTCGAGCCTCACCGGAGGCGTGCGTTGTGTCCTTGAGCAAGAAACTTTATCCACACTGCTTCAGTCCACCCAGCTGTAAATGGGTACCGGCTAAATACCGGGAACATCGATTGTATTTGATTGTTATGTACGTGTACTTATGAATACAAATATTATCATATCAATTAAGGGAAAACACTACGAAAAGGGCCTAAGAAACTGAACAATGTATATAAGCAAATGCTTATATCCGGTCTCTAACATTATATGAACTTATATGAGGTTGTGTCCGGCCGAGGAAAAGCAGCTGTAATTCGATATTATTTGCATAATTATGTTCTAACTATGCTATTTTAGCAAGATAACAATAATTCTCAAATGAACATGTGCACTTTCTTCCAAAATATTCACATTAGCGTTAACAAAATAGCGGAATTTGTTATGATACAAAGTCGTGTCCGACCAAAGTTAGAAGCCTTGTTCATATATATGAAAGCCGAATGTCTGTGACTAGGATGGCAACTCCATGCGCCGTGTAGTATACAGAAACAAGCTATTGTTCACATACATGTTATACATACAGTGGGGTCAGCGTGTAAGTGCACACACGAAGGAACACGACAGGTTGGAAGTGCACACACGAACGAACACGACAGGTTGGAACCAACCTGTCGTGTTCGTTCGTGTGTGCACTTACACGCTGACCCCACTGTACAACCCATCCCATTTAGTAACCAATTATGTTTGAACCGAACGATTATTAAGGGTCACACAGGTCCTTAAGGTATTAGGTCATAGATAGATACACTTGACTTCAATGGTAATTACTTCATAAGAGTGATGTGATATATGAATTTTACATATGTGAATAATGAATTGTATACTATATGGAGAATTGAGTTGCCATATCCGCCATCTGTGTATGCACAAGCCATCGTACAGCTTCACCACTTCGTGCGTTTGACACATACAGCAAATAATATGACAGTAAACCAAATAAAATTTAGTGCAATACATAATAGACAGATATGACAACGGCAAGGTATATATATTATGCACAGCAAACTGTAAAAATGACTAGATATCTGAGCATTTGTCCCATCAATCTCAAAATAAATGTTGATATGTAAACTGTTCAATCTGATGCACAATCCTTTGTTAATGTACACGTTACACATAGGTAAAGCCATATTTACTCTCATAGTAGGTGAGTAGGCACCAGGGACAATACACTCAGGTAACTGCTTACATGTCACTGGATTTGATAGCTAATAACGGAGTACAGTAGTGGGTATATATGGTGTTGTGTGGTTTGCCAGATAAAAGTGACACACTGTGCGATTTTCTGTGTATGAGGCTATCTATAATGGTGGTTCATGTTGTTTAAAACACAGACAGAAACCTGTCCCGAAAACTGACATACTTTACAATTTGGTGTAATATAATTTCTAGGAGTTTCTAGTTCTCCTGACTTTTCTACATGTGATTAGCTACAATATCTAATAAGTTCTACTTCACATTTTTAAGTTCTTTTTCAAACGGCAGAACAGGTGAAACTGGCTGGTGGCTGGAACACACAAAGATGGCCGACTTCGCCACTCCATGTGCCGTATAGGATACAGTAACGAGGCAGTATTCACATATATGTTATACATATAGTCTATCACATTTACGAAGCAATTATCTTTGAATCAAACGATGATCAGGTATAGAACGGGGGCCCGTTTCACTAACGAACTAAGCAAGTACTTTTGTCATAAGTTATAACTTAAGTCCGGAGTACGTGCTTAGTCCGTTTCACAAAACATCTTAGCAAGAACGACAATCGAAATTTACGATGGAAAACTAAGACAGGTAGCTAGCAGTCTTAAGTTATAACTTAAATATTTAAGTCGGAACTTATGAAATAAACAAAGATGGATGCCCCCATGTGAGCCGAGGTGGAGAAAGCAATTCACTGACAGCAGGTAAATGTGCACTTCATACGTACTATTTTAGAAAGTATCTGCCATATAAACCATATATGCTTACATATAGATAGCCACACTTGTGCTAGTTACCCGTGTATTGCTATTTGTGATGTAGGTCATGTCGTTACCAGTATTCGTTATGCCCAGTTATCACAACATTTACAACCACTGTAGATCCAGATGAGCCGGCTCGTAACGAACCGTCTGTATGCTGTTCATGTATGTCTGTTTGTCGGTTGGTGTCAGTCAGTTGGTCGGTGTCAGTGACAGTGTCGGTCGGTGTCTGTCGGTCTGTCAGTCGGTTGGTGTCGGTCAGTGTTGGTCGATTAGGTCGGTATCGTCGATCAGTCGGTGTCGGTCGTACGTCGGTCGGTCGGTCGGTTCGGTCGGTCAGTGTCGGTCTGTTGGTTTCGCACGGTCGGTGTCAGTCGGTCGATGTTGGTCGGTCGGTGTCAGTCTGTCGGTTGGTGTCGGTCAGTCGGTGTCCGCCGGTGTATGTTTGTCAGTGTCTGTCGGTCGGTCGGTGTCGGTATGTCGGTATGTCGGTGTCTGTCAGTTGGTTTTGCACGGTCGGTGTCAGTCGGTCTGTCGGTGTCGGTCGGTCGGTGTCAGTCGGTGTTGGTCGGTGTCAGTCGGTGTCGGTCGGTGTCAGTCGGTGTCGGTAGGTCGGTCGGTCCGGGTCGGTCGGTGTCGGTCGGTTGGTGTCGGTATGTTGGTGTCGGTCAGTTGGTTTCGCACGGTCGGTGTCAGTCGGTCGGTGTCGGTCGGTCGGTCGGTGTCAGTCGGTGTTGGTCGGTGTCAGTCGGTGTTGGTCGGTGTCAGTCGGTGTGTGTCGGTCGGTGTGTGTCGGTCGGTCGGTCGGTCGGTCGGTCGGTCGGTCGGTCGGTCGGTCGGTCGCGCGGTCGGTCGGTCGGTCGGTCGGTCGGTCGGTCGGTCGGTCGGTCGGTCGGTCGGTCGGTCGGTCGGTCGGTACGGGTCGGTCAGTGTCGGTCGGTCGGTGTCGGTCGGTCGGTGTCGGTCGCGGTCGGTCGGTCGGTCGGTCGGTCGGTCGGTCGCTCGGTCGGTCGGTCGGTCGGTCGGTCGGTCGCGGTCGGTCGGTCGGTCGGTCGGTCGGTCGGTCGGTCGGTCGGTCGGTCGGTCGGTCGGTCGGTCGGTCGGTGTCTAACAGTGTCAATCGGTGTCGGTCAGTGTCAATAGGTGTCGGCCTGCACTGCCCTGCCCTGCCCTGCCCTGCCTTGCCCGTGCCCTGCCCTGCCCTGCCCTGCCCTGCCCTGCCCTGCCCTGCCCTGCCCCCCTGCCCTGCCCTGCCTGCCCTGCCCTGCCCTGCCCTGCCCTGCCCTGCCCTGCCCTGCCTGCCCTGCCCTGCCCTGCCCTGCCCTGCCCCTGCCCCTGCCCCTGCCCTGCCTGCCCCTGCCCCTGCCCTGCCCTGCCCTGCCCTGCCTTAGGTGGTTGGAGGTGTCGCCTATGACAAACGAAAACAATGCAACATATTCCGTAACCGAAGCCTATTGTGTCTTAAGTGGTCATTCTTTTCTTTAAAAACGATGAATATACGACCTAATGGTGTGTCATGTATGAACGTCCGTCCGTCCATCAGTCTGATTGACTATCCGACTGTTGTTTGTTCTTTCTTTACAGAACATACAAACGATGGCAGCTGCAGTTGCTATAATCCAGGCGCGCAATTTACCATGGGAACGAGTCTTTAGGACCGAACCAATCCCCTAGACTTCATGGATAACGAGGACCAAATATAGAAATGCAGGCTGTCTCGTGATTTTTTTTCTACAAGTATGCAAAATTGCACATGCTGACATTATACGGTCAACCCTGAGATCACACAGTCTGTCAGTGTCATTGCAAGTGTTGACTGCATTGCGATTTTACGCAACTGGCAGTACCCTGGCGGTTACTGGAGAGATATACAACATTAGCAAATCAAGTGGTTCTAGAAAATGGAGTATAACTTTTGCGGACAGTGTTAGCCTGTGTTTCGTTTCTGATAAGGAGATACCTGGTTTTCAGACTAGAGGGAGAAACAGTCCTGACGCATTTAACAAAAATGTCAGACCCGTCCGCTGAACGCACGTGCGCATTAATCCATTCCTATACTGGTAAACATGTTCAGGGGCAATCCTATATGTGTGACACTGGCTCACACAGTGCATGCATTTCTACATGTAATCAACAAATTACCCGTGTCCAGTTCAAATAAATATAATATGTCATTCGGTAGTTGTATCAGATACATCCATATCTGACCGGGCATACCATTAATAATCGACAGTACATGTGTTCTGCTGACTCTGAAACGTGATTTCTGAGTTAATGAGGTAATCTAAGTAAAATTTAAAAAATGGTCGAACTACAATTTTATTGGAATGTAAAAATAAAAACATTGTTAATTGCTTATTTTGTTGCTGTTTCATGTCATATGCCAATTTATATTACAGTATAAGGTTCACTAGTTGGCAATAAATATATCCACATGTATTCAATGGCGTCGGAATATTGAGATAAAATTTATATTCTACATGAGATTATTTTTAAAAATTAATAATATTCAACATTAGGCTTGCAAATCCGTTATTTTAGATGTCAAAACACATAAAGGGAAAGTAAAGTCATCATAAAAATATAAGCCCCGAGCGGGATTCGAACCAGCGCGGCACATACCAAAGCTGTAAACAATAACTAAGTTGTAACTTATGACGGACTTGTTATGACCGTCTTAAGTTTGTGTTGTGAAACCAAATAAGCAATGACTTAAGTCGGTCATAACTTTTGTCATAAGTTATAACTTAAGTTCGAACTTATGAACAAACTAAGATTTGTTAGTGAAACGGGCCCCGGGTCCTTAACTGGAAATAAGTTTCCCTCAAATACCTAGCTACGGGCAATAACTCTGCAAATATTCCGTACCGTACGGGAGTTTTGCAAGAGTTACTGCCCGCATCTATCAAATACCTACCTTCGTCTTGTAACAGCGGACATTTGGATTCGTCGGTATCGACATAGTTCCTGAGAGAATCGCAGTCATCGTCGGCCGGCGAGTCGTCGGCGAGACAAGACAGTGCCACCATGCTCACGGACCGGTACTCACGTATGGTGTCCCTTCGCCAGAAGGCCGTCATTAGGGAAGACCAAATCATGAGCGATCCCGCAGCGGATTCGCGCGCGTCTCACGTCGATTGTCTCCCTTCTCTGTATTCACGGACATGGGTTATCTCCCTTGTGCAATGTTGTTGGTATTATATTTCATGTTGTCCTGTTTATGGATTGTGTTTGTGTCCAAATTACAAGCATGAACTGTCGCTCTTTATCCTTATCACAAACATAGATTGCGTCCCTGTATCCAAATCATATAACGGATGGTCTCCCTTTCGCTGTGTTAAAGAATATGCGTGATATCATGTTTTCCTATTCATGGATTGTATTGTGTCCAAATTACTAGCATGAATTGTCGCTGTTTGTCTGCATCATACACATAGACTGTGTCCCTTCGTTATTGTCACGCGTACAGATAGTCTCCCGTGTTATATAATAAAACTGCGTTATGTCTTATAGGACAGTCCTATTCATCTGAATGGATTCTGTTGTTGTACAAATTACAAGCATATACTGTCTTTGTCCTAGTCACAAAAAAATAGATTGTGTCCCTTCGTAATTTTCACCGATTCGGATAGTCTCCCTTATTCTAAGTTTACGAATACGCGTTACACCATATTGTCCTATTCACAAGAGTGGATTATATTGTGTCCGAGTCACAAACATGAATTGGCTCACTTTATCCTAATCACAAACATGGGTTATCTCCCTTGTTTTTCGTTAACGAATATGCTTTATATGTTTTTTTTCCTATTCAAGAACATGACTTTCCTCTCTTATCACAAAGACAGATTGTGTCCATTTTCCATAATCACAAATACGGATAGTCTCCCTTTTTCGTAACAGCATTTACATTACATCATTCGTTGTCCAGATGGCACACATGGGTTGTGTCACTCGGCCATAGTCACGAACATGGATTGCCTCCAGGTTTCCTGCTCACAAACATGTTACATTGTAGTCATGTTTTCCATTCACAAACACATGACTCCCTAACAGCGTATTCATGAACTCCAAACGTATCACAATATAGCACAGGATATAGCACGCTCTCCAGGGACCAGTGGAAGATTGGGGCTAACTCCTTCAGGGAGTTAGCCCCCTTTTTCCACTGGTCCCTTCAAGTATATGTCACTATTGCGTTTGCTAGTATCAAGCTAAGCTCGTTTATATAAATTGCATATAACATGTATAACATAGTCACGTGACGACTATGTTATGCAGTGTATGTTCATACTACCATTCAGCATTAACAGTCTTATGACACACCTGTCTGCGTATGCTAAATTCCAAATACTTTATGTTTGAGCCCAGCCTTGGTTTTATCTCCCTTATAGCATCTCCGAATTTTGCCCATGTCGATTTCGACGTATTTTGCGAAAATCATGAAACTTTTTAGAAATCAATAGCCACGTACAACGGCGATGCAATAAGGAAGGCAATACCAGTAGCATATTTCACCAACATTGCAAAGTATACTTATCTAGCAAAGTATACTTTGAGGGAGAAAGTTTCAATGGAAGAATAAATTTATTAATTTTTATTATACTGAATTTATAACATTATCACAGCCATTTTGGCTGTGATAATGTAATAAATTCAGTATGATAATTCTGCATACTTTTAATCATCAAATATATGCAACGGTTAGTTCTATGTGAAATAATGCATTTCGGGGAAAATAAATGATTACTCCCTCAAAGTATACTTTACCAGATAAGTAAACTTCGCAATTTTGATGAAATCGGCTACTGAGCCGAGCACATACTGGGCTTTGTTCTCAAAAGGAAATAGAGTGACCACCATTTAAAGCGTCCACTGTCGGTTCCACTTTTTTGCTGGCTATTCCACACATTAAACATAAACAAATATTTAAATGTAAGAAAAGGGTCACATAGCCATTTTTTTATTTGATGAAATTCCATCAATTTTATTGCGAAACAAAAAATGTTCCAATGGGCAAGGGAGAAAAACTAAATAAATAAAAGCAAAATTTAGATTTTGAAGATCGCTCTGCAAATTCTAAAATAAACAAATATATACATGTAGTTCAGCACCAATGTTAATATTCATAGACGCATTATATTTTCCATATACAATCAATATTTCATGGAATTTCATAAATTAAAAGAAATCGAGAGGGCGGTTATATTTTGTATTGATGATAAAGTACTACATTTAAATATTGTTTAGGTGTAATGTGTGTTTAATAGTCGGCAAGAAACTGTGTAACAGACAGTAGGTCAGTGACCACAACATAAACACTCGTTTTACGATCATCAAAAATATGCAAGTAAACATGGAATACATTTACAACATACACAATTTCCAAACGTGTCTTCCGATTATAAAATCACATAATGTGATTTTATAATCGGAAGACACGTTTGGAAAGTGTGTATGTTGTAAATGTATTCCATGCTTAAGTATCTTTGCGTTTTCATAGATAATTAATTCATACAGTTGCTGATATCCCCACTCACGCGTGAACAGTCGCACGATCCAATAGTGTAAATATGATTCCTAGCCACTCGCTACCATCCTTTCACAGAACCACCACACACTGACGCCAGACTGTGTAAGTGGGAGTAAGGCTATAGTTACTTAGTATAAGACGCACAATTAAGACACATAATTACAGCGATCTCCCTTTCACAGTAAATGCACGTCGGAAATACATTGTCACGTGATCATTTAGACAGATAAATGGCATGTGTAGGCAGTGATATTGCATTTATGTTCGAGAATGAAATGAACAACACGATTTTGAAAATGTGAATGAGTTCGTGGCATTTAATAGATAGATGCGTATAAAGACATCTGTCTCTCAATCAATAAACACGTCGATTACGACGGACTTCTGCTTGGTGATCTGGAGCAGTATAGCCTGTGATCAATATGAGTGTCTCGGCGCGGAAACTATCTATTTTGTGTACGTGCGATGAATGGATTCAAAATCAGCACACTAGATATCGACAGGGCCGCATCATAGACTTGCACACACAATTACAGCGGAACCTACGGAAGCCGATAAGGGTCACCAAGTCAAAAATATATTATCTCGTAATTACGAGATGATGTCGTAATTACGACATAATATTATCTCGTAATTACGACATAATTTTATCTCGTAATTACGAGATGATATCGTAATTACGACATAATTTTATCTCGTAATTACGAGATGATGTCGTAATTACGACATAATTTTATCTCGTAATTACGAGATGATGTCGTAATTACGACATAATATTATCTCGTAATTACGACATGATGTCGTAATTACGAGATAATATTTGTTTGACTCGGTGACCTCTATCGGCTTCCGTAGGAATCTCTCTAAACCGAACACCACGATAACGTCTGTGATCTTATTTTTGATGGGTTTCTTTGTCATTTATATCAGAGGATACTGTATATTCATGATAGCAAAGCATCCAAATACGTATCAGAATGGTAAAATTCCTGATTTACAGTGGAACATCTCTAAACCAGACACCCTGGGGAGTCCCCAGGGTGTCCGGTTTAGAGAGGTTCCACTGTACTGGGGACCTCCCAGGGTGTCCGGTTTAGAGAGGTTCCACTGTATTAGGCCATTTGATTCGTGAATTAGCTGCGATGCCATCGTATTAAAGGTCATATGAATAGAAAATGTATAAAGAATATTTTGTAAACTGGTAGATATAATAATGATAATGCAAACGACATGCAGAAACATCCATGCAAACATTATAATCCGATCAAAAGTTATTAAAGTTTTCATAATTGTACATTTTATGCAAATTTATGCAAATTTTTTTCCAACAAAATTTTGAAATCCCAATAAAAATGTTTTAATTAAAATAATATTTTTTTTTTACATTTTTCCTTTTATTTAATCATAAATTATCAAGTTCATGTAATAAAATAATGAGAAAAAAATAATTTACACTTAATATAAATACAAATGTACATGTATATGTAAATATAAAAAATATTTGTTCATTGATGACGTCATAGTGAAAAATCCATATTTCAGCTAATTAAACTGTTCAAACAGTTTAATATTTGTTGATTTGACTTTTCAGAATTTATTTCGTATTATCAAATTTTTGTATTTGCAAAAAAAGTTGTTCAATTGACCTTTAAATACATAATATAGAATTTATCCCACATGTATAGCTTATTTGTATCCGAGCTATTAGCTCGGATTTAGTAACTATGTGAAAAATCTCAGTCATTGCAGATATGCTAATGAGTTAAGTGGCGGTCGCAGTGTCACTGTTTGTGAGTTTAACTTTAGAAAAACACGCGGTACTACGCCATAAAAAAGTAGTTCAACAACAGTAAAACAGCGAGCTATCTTACCGTTTCAGCGTAATACATGTGTTGTTTGCTTTTTTGTGCTATATGTGTGTTATTGCAAAAGTTTTTGTATATTTTATAAACTATTAACTGTTATGTATTGCGCAATTATATAGTAGGGGGCGGAATTTCCCTGTAACGTTTTTCTTGAATGACCAATCAGATTAAAGCTTACATTCCGAACTTTACATAGGTCAATGGCTCGATAAAATCCGACATTGGACAGTGAAATGATGATGACATTGTTTTTTGACAGTTAAATACGGTTTTAATCATCTTGATCCATCGATATTATTAATAATGTGTCCATTTTACTTAAAAAATCAACTAATCTATAATGAATTTAGTAAAACAGTTCGCGCGGAAATCCAAACTTTCCAAAGAGGTGCTAGCAATTTTTTGATAATTACACGTCGTGTGTGTTAGCGCATACGCTGCCGACAGTCTTGCGACTTGACGTTACACAGCATATACAGTACGATACACTTCACAAAGGAAACGTTGTCTTGAGTTTGAATAAGGATAATAATTATCTCTAGATTATTTGTATTATGAATTAAAAAAAGTATATTTAAATAATTAGATATTAATTTAAATAAATATTTCGGCATCATTTACTCAATAAATTAAAATTGAACGTGTAGCTGAAATGAAAGTGAAAGTAGAACGTTTTTGTTATATCCTCCGGGTTACAAATCGCTGAGGATTCCTATTTGAATTGGAAAATGATATGAATTTTAAATTTAGGAAACTGTGTCAGGAGAAAATGGACTGATGACATATGTCACCAGTCTAGTTCCTAAGCTATGACTGTGACAGGGAAAAAAGGACTGATGACATATGTCACCTGTCGTGTTCCATGCATGACTGCTCGCTCTTGTTTGTAATTGTTGTAAAATATATAAAGTTTAAACTGTGTATACAAAACTATAGATATACCCCCCCCCCCCCCCCCCCACCCCGCTTCCCCCCGGCATACCAAGCATGTCGAGGGGTATATAGTTTTCGTAATTCCGTCTGTCCACGTTAAAGAGTTTGGGTACCCATTATCTCTGTGACGGAAAGTCGGATGGACCTCAAACTTCATATACTTCCTTATCATCAACCATATTTGCATTCCATACCACACTCATGCGGCCTTCATTTCCAAGGTCAAGGTCAAATTACTTAGACATTTGCATCCGTACGATTTGCCTTAAAGTTTTCTGCAACCGTAAGTCAGATTGACTTCAAACTTCATATACTTCCTTATAATCATCCATATTTTCATTCTATACATGCACCACACCCATGTGGCCTTCATTTCCAAGGTCAATGTGAAATTACTTTGAACAATCATGTTTGTCAAGATAAATATTGTTTTTGCAGCATTGATAATGTATACTGATTCGACGAATTCAGTCCTTTGATAAACGTAAAGCGAGCAGCCACATATTTATTTCTGGCATCATCTAAGAGTCAGTACCTTTAATGGGAAATAATGGATATTTTGTTGCTTGTAGACGCCAATGTGTACCCAGTTCATACACAGAACAAGTAATTGTGATTTGTCAAGACAAAAAATACGGACTTCATAATAAAGCGATTAGTGTAGTTCCTGATCAGCCTGCGCATCCGCGCAGTCTGATCAGGACCTACACTGATCGATATAATTCCGTTTTGACGCACATAACGCCTCGAACAAAACTTGTATATCCTTATCAGATTATATGTGTGGTGTATGCTCAGGAATTACGCTCCTTTTTGTCAAGTTATAATTTGTCATCCGGTTTCGGTAATGGTTTACTGATCAACACACCAGATAATTTACACAATATTCTGTATTTGTGTCTGTGGCTGGAGAAATGTGGCTGGTGGTATTTGCGACCATTGTAGTCCCAGACCAAGGACGTAATAACAAGAGGATATGAAAGAGCTTAAAATCTCGCGAAACCCGGTGTGTACTCGTCTGTGTAATAGACTAGCCAGTCTATGTACCGTTATGACGTAATATCTGAATATTGCAAGAAATATGTACACTATGAAGCTGTTACATGTATTAAGTTTCAGTCCATTCAGAATATATATTAATATAATCACGTGGTTGATTTTTAGCTAAACTTTTATAACTCTGTGAGTAGATATATGTGAATATTATGACACAAATGGTTGTTTCTAGTTGCAAAATGATTCAACTTTTACAGTGGAACCTCTTTAAACCGAACAATATATGTGATCTTATTGTTTATGAGTTTCATGGTCATTTATCTCAGCTGATTACTGTCCGTTCATGATCGCATAGCACACAGCTATGGCCCAGATGCATAGATTACAGTGAAACCTCTCTAAACCGGACACCCTGTGGATCTCCCAGGGTGTCCGGTTTAGAGAGGTGTAATTGTATATATATATATATAGCTTCCAGTCTACGTTGTGTGTATACGTCTATTTATGGGTCAAACAAATGGCGACATTGACCATCCTAATAAATATTCTGCGCCTACCAACATCTGTGTATGCTGCCTTAGGATACATGTTTTATTGGCTACAATTGAGACAGTTATTCCAAATATCTTATAGACGGCTACATATAAATCAACTGGCTAATTCCATATGGACCCGTTTTCAGATTTAGAAAGCGTTACGTTAACGCTTTCAACCCTGGATGTGCCATTGGCCTTTTCATACTTTTTTTCGTTAATGACAAAATGTGGATTTTTATAGGTGAACAATATTGACAAATGCTGCAGATACTGATGAGCCGGCTCATCTGGATCTACAGTGTTTACACATGTTGGACTTCTGGCCTCTTGTGTTGAAAGTGCTAAAAAAATCCGAATGTAAATCCGAATGTAAAGGTTAAGAAATTCGAATGTTAAACGTTGTTTATGTTGCATCATTATATTACGATTACGCTGGTATTGTGTGATAAAAAAGGAGATAATTGGTGATGCATGTCCACTGTTACTATACCGGGAACTATAACATTTGTGTTGTGATATTGCGATCCTGTGCAAGTTGAATGAATTTAATTAAAACACACGAATAAAAACGCACAAACGGCGTACACGCATGCACGCATGCACGCACGCACGCACGAATGCCGCACGCACGCACGCGCACACGCGCGCACGTGCACATACACACACGCGCACATACGTACGCACACATTGTTTCAGGAGCAAACGCGTTCAGAAATGCGAGGCAAAACTTTAAGGACCCGTCCTACCCCTGACCATCATATGATTCAAACATAATTGCTTCCCAACTGTGATGGAATATATGTATAACATATATGTGAACATTGCCTCGTTAAAGTATATTGTATACTATATGGGTCATGAGTGGCCAGCTCGGCCATGTTAGTATGTTCAAGCCATCAGCCTATTTCACGGCATGCGGCTTTTGAAAAAGAACGGAAATTGCAAAGTAGAACATATGATACAATGTGGCTAACAATATGTAGAACAGACAGGACAACGCACTCCTATAAACAGGCACAAAACTGTCCAGAAAACTGGCATATTTTACAGATAATTTACAAGAGTGTGCTGTTCATTCTTTTAACATATGTCCTACATTGTATTTAATGTTCTTTGTCAATCGACACAAGAGGTGAAACTGGCTGATGGCTAGAACACACTAAGATGGCCGAGCAGGCCACTACATGAACCAAATATTCAATAACGATGCAATGTTAACATATTGCTTCTAATCTAAAATCTGTTTCACCAATGTCTATGCATATATGAGATCCAGTTTTATCCCTCCCCCCCCCCCACCCCCCCCCCCTTCCACCACCCATGTCGCATGCAGAGCATTTGTTCATTCTCCTGACAACACAAGGACAAAACAGTTAAATACTTCAATGTAGCAACATGCATATTGCATAACCACTTCAGACAGCAACTCCTTACTTGAGACAAGTCATATGATGTTGTACCTTATATGATGCGCGTTATTTAAGGAAAAATATTTACAAAATTTACGATATGACGTCGAAAGTTGAAATGTTCACAGCAAATGCGGAATCATTTACAGAAAAGTCACAGTTTCTGCATATTATATTGGTCATACACATCATCTTAGGTACAAAATGAATATATATCTCATTTGAGTGTAGACACCACTAGTCAGTAATACAAGACGTTATCGACATTTGCTAATGAACGCGTTTTAATACCCTGGGGTATACGCTGTAGAACAGACTAACTGTTTCTAAATCCGAACACACAATCACGTTGAACACAATCAGTTTCTTGTACATATACATTCCCATGTGCTAGTATTCCAATCCATATTCACGTATGCAGCATGTCGAAGAAAATTGCTCATCATAATATACACATTATCGTAAACACTATCTTGTGTGTGAGTGGGTGACTGCAAAATATCATTCCAATAGTTGTGTTCATCTCAAAATATCCAGCGTTATTCCAATAGAAATTCATTCCAACACAAGACCAATCAGACAAACACGCGCCACTCGAAATTAAGTATTGTCCACTTTATTGCTCTATTACCATAAACGCGGCGTTCTATGGCATTTTGTAGGATGCTCCCGCCAAAAACAGATAAACGCGGGAAAATGTAACAACAACGGTGCAATTCGGCAGAAACACAATTCCGGACAAGGGCGTCGTCAGTGGAGGGACAATGGGTACGAATCCCCCTTTTTAGACCCAGCGGGATGTTCTGTTATACAAATGAAATCCGCGATATCCATTTTCAGTGCATGAATGAGCAGATATTATATATTATTCAAATGCTCGACTAAAAAACACAGCCAAACGACACCAAACATATTGCAAGATGCCAATTTACAGAAATACTCTTCTTAAATTGACCCCAAACTCTTTACCCAGACGCTCATTGTACAGAGATACCCCATGTGAAGCAAAGTTGGACCCCGTACAGATTTAGCTTGCTTCACAGCTGAAAGTCGAACCCCCTGTTCAAAAATGCAGGTGACGCCCATGCAAGGGGTCAGTGGAAGAAACGGGTTAAGTCGATAAATACCATTTCTCCAGCCACATATACAGAACATATACAGACCCATTTCTCCAATCACATGGCTGTAGTAGACTGCATATTACATATTTCTCAATTATTGGATTTACATTCATTGAGCATAGGCTATGCTCAATACATGTAAAGCCATCAATTGAAATTTCCAGACGATCATAAATTTTCACTTACGAACATTTTAGTCGTACAAAGTTTAGTGAAACGGCCCCCAGGCGAATAAGTCGGCCACAAATGTCATAAGCACTATTTCTTCTTCACAAATGCACATGAACAGCTAGACTAGCCACACAAGCCATACTTATAATTTCTCCAGTCACATATATATACCATGTGTTAGACTGGCCACATGTGCCCTAAGTCACAGTTCTCCAATCACAGCCACATAGTCAACTCAGGAACTAGACTAACAACAAATGTCATAACCTGTATTTCTCCAGACAAACTACAGATCAGGAGCGAGACTCGTTACAAATATACAAATAGCATACTTTCCATTGATACAGTCACATACTAGTATACATATCAGGAGTCAGCCCAGTCGCAAATGTCACAAGCCCAATTTCTCCAGTACCAGTAACATATGCAATTCAGAGGCTAGACTGGCAACAAATTACATAAGCTACATGCAGTTCTATATTTATATTACAAGATCTAGAGCTAGACTAGCCAATATACCACAAACATCATTTCTCCAGTCATAATCACACGTATCATAGTAGAGCATGAGCTATGCTGACTATGAAGGCCGTAACCCCATTTATTTATTCACATCCACATATACAGAACCGGGGGCCGTTTCAATAAACTTCGTACGATTAAATTTTCGTAAGTGCAAATTTAGGATCGTCTGGAACATTTATTGAGCATAGGCTGCCAATAATTATAATTTTAATAATTGTTTCAAACAAAACATTGTTAATGTGAAATTTACAGACTATCATAATGTTGCACTTACGAACATTTTAGTCGTGCGAAGTTTAGTGAAACCGCCCTCAGGAGCTAGACCAACCACAAATGGGATAAGCACCATTTCTCAAATCACATGACATGAGCTAGACTGGCCATAAATGCCAGGTTATCCAGTCACTGACGCAAATAAAATTCAGGGATTACAGTGAAAACCAATGTCATAAGCCTCATTTCTTCAGCCAGGAGCTAGACGGGCCACATATGTCAAAATCCCACTTTCTCCAGTCACATATACAGACCCGGATTTACATGTTGACCAGCCACAAATACTTTAACCCTTTGAACCCGAAATCTCGCTATAGCGGTTTATGCAAAAAGTGCAGATCCAGATGAGCCGGCTCGTAACGAGCAATCTCATCAGGATCTGCACTTTTTGAAAGTAATTTTAATATTTCTTAGAACAAAAACACCCCCTTTTCATAAATGGACTAATTTGAAAATCATTTTGTGACCATTGGATTGGTCGGAACATTAGCATGTCACAGTCCATTCCAGTTCCTTAGGGTTGAAAGGGTTAACCCCAGTGTCTCCAGCCACATCTATGATTATGGGACGCCGGCTGATAAAATGTACTTTACAACATTTCCAACAAGTGTATATCTTGGACATCTTGCACGTCCACACTATTACGGCAGTAGGAATAATTGTAATCGGTTTGCCGAATACATGAAGGCTTCCTCGTTTACCAAATAGCGAACAGTGTAGCCCCTGATCAGACTGCGATAATGCGCAGGCTTATCTGTGGCTACGCTGGACGCAAACGTCGTATCATACATTTTCTCTGACGTGGTGTATACATACTTGAGACACGCCTCTCTGACGTGGTGTATACATACTTGAGACACGCCTCTCTGACGTGGTGTATACATACTTGAGACACGACACGCCTCTCTGACGTGGTGTATACATACTTGAGACACGCCATGTGATTTTGAACATTCGGACCTCTGTGTAATTTCATGAAATACGTTTACAAAATGTACAATTTATTATATACCTACCCATGAAATACATAGTTATACGATGTAAATAAAAGTCATATGTTCTCATCGATGAAATAAACAACTTCCGGTGAAAATACGACTACTTCCGCTATCTATATTCATAACGCGCAACTGCAGTGCCGGCTGCAAATACACATTCATTACCGTATACAGTCTAAAAAACTGCTAATTTCCATGGAGCGGTATATAACAAATAGAATATTCATATTTTTGCAACGAATAACGGCACTCGTGAAATATGGACATTTCACACCACTCGATGAACATATATGTCATATTCGTTGCAAAAATATAAATATCCTCCATATATTCCGTAAATGGCGTCATAAGTTGACAAAATTGCATAATCTCGAATGTACTCTGTCAATTTTGTCAACTTTTGACTTTATTTATGAAAATTATTGCAAATGTTGTAAACGTATTTAATGAAATCACACAGACGTCCGAAGGTAAAATGTCACATAGCGTGTCTCACATCATTAGCTGGACAAGAGGTGAGCAGAATGTTGTGGCCGTGACTGGAGACATTGGGCTCATTACATCTGTGACCAGTGTCGCTCCTTATCAAATAGCACACTCCTGGAGCCTGATAACTATCTATATTAAGGTGTATGATCACGTGGTACTAACAACAACAACAAGTACCGATTCAAAGTACGTATTCTTTTATAGTGTCCTTATTACGTAACGGATTTTGATGAAATATAGCGCATCAAACGCGTCTTGTTAAGCTGCATTTGGTGGTCTCTGTATTTTCGCCCAAACTTCTGTCGTTTTTGCAAAGAATCGATTTCCGTCTCTACCGACACGGAAATCGATTCTTCACAAAAACGACATAAGTTTGTGTCAAACTCACTAGACCACCAAATGCAGCTCATGAAGACGCGTTTGCTGCGCCGTATTTCATCAAAATCCGTTGCATATTAAGGAAAATATCAAAGAATACTTACTTTGGAGTGGGCGAAGTTGTTGTTGTTGTAACCACGTGATCATGCACCTTGTATATGGCTTCTTAGAAGCATGACGTGTGTTTTCATTGATGGAATTGCGTCAGTGCAGATCCTGATCAGATTGTGCGTCTGAACAGGCTGGTCTGTAACTACACTGGTCGCAAAACCCATATGCTTCATTTCGCCAGTCACAGCCACATATGAGCAAGGCCATCAACATCAAAGTAAATTACAATTACTATAATTTACATGAACACTTTGGTCACATAAGTTCTGTTCACCTATACAGGGACATACAACAGCTGTAGGCGTGTTTGTATAGATGATGTGATTGTGTAGGTCCACCACCACCTTTGATTTTTTCCCATATAAACTAACCAATGACCACACATTTTGCTATTCTCTGCTACTTTCATTCTTCGTATGAATGTTGTGGAACCTATTTTCCCATAACCTGCACCCGTTCTGCTCTACATATTCACTAATTAAAATATAGGTTTCATTAAGAAAGATAAATGCAATCTCGTGTGACCACTCCGGTGGTGGCGCAAAAAGAATCAGCGGCTGAAATTTAAACCAACTCAAGTGACAAGCATATTCCGACATTCAAAATAATCCCAAAGTATATGCTTGAAACTGATGCCTATGAAGTAGATTAGTACATCAATTGACTGGTTTCTGCAAGCAAAGAGTGTCTATGGCATAACAAAGCTGGCTTATTATTTTTAACGTACTACACCGCGCATGCATATCTGATGATTTAGTGTGGTTAAACCTGTACCTAGGAAAATGTGCGATTAATCATGAAAAATATTTAATTATTTACAATAACTGTGATATTTTCTGTAACTGTCGTCGAATGTTGACGATATTATCATAGCAAATCCGTTTGCTCTGAACAATATGTCCGCTTTTTACAACAAATAAGAAACATATCGTAAATTTTGTAAAACATTGTTCATGAAAAATCGACGTGACTTTTAACCCTTTGAACCCGAAAGCCCGCTATATCGGTTTATGCAAACAGTGCAGATCCAGATGAGCCATCTCATCAGGATCTGTACTGTTTGAAAGTAATTTTCATATTTTTGAGAACAACAAATACCCCCTTTTTATAAATGGAATAGTCTGAAAATCATTTTGCGATGATTGGATTTCATCAAATAATTTCATTTGGGGAGGGTGACTTTTGTTATTGATAAAAAAAGTACTTTTAAATATTTTTTAGATTTAATGTGCTTAATAGCCAAAAGTTCGTCGGCAGCAAAACGTGGAACAGACAGTAGTCCAATAATGAGCATGGATCGGTTAATGTCAGATATTTTCGGGGTGAAAGGTTACTTTGCTAGCTCTAAATCTATAATGGATTTCCTCCCGCTACAAGTAGAACAAGCAGGATTACTATGGAGCACCGCAGGGGACATGGATTTTTTTATTAATTCGTTTCCCACGAAACAACAATTCGTTCCCTCAATTTAACAATTCGTTCCCTCGAATTAACAATTCGTTTCCCTCGAATTAACAATTCGTTTCCTCAATTTAACAATTCGTTCCCACGAATTAACAATTCGTTCCCTCAATTTAACAATTAGTTCCCTCGAATTAACAACTCGTTCCCACGAAATGACAATTCGTTCCCTCAATTTAACAATTCGTTCTCCTTGGGAACGAATTCTTAAATTGAGCTAACGATTTGTTATTTCGTTTGTGGGAACGAATTGTTGTTTCTCGTGAACGAATTAATAAAAAAAAGAATTCTACGTCCCCTGCGTGGCTCCGTACCAGATCTGTTTTATCGACTATTTGTGCACCGTTAATTGAAATGTCTTCATATCGACCGACAGCCACCAGAATGTCGCCATTACCGTCTACCACAATGTTCGATAGGGCCTGGAATTTATCACAGTGTTCAATTGGGCCTGGAATTTACCAGTGTTCGTCTAGGCCAGGAATTTAAGACAGTGTTCATCTGGGCCAGGAATTAAACACAGTATTCAACTGGGTATGAAATTTACCACAGTGTTCAACTGGGCCAGGAATTTAACATAGTGTTAAACTGTGTCTGCAATTTTACTCAGTGTGCATCTGGGTCAGGAATTTACCACACTGTTCAACTGGGCCAGGAATTTACCACGATCTTCAACTGGGTCTGAAATTTAACACAGTGGTCATCTGGGCCTGTAACTTAACACAGTGTTGCACTGAGCCAAGAATTTACCACAGTGTTTAACTGAGCCATCAATTTAACACAGTGTTCATCTGGACCATGAATTTAACACAGTGCTCATGGGGACCATGCATTTAACACAGTTCAGTGTTCATCTGGGCAAGGAATTTACCACAGTGTTCAACTGGGCCATCCATTTAACACAGTGTTCAACTGGACCAGGAATTTACAAAAGTGTTCAGCTGGGCCTGGATTTAACGCACTGTTCAACTGAGCCAGGAATTTAACAAAGTGTTCAATTGGGCCTGGAATTTAACAAAGTGTTCAACCGGGCCTGGAATTTGAGCACAGTCTTCAAATGTGCTTGACATTTACCACAGTATTCAACTGGGCCAGGAATTTAACACAGTGTCCAACTGGGTCTGGAATTTACCACAGTGTTCAACTAGGCCTGGCATTTTATCACAGTCGTCAACTGTGCTTGACATTTACCACATTGTTCAACTGGGCCAGGAATTTAACACTGTGTCCAACTGGGTCTGGAATTTACCACAGTGTTCAACTAGGCCTGGAATTTTATCACAGTCGTCAACTGTGCTTGACATTTACCACAGTATTCAACTGAGCCAGGAATTTAACACAGTGTCCAACTGGTTCTGGAATTTACCACAGTGTTCAACTGGGCCTGGAATTTGAGCACAGTCTTCAACTGTGCTTGACATTTACCACAGCGTTCAACTGAGCCAGGAATTTAACACTATTCAACTGGTCCTGGAATTTTATCACAGTCGTCAGCTGTGCTTGACATTTACCACAGTGTTCAACTGGCCCAGGAATTTAACAAAGTGTCCAACTGGGTCTGGAATTTACCACGGTGTTCAACTGGGCCTGGAATTTGAGCACAATCTTCAACTGTGCTTGACATTTACCACAGTGTTCAACTGGGCCAGAATTTAACACTGTGCCCGACTGGGTCTGGAATTTTATCACAGTCGTCAACTGGGCTTGACATTTAACACAGTGTTCAACTGTGCCTGTAATGTTATCACACTCTTCAACTGGGCTTGACATTTATCACAGTGTTCAGCTGGTCTTAGATTTTACCACGGAAACTTGATAATTTTGTCCGGAATTCACCACCGGGCCTGGAATTTGTGGCATTGTTCAACTGGACTTAAATGTATTATAGTGTTCAAGTGGGTTGGAATTTAACACAATGTTCAACATCGTCAGGAATTCACCACTATAGTAGGCCTCAAATTACTTACAGTGTTCAACTGAACTTGAATGTATTACAATGTTCAAATTGGCTTTAACTTACCATAGTGTTCAGTTGTATCTGTATTGTGCGCTAATCGATAGCTTCCCCGTCTGAGGGTGGTGACAGGGCGACGGTGGGGGATACCCGGGGGAATTAGACACCAAAACAATCCCCCAAACTCGGGAATTAGACGGCAACAATTGATAGGAGCATTAAATTATTACTACAGGCACATGACATGCACTTACTTTTGCTGGGCACCGTTAAATTGGTGAAGTTGGACAAATTACTCCCCAGTCTCCAGCTCTGTCCGTTACTGGCCTTCCGGGAAGTTTTCACCGCGGGAAACTTGAACGAACTGTCGTCTGCTGTGCTCCCCTTTCGCGAATACAGACTCGTGCAGTCGGGGTCGAACACGAACATCCCCGAGTTGTGAGGCATGATCGGTAATGGTGTCGATCCAGGCGTTGTCGTGTCGCCAGGTTCATAGTAGAAAGCCGCGTTATCCTCACCGCTTGTAGATCGGTTGTTTTGTTCCTCCGGAAGTTCACCGATTTCGACTTGAGGAATGTTGGGATATGTCACCTGAATTAATGGCGTCTTGCAGATCGACTTGGTCATGGTTTCTACGCTCGGTGACACTAATTGTTCTGCCATTCTGAAATTGTATGAAATAGTAAACAATTATTGGATAAAATGGGCTTTCGCGTTGTATTAGAGCTCATAATACATGAGTGTGCCTATTTTAACCCTTCCTACGCTGTTGACGGAAATTTCCGTCTGCTGTTTTCCATTTTTGCTTTAATTCTTAACAAAAACCTGGTTTTGACAGCACATGAGAATCGTCTCCACTGGAGACGATTCTCATGTGCTGTCAAAACCAGGTTTTTGTCGAGAAATGTTGAAAATAAAACATTTCCAGCAGACGACAACATTTAATTCAGCGTAGTAAGGGTTAAATATATGCAAAATGAGACCATTCACTAGTGTGACAGAAAACGTGTTAAAACAGTTATTATTGAAGCTTCAGTTTATGTTTCTTTGCTCAAAGAATCTAGAATTCGTGTTGATTTAATTTGATATTTTTTTTATTAAACTAGTTGACTGATTTCATAAGAAACTCGTCAAAGTCATGTATCTTATGAAATAAGTTCATCAAACGTGTTTAAAGGTACATGCCCAGTTAGTAGGCACAAAATGTTTTTATAGGAATTAAATAAGTGTATTATTGTGTCACTATTCCACCATTTCTAAAGATTACGAGTGCCCGCTATACAGATATAATTATTTAGTAATGTTTATTTTCCTGATAGTGACTCGCGGTAGTATCAGGCTATTTTCATATGCAAATGGGGCATGATATTTTTTTAATTAGTTATACTCATTAAATCACCTAAAAATAGTTTCCACAGATTATAAAATATGATGATTGCACATCGAAAATAAATGCAGATAATAAATAGTAATGTCAGTTAACATTTTAAGGAAACACGGTTATCGCCCCTGATATCAGTGTGGAAATTTTGGTCTGATATAAAATGTATAATAATGCCAATCAATACGTGTGGTAATTGTGAATGAATGTTTATTTTGCCAGAAAATATATCAGATGATGTCTCTGATATAAAGAAATGTGTGTGCCTACTGAGTGGGCATGTACCTTTAATACTAATAGATCACATATGTGGCTGTGACTGGAGAAATGGAGCTTATGGGTGTTGAGACCAGTGTATATCCAGACCAGCCTGTGCATTTGCACAGTCTGATCAGGATCTGCACTGCTCGCCATTACATCAATGAAACACCCGCCATCCTTCTAGCAAGCAGTATAGATCGTGAGCAGGCAACAAGAGTGTGCTATTTGATCAGGAGCTACACTAGTCGTAAATCCCATAAGCCTCATTTCTCCTGTCACATCCACATAGACGTTCCGGATATGTGTGTGTAGAACGTGTATGATTCATATTGATGGTATGGCCAGGCGTAAGATTACTGTCTGTTCCACGTTTTGCTGCCGACGAACCTTTGGCTAGTAAACACATTAAATCTAAAAAATATTTAAAAGGAAGTACTTTTCCATTAATAACAAAAAAATCACCCTCCCCAAAAAAATATATTTGATGAAATTCCATGAAATATTGATTTTATTGCGAAATTCCTATGGGAATTTAACATGGGGAGTCAATTTCCAAAACTTTTCGTTGTTTGATCCTGAAGGATCAAACAACAAAAACATTTGGAAATTGACTCCGAAACCTGGCGAGATAGCTTCAAATTGATGTAATTAAGAAAACAAAAGTTAGATTTTGAAAATCGGTCCACAAATAAAAACAATATTTAAAAAAAATATACATTTTTAGCCCCTTATTGAATGGCAATTGTACATCTGCCTGCAGTTTATTATAGTACATGTATGTATGTTATGTTGTACAGTGGATGAGACGTAAATAAACGATCTATCTATCCCTAATGACCTCAAAACTACAAACAATCATAACTCAATTCTGCTTGAGCTCTGAATGTTCTGTCAAATGTCGACTTCATTTACGGAACATACTATTTTTGTTTCGACATAAATGTAGGCAGTGTAATATGGATGGTAATACCAGTAGCCGATTTCATCAAAATTGCAATGTATACTTTTTTAGCAAAGTATACTTTCAGGGAGTAATCATTTATTTTTCTTGAAATGCATTATTCCATATAGAACTAACAACTGTATATATTTGATAATTAAAAGTATGCTGAATTATTATACTGAATGTATTACATTATCACAGCCAAAATGGCTGTGATAATGTAATAAATTCAGTATAATAAAAATTAATAAATTTATTCTTAAATTGAAAATTTCTCCCTCAAAGTATACTTTGCTACTTAAGTATACTTTTCAATGTTGGTGAAATAGGCGACAGAGCGGTGTACTTATATAAATGATTTTCTCTAGTCGCATTGAGTCGCAATATGCGTTGAAATGCTCTGTTTAATTTGTTGTGATTTATATCGACTGTGTCGACCGGTTCCAACGTAGGATAACTCTGTTGGTATCAAGTAGCCAGGCAAACACAGTTATGTCCCTGTATCATTGCATATGTTGCCGTACCGTACATGGTATTGTCTATGTATCCAGCAATTTATTTAGGGGTACATATACAAGGTGTATGATCACGTGGTTAAACAACAACAACAAGTACTGAAACTTCCAGAAGCCCTCAGATTCAAAGTACGTATTCTTTTATTTTGTCCTTATTATGTAACGAATGTTGGTGAAATATGGCGCATCAAACGCGTCTGGTTAAGCTGCATTTGGTGGTCTCGGTACTTTGGCCCAAACCTCTGTCGTTTTTGCGAAGACTCGATTTACGTGTCTACTGATACGGAAATCGATTATTCGCAAAAACTACATAAGTATGTGCCGAACTCCCGGGACCATCAAATGCAGCTCATGAAGACGCGTTTGCTGCGCAATATTTCATCAAAATCCATTGCCTATTAAGGAAAATATCAAATAATAATTACTTTGGAGTGGGCTCGCTTTCAACACTTTCAGCCATTGTTGGTGTTGTTGTAACCACGTGATCGTGCACCTTGATATATTCACCCCCATTGTCCACCTGTCCGTCTTTTCATCTGCTCATCTGTCTGTCCGAGATTTACCTTAATGTTTTAGTGTACATACTATCTCTGTTACGGTAATGATTTCTAGTAGCCTAGCAATATGGGACCAAATTTCACAAAATAAAAAGAAGGCTCACTCTTAACTTTTTATAACATTATCGAAAACATATTGTTTTGCGTTGTTGATATAGCCGTAAAATTTGGGCAGCTTTCGTGAAACAGACAGTAGTTGAAATAGGATGCTTGTAAAGAGCTACACTGGTGAAAGCATACATTCAAACGCATGTGTGCCTTTTTATATTGTCGGGTTCGCAATACATGTATATAATATATTGTCGGGTCTCTCGCGTTTTCACTAAAAACTGTGCTTGGCTCTAAGAATATCTCCCTTATGGCATCTTGGAGTATTAGTCGGTGTCAGAAAGTGAAACATAAATGCATTTGCTGAGATGTTTGCTGTAGTCTTGAATTTTGTGTTTATTTTCATTCTGAGACACAGTAAAACAAAAAACAAATTGGTACCATTTGTTTCCACCACTATCTTGCCCGTCATCTTGAATTCAGATTGTCAATAATGCTACATAGGTGTGGGTGTTTGATATATTATTTTGTTATAATTAAGTTATGTATCTTTCTTAATTATACATGTTTTGGATATTCTATGGGAACAGATATCAGAAAATAGTTTTTTCTATGTTGTCCAATTCATAGAGGGCTGCCATCTTGGATTTCAAAATGGCTTTCAATCGAAAATATATGTACATGACTTTAATAATATAAATAAGGTAACCATTGAGAGTTTTAAATCAATAAACAAATAAGAAATCCAACATGGCCACCAAAATGTCACAATTTTAAAATGTCCTCCTGTTATTTATTGCAGTCACGGTATCATAGTGAAAATGACAGACTGTACATAATATGGCATTCCATGGAAAATATTCACCATGTTCATAACAGTTGTGTTTGTTGAATAATAAGCTATTCCATGTTCTTAAACATTGAGTATATTAGCAGACTATTCATTTATGTAATAGTGTTTGCGGTCTGTCAACAGTTAAGGTCATTGTAGGTTGGGTTAACGGGATCAAATCCCATATTCCACATATACAGATGGAGGGTTCCCAAAATCAGAACTGAATACTTATATAGTATATAGTATAGGAAAATAATTATATAGTCAACCCTGAAATTAGAATAACTTGATCTGCTTCCAGGTCCTCACCATCCCAGTCACTTAGTTCCATACCCCTAAAACTAATAGGATTACTGTCTGTTTCACGAAAGCTGCCCAAATTTTACGGCTATGTAGACAATTCAAAAACAATATTATTTTCGATAATATTAAATTAAAGGAAAATTTAAGAATGAGCCTTCTTTTTATTTCGTGAAATTCGGTCAAATATTGGTTTTATTACGAAAAATTGATTTCTCTATGGGAATTTAACATGGGGGAAAAAGAGGTAAAGGAGTGTGGGATTAGTCAAAAAACGAAAAAATTTGGAAATTGACTCCGAAACCTGACTAGATAGCTTGGATATGATCTAACTAAGAAAACAAAAGTTAAATTTTAAAAATCGGTCCAGTATTTCTAAAATTCAAAAAAAAATCCCCATGTTAAATCCCTACTCCGTGAAGATGTCTATGGGGATTTAACATGGGGAATTTTTGTTTTCGCAATAAAATCAATATTTGACCAAATTTCACGAAATAAAAAGAAGGCTCATTCTTAATTTTTCCTTTAATTTAATATTATCAAAAGAAATCTTGTTTTTGAATTGTTTATATAGCCGTAAAATTTGGGCAGCTTTCGTGAAACAGACAGTAGTACTAATCATACTACATTTATATTGGGTATCTGTCAAGTAACAAGAAAACCAAAAACGTATCTGCGGGCCACTGAAACCAGCGATATTGGGATTCCGGATGAAACACATCATTAAATTACCATTCACATGCTCTGAACTTACCGCCCTTAGCAGACGATTCAGACTTGTCATAACATCATATAGCGAAAATACATGTATTGTCCAAACATCTTGCAATTAGTGTTATATATATATTTCAAGACACCCTTTGTGCATGCATATAACTGTGATGGAATTGAAAGTCTTAATAGCGTGATGAAGTAACTAAATACGTTTTGATTATGTTGAATCCAGCTTATTGGTCATTGACCCATATGTGATAAACTCCACATTGGAAAAGATGTGTCTGTCTTTATGAATTCAACATGTTGTGCCACACACTGTAAATATATGTTTGCTTACAACTGAGGAATTAAATAACTACATTGACAGTTGTATGTGGTGTCAGATGCTTATGCCAACCAAAGAGATAACTTAACCCATGTGAAGGTATTGACTGTTAATCTACAAACAGAAGCAGCCACGTCGTTCACCCCTCCCTGGGATGTTTAAAGTTGGATATTCGAACCTGAGAACACAATAACAATGACCATTTAATAATTAAATAATACAATAATAGTTACTCTCACGATGTCATATGACTTCCAAAATTATATGGCTTGCAAATTAAGGTCATGATGTCATGAATACATGAAGTGTCAATCAATATGTCCTACATGATCGTCAAGCATGCTTCGCAGAGATGCAAACACAAATCCAGTCCAGGCATGCATTTGGGATATCTCTGATTGGCAGATCACATACATATTAGCATGACCATTTAAAAAAAACATATCCATTGTATACATATGTGTGCCTGTCTATATATGTATATGTTAGTAAATGTATGCCAAATACCCTTTGTCAGAGTGAACATTTGGCCAGTAGTTGATTTCACCAACATTGCAAAGTATACTTGCGAAGTATACTATCAGAGAGTAATCATTTATTTTTCCTGATAGAACTAACGAATGAATATATTTGATGATTAAAAGTATGTAGAATTATTATACTGAATGTATTACATTATCACAGCCAAAATGGCTGTGATAATATAATAAATTAAGTATAATAAAAATTAATAAATTTATTTTTAAATTGAAAATTTCTCCCTCGAAGTATACTTTGCTAGATAAGTATACTTTGCAATGTTGGTGAAATAGGCTACAGGTCATCAACAGTGCCAGCTGTTTCATTTGTGAATACTCCGCTGTCACTGTAATAATAGGTGTGCAAGCAAGCTAAGTGGTCATGTGTGTAATATACTCTGCACGAGGATGAATGTGCAACTTTTCCATGAAGAATATGTACACATTGTCACCTTCTTGAACACATGAAAAGCTTGAATAAGAAAAGGAATGATC
Organism: Conchocele bisecta; assembly: GCA_029237695.1. Taxonomy (NCBI): domain Eukaryota; kingdom Metazoa; phylum Mollusca; class Bivalvia; order Lucinida; family Thyasiridae; genus Conchocele; species Conchocele bisecta. The sequence continues at coordinate 76,239,448 of CM055265.1, read as the reverse complement.
AATCGCTGTAAAATAAGGTGGTCATCGAGAAGAGTAGTGCCTCTTCTATAACATAGTAATTTGATGACACGGGGTGCTTAGCCAGATCCATGGCTAACATATCAGAAGTTGCATGAATACAATGTCCCTATGTATGTCCAAAATTGTTGATGCCATCGACAGAGCAGGCGCCAGAATTGTGACAGCTCTGTCTAACATTCGACTAAAGTGGGTCATACAATTACGTACATACGCCATATGATCAAATATGGATGTAATGTTTGAGATATACGTAGTAAGTATGTATGTACTTATGATTATATACGGACGTGGGGTGGGTGGGTGATGGGCGAAATCCCTTACATACAAAATAAATATTCTGCCCTGAATTGTGAATAACCTGATCATGTGCCTGGAGTGCCAAACCAGGGATTTTGTGATTCCGGTAATGATGAACCCCATCGTTACATTACTTTTGCTTGCTCCCAAGCAACCACCCGTACATCTAACATGAAAGCCAGGATGCAATTTGTATGTTTTGCATGAATACACACACTGCAACACGTGCATGTGTACCGGCCTAAAATGACAGGCCGTTAAACAGAATTAAAGTAAATTATACACAATAGAAAATAATGAAGATTTTCGTGACAATCATTATTCTAGATTGTTTAAAAGTGATTTGATGTGACAACGTATACCAGCCTGACATTAAATCTGAATATCAAGAAAAATATGTTTGTATACAATTCCCTATGCATTTTATATTTCATCAACTATGAGTTGGTGGGGGACGTACGCCAGTGCTTTACATGGAAGTAAACTAGACGTGTTCAAACGAGAGAAAAGCAGACGTATTATATTAACAATATAGGCCATATATCAAATAGTGCCTCTTATAAGACTCATTTACAATGAAACTAAATACATTTAGAGGTCATATATATAAATAAATATGCATTAGTGTTGATCAGCAGAGTGATCGTAACAAGAACATAACTGTCCTTGTACAAGGTGTGTAGACTATAGGATTGTACCGTATGATGTGTCATGTGGATAGTCCTGGCTGTCATGGTTACATATCATATCAATGTCAATATTGCATAGTCAAACACATGTATTCCACCATTTCCTGCATGTGCTCATAACTAATTATATTGTTTATTTAAAATGCAGGTACCCTGTTGGAACGTGTAAAAGTATGCTGACTATGGCGGCCATTTTTTTATTTTAAAATGACAGACATAAATGTTAATGTATACAAATATGGCTAGTATGTGTCCAACAATATTATACATAATCAGCAACATTTGTAGTTCAAACTGTTGTTATTCTCTTGCGGATGAAACTGTTTGATTAAAATGGTGGCCATTTTGAAATACAAATCTATATAAGCAAAAATCTAATTTCATTACGTGACCTAGTGATACATGTTGCAATGAAAGATTTAATTTACTGCATGATTCTGTAGATAATATTCCGTTTTACTAACGAAATTGCTTGTGCTCAAATGAAAATAACACAAAATGTATTGTTATGGTGGCCATTTTGAATTTTAAATGGCAGACATATATTTTATTGAACAGAAATGTTACTATTTCATTTTTGCATATATCTCATAAATATGTTTTCTAAATTGTGGTTGAAAATGTGTTTATTATCTTGATAAACAGAGGATATGGGTTTGAATGGTGGCCATTTTGAAATTCAAGACCGAAAAAAATGGTACCAATTTGTTATGTGTACTATGTCACATACTCTGTCATAAAAACGCTATTTTCATTTCAGCAGGAATGGGGCTTATGGGTTTTGCGACCTGTGTAGATCTAGATCAGTCTGCATCCGCAAAGTCTGATCAGAATCTGCACTGTTCGCCGTTCCATCAATGAAACAACCGTCATGCTTCTAAAAAGCAATATACGTCGTTATCAGGCTACAGGAGTGTACTATTTGATCAGTAGCTACGCTGGTCACAAATCCGATAAGCTCCATTTCTCCAGTCACGGCCATATTTATGTTTTCTATGTTTATATACACAAGAACCCGGCCATGGCGTTATAAAACTACAGTGAAACCTCTCTAAACCGAACATCAATAACATATATGTGATATCATTTTGAGAGGTTTCTTTGTAACGCATCTCAGATAATAATGCATGTTCATGATTGCAAAAGACACAAGTATGTCCCAGAATGGTCACAACAGTGAAACCTCTGTAAACCGGACACCCTGGGAGGCCCAGGGTGTCCAGTTTAAAGATGTTCCACTGTAAATTAGGCATATGACTATTATGAGACATACTTATGTATTTTGCAATCATGAACATGCGTTACAAAGAAACCTCTCAAAATGATATCACGTATATTGTATTGGTGTTCGGTTTAGAGAGGTTCCACTGTATTGAGATCATGAGAGTATACTCAATGCAGGTGAGTCGGAGTCCGCCCAGTTGAGCACGGTTCTGAGTTGATTACGGACAAAGAGGGGCTAAGTGATTCCGGTGTGGTGAGGACCTGCTACCGGATCAGGTTATTCTAATTTCAGGGCTGAATATATATTGTTAGAATTTGGAATTTTATCCCATCACAACCGGCGAAATATCCGATTCGACCGCTTTAACCCGTCCTAAAATGACCTGAACTGTTGGCGGGTCGTTAAACACCATTAACTAAACAAACATCAGAAATGTTTCCTGACAAACTGCTAACATGGCATGATTAGCGGCTACTCTGTAAACTTAAATCATTCCTTTCGGAATACACCTTTACGGGTATGAAATTTATTAAATATGTTATTGTTATTTTTGTTATTTCTCAATGAAAGTATATGTTGTGACCACTCATTTGAACCGTCTCGACGAGACGGTTCAAATGGTGGTCGCGACATGTACTTCTGAGAGCATATAAGGAAACTATATAGGATTTTCCGCAAACGTAATGGCGTATGCTCGTCATGGCGATTCACTCGTATAATGTGTGGTTATTTGCTTCAGTGATCAAAATTTCCCAGAATCAGCAGATTATTTTTAAATAAATATCTTACTTTTAATATTACTTTGTCCACGAAAGTAGGTCTATATGTCGTTACACCACGCTTGGATCGTCTCATGGAGACGATTAAAATGAGGCACCACAACATATACTGTTTGATGAGACGTTTCGTTTTTCAGCTAAAATCAGCTAAAAATCAGCTAAAAATCTGTAAAACCGGAACTAAAAAAACGTGGATTTCGACACATTTTATATATTCATTCTTTATTTTGCGAAATAGTGTCAAAGAACGGGAAAAAATCCATAAATTGTGCCCACATGTGTTAATTAATTGTCCTGTAAAACACTTCCGCTTACCTGTTTTATATATAGGTATGTATGATATAATATGACTAAATATATCCAAATAACATGAAGGGAATCCAGCACTAATCTAGATCTAGGTGAGCTGTAGACACTGACCTGACTACGAACTTGTATAAATACACGATGTTTATGCTTCTGACGGTGACTCCATTGTACCTTTGTTGTCTGAATGGTTACCATGGTAACGATATTTTCAATACGCTATCAGATGAGAACAGGTATGATACCGTAGTTACCTCGGTAAACAGGGGTGTCGGAACAACAGGTCCGGCAGGTCCGGCGACTGCCGGATCAATACTTTTTACATATTTGTAATTCATATATATATAAACGGAATGTCAATATTTGTTCGGCAATTTTTCTCATTTTTCATCAAAAGTGTATGTTGTTACCACTCAGTTGAACCGTCTCGGCGAGACGGTTCAACTGAGTGGTAACAACGTACACTTTGGGTGGATACCGGTGGCACCCAGTAGATTCGCCGGGCCAATCTTATGATGCTTCCGGCGCCCCTGGCAAAACTTACTGTTTATAATCATATAACCGGGTATGGAGCCAATTCCCACACTTAAATATAAGCCGAATCGAATCGAATAATCATATTGTTTATTGTGTCACCTTGAAAGTAAGTCAGAAAATACAAATACATGTATTGACAACGATCCAGTTAAGTCCTACCTTTTTTAGTAGTCGCAGGTGTTGCAGAAGTTCTTTACAAATGCGAGAAACGTAAATTATCGTCGGCTGTTGTTTTATATGTTGTCATATTTTTCAATAAAAAAATGGTTTGACATCACTTTAGAATCGTTTCCATTGGACAGACGACAATTTTCATTTCCCGCGTTAAAATAAATTTTGCAAAAAAGTACCTTTGGCCAGTTTATCCGATACACAGACATAACATTCGAATACAATATATCTCACGAACGTCAATTAAAATCCGGTGTTCATTCCAACGTGTCACTTTCTGAATGCCTCTTGGATTTCGGACAAGAGGCATTCAGAAAGTGACACGTTGGAATGAACACGGGATGTGCGAACAACGTAGCTGGGGAAGCGTAAATTTTCGTCTGCTGTCATTCTATATTTTATCTTCTTTCCCCAAAAAAAATTATTTGACAGCGCTTTAGAATAATTTCCAAGGGAAATGATTATAAAGTGTTGTCAAATCATGTTTTGCTGAGAAAAATTAAAAATAAACAGCAGACGACATCATTTAATTCAGCAGTGTATGGGTTAAGAAGTGACATGTTCGTAGACATATCAGGCGCTACACTGTTAGCCATGTAGTCAGTTCATCAAACTGCATTATTTAAAGAAACAGAAGAAACAAATGGTTTTATTGAAGGTACATGCCCACTCAGTAGGTACAAATGTTCGGTATAGGAATTAAATAAGTGTATAATTGTGTCACTATTCCACCAGTTCTTAAGATTACGAGTGGCCGTTATACAGGTATAATCATTTAGTAATATTTATTTTACTGATAGTGATGCACGTTGGTATCAGGCTATTTTCATATGCAAATGAGACATTTTATTTTTTAATTATTATACAAATTAAATGCGTCACCTGAAAATATTTTTCAGATTATAAAGTATGATAGTTGCACATCAACAAATAAACTCAGTGTAAATAGTAATGCTCGTTAACGTTTTAAGAAAACACGGCTATCGCCCCTGATATCAGTGTGGAAAGTTACGTCTGATATAAAATGTATAATAATGCCAATCAATAGGTGGGGTAATGGTAAATGAATGTTTAGTTTGCCAGAAAATGTCTCTGATATATGATGTCTCTGATATAAAGAACAGTTTGTGCCTACTGAGTGGACATGTACCTTTAAGCGCGTATACCTCCTTTTTCACCCAAGTATCCAGTCGTTTATAACATATTTGTTTCCGAGCGACAACTTCAGCTTACTTTCATTGAATTCCTTCACATTTCTATTGATGGCTTTATCTAGAGAAAATACAGGTTAAGTTCGAAATCGGGTCAGCTGTACATTTTCTCATTCAGTTATCTCCCCTTGAAACTTCTTTGTTTATATTTATCGTTTGTTTCGACAACATTTGTTTCCTTTCACCGATTTACGTCACATTTCATAGATGGTTTATATATAGAAATACAGGCTAGGTTCTAAAGCAGGTCCGGTCCGCCTTTTTTATCCAATTAACATCACTTGAAACTTTGTTTTTTTTCTAAAATTTCAGTGTCACAAACTTACTTCACATTTCACGTATGGCTTTATTCCGATAACACACAGATCCTGGCAGCTTGTTTGCAACACCTTTAACCAGTTCGCCTCTAATATCCAACATTGGATTGTCCATGCTATCTTTTTTTTATAGGAATGAATGGCCTTTTTGTGGAATTTATCGGGGTATAAACTTGGAAAAGTCGCCGGAATACTGGACGAAGCGATAAAAAATTACAATTTTCGAAAATTGTAATTTGTTAAGGCCTCGTCCAGTATTCCCGCGACTTTTCCAAGTTTATATCCCGATAAATTCCACAAAAAGGCCATTCATTCCTTATAATTCCAGCATTTTAAATAAATTTATTAAGAAAATGTGTTTATTTTCCGTTTTCTTAAGAATTATTTTAACTGCGCCTGACGGTTACGGAAAGTAGTTCGGCGTGGGAGTTTACTGGGATATAAATTTGGACAGAGACTTGCTACGGACCAATCAAATGTTAGGGAATTGTGTAAATATTTTTGTGCTGGAATTATTGATATATATTTGTTTGCGTTGAACAATTTTAACAAATGCTGCAGATCCTGATGAGGAATACATTACAATGAATACACAAAATAAACGCCATTCGTTATGTTGTTTATTTTAATCTCAATGAAAGTATTCATTGTAATGTATTCAGTATTACCAGCGCTGTTCAATTATAGCAACACCGACGAAAGCCGAAACACGCCGAATTCCTGTGTAATGTACAGGGTTACTGCCACTTCTTAGTTCCTACTAGAGATACTACGGTACTGCGCCCGTGTCAGGAACATAATTACCAGTTTCCAACGCATTAGCTCCAGTTGACAGACTTGTTTGCTGCACGTATTGGCAAACACCAGCCAACATGGATGGGCTAACCCTGCCATGCAATAAATATACGCTGTAAGTATACGTGTTGTCAATATTGTAACGTGCATGTGATCACCACCTGAGGCCCGTTTCACTAAACTTCGTACGACTAAAATGTGTAAATTTAGGATCGTCTGTAAATGTCAATTGATGGATTTACATTTATTGAGCATAGGCTGCATATGCAGCCTATGCTCAATAAATGTAAATCCAGTACTTGTTTACACGAAAACATTGTTTATGCAAAATTTACAGACTATCATAATTTTGCACTTACGAACATTTTAGTCGTGCGAAGTTTAGTGAAACGGGTCCCTGAGTCCCACCTAGCCTCTGGAACCTTTCTAACACGAACAACTTAGTTTTGAAATCATACTTTATCACACGCAATCGATCGTATAGTGGATTTGTTTTAGCAATTAGCCTCAATCTCAGAGTCCCGGGTCGGCACCCGTGCCTAGACTATAAAACGGCGCCCCAAAGGCGACCCCAGCGCGGGTCCGACCTTCTAAATCAACAATTTGAGTGCATAGCGTTTACCGAGCACTTTGTACACTGATTACCCATCTCGGGGAAGCCCGTTATACATCAAAATTCATTGTATTTACCAGCACAAATTAGATTGAACTGGCTTATGCTGAGATCTGCCTTCAAAATATTAGTATGCACTCGGTAGTACTCGATAGACCAGGCTACAAAATATATATACACATAAATAATAGATTGGTCAAATATTGATTTTATTGCGAAAAAAGATTTCCCTATGTTAAATCCCCATATACATCTTCACAGTGAAAATGTCTATGGGGATTTAACATTGGGAATTTTTTCGAATTTCAGAAATTTCCAATTTTCAAAATTTTACTTTTGTTTTATTATATCATTTCCAAGCTATCTAGCCAGGTTTCGGAGTCAATTTCTAAAATATTTCGTTTTGATAAAAGTTAATATTATCGAGAAAAAAAATTCATTGTTTATATGGCCGTTAAATTTGGCCAGGTTTCATGAAACAGACAATAATATATAGACGGGGCGTGGGTTTCAAGTCTCATCCGAAAGACCAGTGGGGTGGAAATACCATGACTCCACAACCTCCGATAATAAAGGCCAATGCTCTTCACACTATACTATCTAGCCATCATCAGATAATTACTGCATGTATTCTTGACACACATAGTAAAGGTGTACGAATACGTGGTTACAACAGCAACAACAATGGCTGAAAGTGTTGAAAGCGCGCCCACTACAAAGTAAGTATTATTTTGTATGTTCATTAATAGGCAACGGATTTTGATGAATATGGCGCAGAAAATGCATCTTCATGAGCTACATTTGCTGGTCCCGGGAGTTCGGCACATATTTATGTCGTTTTTGCGAAGAATCGATTTCCGTGTCTGTCTTCGCAAAAAACGACAGAAGTCTGGGCCAAAGTACCGTGACCACCAAATGCAGCTTTACAAGGCGTGTTTGATGCGCCATATGTCATCAAAATCCGTTACATAATAAGGATAAAATAAAAGAATACGTACTTTGAATTGGAGGGCTTCTGGAAGATTCAGTACTTGCTGTTGTTGTGGTTGTAACCACGTGATCATACATACACCTTGATAGTGCCTCTTTATATATTAGAGATGTGACATTTCGTTTCTTCATTTCGTAGGGATGAAAATTAGCAACTTTACATTTCCCTTCCTGGTGTCTACGCCACATGGAGACTAAACTTAACCATTTCAACCTTCAGTAACTGGCATGGACTGTTATATGCTAATTTTCCAACCAATCCAATCGTTACAAAATGATTTTCAGATTAGTCCATTTATGAAAATGGGGTGTTTTTACGAGCCGACTCATCTGGATCTGCATTTGTTGCAAACCCAGCTATAGCGGGCTTTTGGTCCCTTCATATAATTCGTATTAACGCGGCGTACAAATGAAGTGAAGAAGTGTCCCTAACGAACCATCAAACAGTCTCTTCGTTTCGTACAGATGAGCATTAACAACCTTAAACATCGTTATTTCGTAACTAGGCAGCTACAAACGAAGAGACGAATCATACCTCTCTTTGTTTCGTTGATTCGAACATTAGCAACTGTAAATTTCGTTCCTATTTTTCTGCGCCGCGTAGAGACGAAACTTAAGGTTCTTAATTTTCGTCTTTACGTGGCGTAGAAAAGAAAATACGAAAATACCCTAATGAACCACCGTTGACAGACCCGGGTTGCGCATGAGCGTGGTTTAAGATATCGCAGGTTTAATCAGCTAATCCATGTCGCTAATTAGGCAGGCAACAAATCAATGAGAATCGGATGTAATGCGGTCGTAGTGGTTCGCCATGGGATGTCAGACCGTGTTCAATTATAGTTTACATATAGCAGCCACAGGTGATAGGCTCGGATATGCGACATAGAAAAATGCACATTGACAAATTAAACTCCCGATACCCAATCCACCTGCGGCCCGTTTCACTAAACTTCGTACGAATAATATATTCGTAAGTGCAAACCCTATGATAGTCTGTAAATTTCACATTAACAATGTTTTCTGTTTTCTTGTAAACAATTATTGGATTTACATTTATTGAGCGCAGCCTATGCTCAATAAATGTAAATCCATCAATTGAAATTTCTTAAACTCCGTACGAATAATATATTCGTAAGTGCAAACTTATGATAGTCTGTAAATTTCACATTAACAATGTTTTCTTGTAAACAAGTATTGGATTGACATTTATTGAGCGCAGCCTATGCTCAATAAATGTAAATCCATCAATTGAAATTTCCAGACGATCCCAAGTTTTCACTTACGAACATTTTAGTCTGGTGTCGTAATTTACGCTACTATCTTAGATAGTAGATAGTAGCGTACAGTACGACATCAGACGGGTGGGTATATGTGATTTGTTTCAATGGGTATTCATGTTATCGGTCCGCGTATACCACATGTGTTGGGACCTATCAGTGTGTCCGGTTTGGAGATGTTTGACTATATTATTTAATTTATTATTATTATTATTATTATTATTATTATTATCATCAAGCGTTCGAAAATAACATATAATACAGTTGCTACTACGTACATGTAAGGCCTTAGAAAATAAGTACGTTGGTTCTCAGAGACGGGGTTTGCGGAATGTGAAGCGGGAGGGCGGATTTCTTAGATGTATTTTCTCTTTTTTTTCTTTGAGATGTTCGCCTCTGATTTTTTCCAAGTTCCCAGATGCATATATGCATCTGGCAACTTGGAAAAAATCGGAGACGATCATCTCAAGCAAAAATAAATATGTTCTATAAAGTTACTATAACCTCTTTAGACGTGATTGGATTAAACATATTTTTTCATGGTAGTGTTTTTTATTGATCATGTGCCGAATTTATAGTACAATTTGATTTCTCCATTACGATATCTGAGAACCAAAGTACTTTGTTATGGCCTAATAATAATAATCATCATCATCATCCAGCTTTGATAGATTTGAAACCATTCAATATTTAAATATTGCATATAAAGTATCACCATAATAAAAAGATTCTGAACAGCGATGGTGGATTAGGTAAATATTAATCGTGTACAAAATACAAATTACAGACTACAATGGACCCTCTCTAAACCGGACACCAAAATGAACACTTGTGATCTTATCTTTGATGAGTTTCTTGGTCATTTATCTGATGTGATAATGTCTATTCGTGATCGCATATCACACATTTATGGCTCAGAATGATCAAATGTCTGATGTATAACGGACCTCTCTAAACCGGACACCACGATAACACCTGTAATCTTATTTTTGATGAGTTTCTTGGTAATTTATCTCATGTGATACTGTCTGTTCGTGATCGCATAGCACACAACTATGGCTCAGAATGATTAGATGCCTGATTTACAGTGAATCCTCTCTAAACCGGACACCCTGTGACAGGGTGTCCGGTTTAGAGAGGTTTCATTGTGATCCACTATAATAAAGCAGTTTAGTGGGTGGGAGTGTTAAGAAGGTATCATTGAAAAGAAAAAAATAATATGTATGAATAAATAAACTGTTTATTACTCTCAACTATTTTCTAATCAAATCTAAATAATAAATATGTTTTTATGTGAAAGACATGTAGAACTCATGCAATACGGAAACGTGGCAATCGGAGATATACATACGTTATCAAAGACAGGTAAGATGATATACATGATTAAACGTGACTGTATCTGGAGACATGGGGCGTATAGGTTGTACGACCCACGTAGATCCTGATCGAATATGATACTCCTGTAGTCTGATAACGCTATGCATGTATATTGATTGAATGGCGAACGGTGCAGATTCTGAGCAGAATGTGCGGATGCACAGGCTGATCTGGATATACATTGTACACTGAGCGCAAAACCTATAAACCCCTTAACCCTTTGAACCCGAAAGCCCGCTATATCGGTTTATGCAAACAGTGCAGATCCAGATGAGCCGGCTCGTAAAAACGACATAAGTCTGTGCCGAACTCCCTGGACCACCAAATGCAGCTCACGAAGACGCGTTTGCTGCGCCATATTGCATCAAAATCCGTTGCATATTAAGGAAAATATCAAATAATACTTACTTTGTAGTGGGCGACGTTGTTGTTGTTGTAACCACGTGATCATGCACATTGGTATTGAGTGAATACATCGGAAATTCGTGTTTCTGACAAGTGTAGATATCACATGTTCTAACTAAGGTACATTATCACATGGCTCTGTGTATAACTGAACTACTGTCTGTTTCACGAAACCTGCCCAAATTTTACGGTTATATAAACAATGCAAAACAATATTTTTTTCGATCATATTAAATTAAACCAAAATATAAGAATGAGCCTTCTTTTTATTTCGTGAAATGTGGTCAATTATTGATTTTATTGCGAAAAATAAAAATTCGCCCATAGACATATTCACAGAATGAACAGAGATCCGACCGTAGATTGTAAACGTGTACAAAAAACAAAACATCATATATTCTAGACCAAAAATATTGTGGTGCAGAAAACAGATACATTCTGGTCCGGCCGGTCTTTTTTACATACTGGCTCTAGTAGACTGTTTTACGTATCAATATAACATGTTCGTCCTTGAAATCTAGATTGGTTGGGCCATAGCAAATATGGAGTGGAAAGCTGTATGTATACATTGCAGCTGAGAAATGTTGAAAAATAAAATTGTGAAAAAAAGTCGCCAAAATCAGGGGGCCGTTTCACTAAACTTCTTACGACTAGAATGTTCGTAAGCGCAAATTTAGAATCGTCTGCAAATTTCAATTGATGGATTTACATTTATTGAGCATAGGCTGCATATGCAGCCTATGCTCAATACATGTAAATCAAACAATTATTTACAAGAAAACATTGTTAATGTGAAATTTACAGACTATCATAATTTTGCACTTACGAACATTTTAGTCGTAGGAAGTTTAGTGAAACGGGCCCCAGGAGCGGTACCAGATTCCTGTGTACGGTTGCCCGCACCACAACATTTATTACATCTTACTGGTAATGTATTACATGTACATAGAACAAAGTGCAGGGGTATACTATTAACCCTTTCAAGTAACTGGAATGTATTTTGATATGTTAATTTTGCAACCAATCCAACCATCACAAAATGTTTTTCAGACGTCAAGTCAATTTATGAAAAGGGTGTATTTTTTGTTCTCAAAAATATGAAAATTGCTTTCAAAAAGTGCAGATTCTGATGAGATGGCTCGTTACGAGCCGGCTCATCTGGATCTGCACTGTTTGCATAAACCGCTATAGCGGGCTTTCGGGTTCAAAGGGCTAAACAAAGTTCATTGGTATAATAATTTAAACAATGTGCAATGCACCTTACCAGGGTTCCGTTTCACTAAACTTCGTACGACTAAGATGTTCGTAAGTGCAAAATTAGAATCGTCTGGAAATTCCAATTGATGGATTTACATTTATTGAGCAATAAATGTAAATCCAATAATTGTTTTCAAGAAAACATTGTTAATGTGAAATTTACAGACTATCACAATGTTGCACTAACGAACATTTTAGTCGTACGAAGTTCAGTGAAACGTTCCCCCAGTAACACAAGTCACACGAATTTTCTGGACGTCACACAGAGCGACCTACGCAAGTCGCCCTATCTGGCGGCCATAAAGTTCGGATTTCGGATTACAACACGTACTATAAGACAGGCATACAATAATACATAGGCGCATTGTTCAGCTTAATGCAACTAAGGTTAAAAGACAGTGTATGTACAACGTAGCAGTATGCATCAAGAGCACTTAACAAGCCGTAAACTAGAACTTCAGACAACGAGCACTTCCTTATCCAGCACTTAGTGTTATGCACTCCACTGTTAAAGATTTCATTATCTCGTGGAATTTATGTTGAGTTACAATAAACATAGTCACAGATGTATCGAATATCTCGCAACGTCGCATGTACACGTCAGCACTGAGCTTTCTGTGTTGAACTCACATGTAATGTGTCAGAATGGCACTTCAAATAAAGCACATTGCTAGTGTTCCATGTGTGGGTTTGGACTTTCATGCTGAAATAGCTTTTAGAATAAAGCAGCACATTTCGTTCTTATTTCTCTAATGTATATTGTTGTGGGAATCACTTTTGACCGTCGCGAGAAAACGGTTGAAATAATGGAATGTTGAAACGTAATAATGGATCGTAATAAAAACTTGTTGGGTGAGAAATATGAAAAGAAAATACGTTGCAATAGCAACATTTGTTCGCAATTATAACATAGCATATTGTGGCTGTGTCTGTATAAATGCCGCTTGTGAACTTTGTGACCAGTGTAAACCCAGACCAGCATGCGCTTGAGCGCAGTCGATTAGGCTCTACATACTCTCAACTAATAATCTAACCGCAATAATACAACATGTTCAACAATTCTGCAAAAACCAGGAACCCACTTTTCCGACGGAAAAGTGTTCCTGGTTTTTGCAGAATTGTCTCAGCTAATAACCTGTCATATATTTGACAAACACTATAGATAATATATCAGGCTTCGGGAATATGCTAGAAGATCTGTAGCCTATTTCACCAATATTGCAAAGTATACTTGTCTAGCAAAGTATGCTTTGAGGGAGAAATTTTCAATTTAAGGATAAATTTATTAATTTTTATTATACTGAATTGATTACATTATCACAGCCATTTTGGTTGTGATAATGTACTAAATTCAGTATAATAATCCTGCATACTTGTAATCATCAAATATATGCAGTCGTTAGTTCTATATGAAATAATGCATTTTGGGAAAAATAAATGGTTACTCCCTCAAAGTATACTTTGCTATATAAGTATACTTTGAAATGTTGATGAAATCGGCTACAAGAGTTAGATTGGTCACAAATTACATACATGTAAGCTCCACTTTTACAGTCACGCCCAGAATAAGAGAAAACAATTCATTATCACAAAAGCACCATTTGTTCAAAACTTATAACACATAACATATGACCGGAACGTTTTACTTTTGTCCAAACGCTATTGCACTGTCTGCAAAGAAATCCAGTGGACTCTTGTACTCGAGGAACGTCGGTTCTTGGGACGACTCGGTCCTGGGCCGTTTTGGCAGAGGTGCGTATGGGTCGTACGGTGCAGCAGTCGTGTCGTCCTGGCGATGTATCGTGTAGCAACCGTTGTGGACGATGTACTCAACTATCGGTGTTTTAATCTCATTGGGCGGTTTATATAGGCTAGCTGGGCTCTCGACTCTGGGCATCTGGTCATGGTTGGCTGGGCTGTTGATTCTGGGCGTCTCGCAGCGTGGTGATGGTACGTGTGTTTCTGTCTGCAGCTGGTCGTCGGTTTTGCTGGTTTTGGCTGGAGAACATAACATGCTGAGGTTGTTCACGGCCGTGTCTGGGGAACTGGTGTGTTCAGTTGACGTCACGAATGTGAATAGATCATTCATCTCTCTGGGCATGAGTGGAGTTAGATTGGCGAATACTGGGGATTGTCCAAAACTGGTAACTTTTTGGAAATTGTCCACTTTGGTAGGCGTATCGTCGACGTCGATTAATGTACTGTGGCTGCGTTTGTTGTGAGGCAGGTCGGACAGGCGAAGGTGTTCTGGAGAATCTGTGGCGACGTTGGCGTGCGCTGTATATTTCATTGGAAGTGTCATTCTCACCGCGTCGCAGTCCTTGGCCGCAGGTCGCTCTTCGACTTTCAGAGTCCGTAACTCGTGTTGCTTCCACAACGAGCTAACCGCTCCAGCTTCAATCTTGAAGGTGCCAACTTCGGATTGATCGCGTCTCAGCGTGTCGACGTAAGTGGCTGGTGGTTCAGTCTTCACCACGGAATGGCGGGAGTTGCGAGCGACGTATATGTCACCCAGCGTCGCCGATGGAAGCACAACACGCGGCAAGCTCAGCTGCTCGTGCAGTTCCTTCTTGAACTTGCCTTCCCGCGCGATCCGATTGCTCTGGCAATTGAACGTGTCCGCTGGCACCTTGCTCAGGTCGACGCACCAGAGGACGCTTTGTCTCGCGGACTGGTTCTCCTTAAGTGAGATTCTAGCGTCCTTGTAGAAACACACGCTGTTTGAAAGGTTGTGACGAATGGAGTCCTTCCAGCCGACGTATTCGCCGTTGAAGAACTCGAAGAATCCTTTGAGCGAGTTGTGAATTCCGGTCAGCGTAAGCCTTTTCTCGGTCGAGTTCTCGATTGCCATGATCAACATAGCGGTGTACGTGTACGGCGGTTTGGGATAGCGCTTGTAGTTCTCGGCGTTCGAACCGCGTTTCTTTGGCTTGACGGGTTCGGTTGTTGGTTGGGGTGACTCTGTTCCAGCGTTGAGGACGGACGCGATGCTCCAGAACGGTTTTCGCTCTGTGTGTTCCGTGTACGGTTGATATTGACCGGGTAGTATGTTCCAGTTCGTATCACAGGTCGAATCGCTGAACAGAAGACGGGGTTCCGTAGTGTCGTCTTGGTTGTACTCGAGTTGGGTCGACACGGACGAAGTTGACGATGCATTACTATTACAGCGTGGTGGCAATTCAGCGTAGTCGGGAAGCATGCTCAGTCCAGACACGATACTGTACGTTGGCGTAGCGGGTGCTTGTGTCGTCGATACGATTGCGTAGGTTGGCTCGGCGTGTGCTTGCGGCACGGATACGATGCCATACGTAGGCGTGTCGGGTGGTTGTGAAACGGGTACGATACTGTATGTCGCCGTGCCCGGTGATTGTGGTATAGACTCGCCGACGACGGTAACTGCGGTGTTCACTGGAACCCCCGTGTACATGGTGTTGTATGGGATGAAACGTACGGCGGTGCCCTGTTCCGTCTGCATGGGACTGCCGGATACCTGGCCCAGGCGCGTGTCTTCCATCTGTCAGGTAGCAATGTTCTGAAATATAGTACATGTATAGTATATAGTGTGTTGAGTGTGACAGGGGAAATGGTGCTTAGTGTATGTGTCTGTCATGATTGATTGATTGATTGATTGGTTTAAAACCAGACTCCCACATCCCAAATTGTAATATAAGGAGACATATTGTGTTTGTCCAGTCTTTAGATATGGAATTTTTCGGGGAAAAAACATTAATTTACTATTACCAGACGTATATTTTGGAATATTACTTTCTATGTAAAACGTAAATTTCCATTCTTGATATCTGGGGCGATAAAAATGTTTCCTTAAAAGGTTAATATAAACAACTATTTATTCTCTATTTATTTGTTTGATGTGCAATGATCATATTTTATAAAATGTCGATAAAATATTTATTCAGGCCACGCATTTATTTGATATAAATAATTTAAAAATAATTTAAGAATGTCCTGCCTCGTTTGTACATTAAAATAACCTGATACAAACGCGCGTCTCTATCTGTACTTTCAAGATTATAAAATGTATATGTATAGCACAAGGTGCATGATCACGTGGTTACAACAACAACAACGTTGCCCACTCCAAAGTAAGTATTATTTGATATTTTCCTTAATATGCAACGGATTCTGATGAAATATGGCGCAGCAAACACGTCTTCATGAGCTGCATTTGGTGGTCCATGTAGTTCGGCAGACTTATGTCGTTTTAGTGAAGAATCGATTTCCGTGTCGGTAGACACGGAAATCGATTCTTCGCAAAAACGACAGAAGTTTGGGCGAAAATACAGATACCACCAAATGCAGCTTAACAAGACGCTTTTGGTGCATTATATGTCATCAAAATCCGTTACGTAATAAGGACAATATAAAAGAATACGTACTTTGAATCAGATGGATTCTGGAAGTTGCAGTACTTGTTGTTGTTAGTACCACATGATCATACACAGTGATAGCAGGCACGCACGCGGAATAGTTACACAATTATACACTTATTAAATTCATAGAAAGAACTGTGCATATAATAGATGGGACCCCAACCTAACATATTCACATTTAGTTTATTAATATAATACATGTATATTGATATCATCAACAAAAACAACATATTCTATAGAATCACCTCGTGAGTGACCGGTGGCTCCATGTGGTGCCACAGTATGGCGCCACATGGTGGCTCACATAAATTTATGAAAAATATTACCGTACGTGTTGATGCAGTAAAGATATATCGATCTTGTCTGTTGTCAGTTCATCTAATAAATGTGTATAAATAACATAAATAAATATTGTGTTACGCCCCCGTTGCTAGGTGGTGACATCAATGGTGCATACATGTACATACAGTATCATATTTTATAAATGTCCTAATAGTAGGCCGGCCAAGGGATGAAAACAAATGTTTGATGGCATTTTGTGTTACAAATGTGTACCCATGCTGATTTATATCTATGATGGGTAGGCTTTCGGATAGTGGTGGGTATCCCCTCAGACTTGACCTTTTGGGGTCATTTTCAATGTCACTTAGGGGTCAAATTAACAAAATGCATTGATTTCCATATGTAGGCAAACAACACTTTTAAAGTTGCTATTGAAGATTAAATACAATTACATGATTGTTTTATTATGATTTTAGCAGATATAAACTTTAAATTTGTAATGGAAAATTCAAAATGGCCGCCACAATAACAGCAATTCATGGAAAACGCCATAACACAGTGCAGGTACAACGCAGATTAGCAATTTTATTAATAATTTCTTTTCTAGTATTGTTGTGTGACATGTTAGATCATTTATTATTATAAAATAGCAATAACTGTACGAATTTCACAACCAACATGGCCGCCATAAATCATATATTCGCACTGGCAATATGTTTCATTGGGCGTATTCCACTCCAAGAACCAGGAATGTGTGGCAGTAATATGCGTACTTTAAGTTTATATCATTACACGCTGTGATACGCTGCAACAAAATATGGCTTATTGAGTGATTGATCAGTGTAGCTTCTGATCAGTATGTACGCTAACGCCGTAATTATGACAGAAATAGTAAAATGACAATAGTATCATGCTGCTTTTGGTGGAAAGTTCCATACTTAAAAACACATAGAATATAAAAAGCCTTAGTGCGTCATTTCATGTAAGTTCCATTAATTCAATATGAGTGATAAATGATATAACGGGGTAACATTATTAATTCTTAATTAACCCAGCCTACTAATTAGAATGTTTAAAAGTAGTATGTTGTACATATCCATGTGCACTTTGAGTAGTGCTATTTCAGTGAAACCTCATTTACATGCCACATTTGCAGAACTGACTCCATCCAAAGTTTCTAAAATAATAAAACACTGACATATCAGCTGCATATTGATTATTCAGTAGGACATGCTATGCAAATCCACCCGTCCTTATATGTATGGGGATGTGTTGGGGATTATAATGGTATATACATGTAGCAGATGAGGTTTTCAGTCTCACAATACAGTGTTTGTCATATTAACACACGAAGGTATTTGGATTTTAAATCTAAAAATGTCAATCAAATATAAACAGTATATGATAGAGATATCACATTTCGGATATGTTAAATGTTAATTTAGTACTTGTAGTTTCAGAATCTGGAAATGGCCGATTAAGCTGCAAAATGCAATTCTGTATTTTTATAACAAAAATCATATTTATTTGTGATTACATACCTTTTAAAAAAGAAAGCTGTCACTTGTTGTGCAATAGGATATTGTAACAGAATAAAACCTGAGTGTAACTATAACCCCCATGCAAAGTGAGTGGGTGGGGTATACGACCCATTTTGACAAGCTAAATATTGTATTATTATTGACATATTTCCACTCTGTAGATAATATAATGGTAATTCAGACATATAATTTCACATTTTCACCAAGCCAAACATGCCTGATAGCTTGTATCGCCACAGGAAGAAATATAGCCAACTTTACAGAATTGTGGTAAGACTGAAAAACATGCCTGGCAACCTTGCTGACAGTGTCTGGCAGTCTTATTCTTAGGATGATGGAAGTGTTTCGTTGACTAGTTCACTCTTTCTTGCAAAAAGGAATATCTTATGAGAGTCTTGACCCACATCCTGAATGCCTATGTGTCCTATATTTGTTTACATTCCAAGTCTGGCAAGTTGACATGTTCATGATTTCTCTCTGACAGCGGTCATGTTTGGCACATCTGCCAAATCTGACAGATCCTGAGATGCACATTAGAATTGCTATATTAAGGTTATTTAATCAGATATTCACGAGGTTTGGTTTGTAAATCCTAATGAATGTGTAAGAAGAACATCTACACAAAGTTTCAGACTGTAAATTCCTGTTTTGGTTGATTCTAAGGACAAAATCAAGTTGAAGTGGCGCTCAATTTTGAATGCGAAAACGCCAGCGTCTCCGCATCAAAATTGTCACATAAAGTTATCAAATCACTGAACCACTCTTGATTACCTGTGTAAACATATACATATTTGGGATGTGCCAGATAGGTTTTGAGCTGTTTTAATGTGTGAAATTGTTAAAAGTCTCATGGTGATGACGTCATTTTTGGCGATCTCGCAAATCTGGCAAGATGGCTGACATTTTTGACAGATTTGCCCGACGCCCAAGCATCATGATTGGTCAAGTGACGTCATGTGGTACAGTTTCCGAACCTATAAATACATGTACAACCCAATTGGCTAGGATCCAATGGTTCAGCTCATAAGAGCAAAAGATAACATCTATGTGGCGTATTCTCGCCAGTGACCAGTAGTCGTCACCTGAATGTAACCAGTACCCGTCATGGTCTTGTTCTAGAATAACACTCAGATCAAAAACTGAATACCTAAATAAACATCTTCTATTGACACTCCATAAGCCATCCTGACACAACAACAAATCGTAAGACCGCTCGCTTGCGTTTGCTACAATATGCTTAAGCAGTAACATCAATCCGACTGTAAATTCATATATATTCTTTCATGCAAATATTGACTTTCGCATAGTTTGCATCTACGTGCACATGTATATCGCTATATATACGATACGTATGTGTGATGCACTCACTTATGTCACACAATCGTTCTTCTAAAGTGATTTAAACCAGTAGTTAGCTCAAAAGACAATCACTTTGTTTATTAAACGATAAAGCAGTGGCATACAAACACTTTAATATGGTTTCCACATATTCAAGTAACCCCATACATGATTCAACCATGCTGATTTATTCTCAGAACTTACATGTGTACATGTGTCCCCCACATGTCGTAATTATATCACATATTCAACAATGAAGTATCTATGATATATATATTTCATTAATCTCAAACCCCTGTTGGGGACAGCTGTGAATTATATTTTATTTCGTATATACATGTACATACAATTTCAAAAACAATCGAGGTTCGAGGTCATTAGCCGGTAGGCATTTACAGCTGGTGAATTGAAGCAGTGTGGATAAAGTGTATATTGGCCTGCTGATACAACTGTCTGATTAGAACGGTGGCCAATTTTAAATACAAACCAAAACAAGCAACAATTTAATGTAATTACGTCACATAATCATACATGTTCAAATGACAAATTTAATTTACTGCATGAATATGTAGATAATTATCCATGTTACCATTGAAACTGAAAATAGCATAGAATGTATTGTTATGGTGGCCATTTTGAATTGTTAAATGACAGACATATGTGTGTTATTGAACAGATATGTTACTATTTCATATTTTGTATATATCCCGTAAATAATTTGTGGTTGAAAATGTTCTTATTCTCTTGACAAAAAGAGTATAATTACATTTTGAAATGCAAGATTGCCGCCACACGTGTGACCGAAATAAAATGGTATCAATGTGTTGTTTGTACTATTTCAAAAGACTATAGCTACAATTTCAGATTCACTTTTTGACACCGACTATATGCTGAGTCCGATAAAATAAGAATCAAAGTCAAATATGGCTTCAAATTCAAAATGACTGCCAAATTAAAGTAAATTTATATTTGTGTTGATAATGGCTGAACTGTATCATTCACATTAATTTTAGATGGTTTATATATTCGTTATTCTGTCATAGGAATTAAAAAATAATAAATGTTAAAATTCAAAATGGCCGCCATAATAGATATAAAAGTAAATGTGGCCAGCAAAATTATATTATTTTACAGAGATTGATGAAAAGTGTTTAGTTATATATGTTTTGATGCTGACCCTCGCATGCTCATAAATCTTTGATATAATAATACTTGACATCCACAATGTCTAACAAATGACTCAAATTCAAAATTGCCGCCAAATTTACGTTTGTATTGATAATGGCTAAAATGGATCATTCAAATGCATTGTATATGTTTATCTTCGTTATTAATGGAATATGTGTTCAATAATAATACTTTTTAAAATTCAAAATTTCTGCCATAATAGACATAAAAATCAAAATGGCAAACAAACAATAAAAGTCTGCACAGAATGACGAAATGTGCTTATTATATAAAACGAATTGTAAATCATATTCCAAATATACGATGATGATAACCCATGGACCGCAGACTTGTTTCTCCATTCTGTGACTAGTGTAGCATATTGGTAGACTCATATTGGACATCTGAGCCATCATCTGAGGCACAGTGTCTTTATAATTCACCTGAAAAGCATCGTCAATTCAAACAAGTTCCCAAACATAGTTGTAGAAATGGGGTGGCGATCTTTAGTTATCACGGTCATGTGTCAGCCAGTTTTTTAACAAGTCTCGGCTTTTTGGGTTTGTGACTAGTTAGCCAGAGAGCTGGGACACTTTTATTTACAATGTTTAGCCCGAAAGGTTTACTCTATAATTATGTAGAATTGTACGCTGAATTCTAAAATCCATTCCTTAAAAAATAGCAGTTGTGCCATTTTCCCCACGAATTCAAGATGGCCGCCAAAATAGCCACACGATCGGAGAACTCAAAAACGGTAGTATGATATCTAATTTAATTACTATAAATTAATGACTATATTATCAAAGTCAAGAATTGTCAATTAGATTGTGTTACTGCTGACTATTAAATAAGACATTGGGTATTGGATATACTTGACAATGTATGAGATGTCATTATGATGTAAACCTTTATAGGGGAAACGAAGTATATCTTTAACATGCATTTTCCAGAAATCAAAGATGGCCGCCAAAATGACGACATACTCACAGAAAATATAATGTGAATGCATAATATAATGTTTAATTTATTTTAGAAAATATTGTCAACTTAATATTAACTTGCTGAGAAACTGCATGTGCGATGTACGTACATAAATATAGTGAAGAATCATTAAATTATAACAAACTTGTGTACAAACAAAACTGTATTGAATATGACTTTACCGTTCGGAAATAGGTGCGCGCACATCACAGTCGGATTTTATGTCACGCACAACATTTGTACCTATCATTATGTTCAGTAATGCATTTGTATTCAGCAATAATTGTGTGTTGCTCCTGTTCAAATAACACGTGCATGTAGCTTGATACGTATTATTATATTCAGTCATGTATTTGTATTCCGCAATAGATGCGTGATGCTGCTAATCAACAAACGCACTCATGTAGCCTGATACTATGTTTGCGCTACTGGTAGCCACCGTACGCCGTTTGGCTATTAAAATAGACGCCTACTAGAAAATGACATTTTGGCTTCTAATTTCAAAGTCTTATCGCCAAGCGAACAACGATCTATTACTGTTTATAAATATGACGAGTGTTTCGTTGATGGAATGGTGAATAGTGCTGATGCTGATCATATTCTGTTGATGCACATGCTCATCTAGATCTACACTGGTCGCTAAACCGATAAGCCTCATTTCCACAGTCACATCCTCTATTGAGATTATATAGATTATATTATTCCTTGCAATCTTTAAATCCATGTGTTTAAAGCTGGACTCCCACATCCCAGGTTGTAATATAGGGAGACAGATTTTGTTCGTCAATTATTATAATTACATTTTTGGGGCAACATATATATGTACATTAATTTACCGGACCTGCCACTTTGATATCAAGGGCGATAACCGTGATTCATTAAAATGTAAATGGAAACAAGTATTTATTCCCTTCATTTAGATTTTGATGGACACTGATGATACTTTATAATACATGTGTATCAATGTGCATGATCACGTTAGTTACAACAACAACAACGTTGCCCACTCCAAAGAAAGTATTATTTTATATTTTCCTTAATATGCAACGGATTTTGATGAAATATGGCGCAGCAAACGCGTCTTCATGAGCTGCATTTGGTGGTCTATGGAGTTTGGCACAGACATTTAACTTTTGTTTTCTTAGTTAGATCATATCCAAGCTATCTAGTCAGGTTTCGGAGTAAATTTCCAAAATGTTTCGTTTTTTGACTCCTTACATCTTTTTCCCCATGTTAAATTTCCATAGAGAAATCAATTTTTCGTAATAAAATCAATATTTTACCAAATTTCACGAAATAAAAAGAAGGTTCATTCTTAAATTTTCCTCTAAATTAATATTATCGAAACAAATATTGTTTTTGAATTGTTTATATGGCCGTAAAATTTGGGCAGGTTTCGTGAAACAGACAGTAGTGTAGTTGACAATATGTATTACATTGGAGTATTATGATTGTTAACCCTTAGAATGCGGGAACCGAAAATAGTCGTCTGCTGTTAATTCATGTTCTGTCTTTTCTCTCAGTAAAACATGGTTTGGCAGCATTTTAGAATCATTTCCATTGGAAATGACTCTAAAGTGCTGCCAAACCAAGTTGTTGATGAGAAAAATGGAAAATAAAAAATATTCAGCAGACGACAAAATTTAATTCAGCACTGTGAGGGTTAAACACAGTTTGTTGTTGCACAACGAAAGCCCATTTATGCAATAAAATGGCTTTCCCCATACAGTTGCAAAACTCATGTAATCAAATATTATGTTTCATGTTGTTGCATTAGATTCCGCCATTCAACGATATTTATTTATGTGTATTTCCCCATACTGCATGTGATATACTGTAATGGGATGTAATAAAGAGTATTTGATTTGATCGATCTGTAAAGTGGGCACTTGTCATTTTTAAAACTCTTGTAATAGTTACGCAATTATACCATATGTAAATCCTATAAAGAACATGTTGTACCTAACGGATGGTACCCCAACCAGGGGGCCGTTTCACTAAACGTCTTACGACTAAAATGTTCGTAAGTGCAAATTTAAGATCGTCTGTAAATTACAATTTATGGATTTACATTTATTGAGCATTGGCTGCATATGCAATATGTAAATGCAATAATTGTTTACAAGAAACTAGTGTTAATGTGAAATTTACAGACTATCATAATTTTGCACTTACAAACATTTTAGTCGTACGAAGTTTAGTGAAACGCCCCCCCCCCCCCCCAGCTTTAAGTAGGACGATTAGAACTGTGCGTAAAACTGTAGTAATATTCAAACTAGACATGTGGCCTATCTACACATGAATGCCCCTGCTGGTAGCCGCAGAAACGAGGCCTGAAAAGGCCGGAAGATCGTAGATTTGTCAATGCATGAGAGAAGACCATTATAGGAATGCACATGTGAAGGATGAAGCAGATATGTGAAAGGAAACATAAATTATAAGATGTATACCCGAGCGTTAAAGGTACATGCCCACTCAATAGACAAAAACTGTTCTTTATAGGAATTAAATAAGTGTATAATTGTGTCACTATTCCACCGGTTCTAAAAATTACGAGTGCCCGATATACAAATACATGTACAATCATTTAGTAATATTTATTTTACTGATAGTGACGCCCGATGGTATCAGGCTATTTTCATATGCAAATGAGGACAGGTATGCTATTTTTTATTATTTATACTAATTAAATACGTCACCTGGAAAGATAATATTTTCGACAGAGTATAAAGTATGTTCATTGCACATCAAAATATAAATACAGCGAATAAATAGTAATGTTCATTAACATTTTAAGGAAACACGATTATCGCCCCTGATATCAGTGTGGAAATATACGTCTCATATAATAAAATGTATACTAATACCAATCAATACGTGGGGTAATGGTGAATGAATGTTTGTTTTGCCAGAAAATGTCTCAGTTGATGTCTCTGACATAAAGACATTTTGTGCCTACTGAGTGCCATGTACCTTTAACAGGGACATTTGTTTCTAATTTCACAATAGTGGACCGATTTTCAAGCGTTACCTTTTGTTTTCTTAGTTAGATCACTTCCAAACAATCCAGCCAGGTTTCGGAGTCAATTTCCAAAACTTTTTCGTTTTGACTCACAGCTCCTCAACCTCCTTTTCCCCATGTTAAATGCCCATAGACAAATATATTTTTAGTAATAAAATCAAATCAAATGCAGACCCATTCTTAAACTTTGATAAAAATAAATATTATCAAAAAAATAAATGTGTTTGCATTGTTTATATGGCCGTACATTTTGGACAGGTTTCGTGAAACAGACAGTAGGTTATCTCTCTATCTACTACTTCTATTATCGCAGCGCCATTTTTTTTATTTCTAAAATCAGTTGTATCTCACATACATTGAGTAGAAAATTTACAAAAACAAATCAGAGTTCATGCGGATTTCAATTGTTTTAACGAATTATGTGTTTTCTTTACACTTTCGACGTCATCTATGAAAAATAAATAATTGCATTTTTTAAAAATCAACGGCGATGCGACAAGTGAGATTGTGCCGGAGCCGGTCCCGTACACAGGTGGAAGATTCGGACCGAGTCTTCCACCTGCGGTCCTGTATACAATTGAGCAGCGTATATGATCTATGGAGATCGCATTTCCGAAATTTCCACATTTTCGGCAAATCAAATAGAAAATTCCAATACCATCAATCGCACATTTGATACACGCCATGCGATATTGTACCCAAGAACATAATTATGCGATTTTTCATGAAATATATTTACTTAAACTGTGATATTTTCAGCATATGACGTCGAAAGTTGACGAAGTCATTTACGGAAAATATCGTAATTTTGTAAATATTTTTCAAGAGATATTGCACGTGTTCTTAGGCATAATACCGCATGTCGTGTCTCATTTATGCTGATTTTTTGTTCAGTCATTTACAGAAGAGTTCACAGTTCTTTGTAAATAAATTTAGGAAAAGCTCATACACGGCAGAAGACCCCGCCCATTTATCTAATTAAGTTAGTACTTCGGGGCAACATATCCATAAATAAAAATAATGTTGCACATGGAAGTATACAGTACATTAATTTGTTTCGTTTTCCGGGGGCTTTTTGTAACCCAAATTTTGCGAAAAGGAAAGTAATTTAATAAAATTTGATAACTTGATAAATAACCACACTAAATGTTGAATTTTCAAAAACTTTTATGACAGATCACAGGTGAATGAGCCATAGTCGAATGGTAAAATAGTTACAATTCCACAAGTAATATTTAGAAACCAGCCTGAGAAAATTACAAGAAATAATAATCACATCCCTGAATACCAATAGATAAAAAACCTATATTTATAAATGTGTTGTTTGTCACGGATTTTGTTTCCAAGTTAATAATTAATTTCCCTGACTTTTTCTTCTCATTTCTAAACATATATTACTGGCTGGCTCACGAACCCTACCCACATTTTACGGATATATATCCACAATGCAAAAACAACATTTTTTTCGATAATATTAAATTTTATCAAAATTTATGAACCATATTTTTATTTCGTAAAATTTGGTCAACTACTGATTTTTTATCGAAAAAGTAATTCTCTATGTGAATTTAAGATGGTAGAAAAGAGCGGGAGAACCATGAGGAGGATTCGAAAAACGAAATGTTTTGGAAATTGACTCTGGGAGCTGGCGAGAAAGCTTGGAAATGAACTATCTAAGAAAACAAGTTAAATTTTGAAAATCGGTCCATTAATTTTGAAATTAGAAAAAAAATTACCCATGTTAAATCTTCACTCTGTGAATATGTCCATGGGGATTTAATTTTTTTTCTAAATAAAATCAATATTGTACCAAATTTCAGGAAATAAAAAGAAGGCTCATTCTTAAATTTTGCTATATTTAATATTATAAAAAAAAAATATTCATACAGTAAAATATGGGCACCATGTTTCGTTAAACAGACTGTAGGTGAAGTGTAAGGATTTTACCATCGCCGCTACACTGCCGCCTGCGCTAATCTTGTCATTATTTGAATTTATTTTCATTTCAAAATACTTGAATATTGTGCTTGATGTCAATCAGCTTGATTTACTGAGTCTGAGCTGTGCTACAGCTTAGGCTCAGTCAATCAAACTGCTTGAAAGCAAGCGGCTTGGTTGGCAGAGTCTGATATGTGATACAGCTCAGGCTCAGCCAATCAATTCAAACTGCTTGATTGCGAGTTGAGAATGCCAATAGATGTTCAGAGCCACGTATCTATTGTAATGCAATAAATTCCGCATTGTTTAATGCTCAGTCACTGAAAATAATTGTTTCCTTACTTTCTAAAAATAAAATGTTGCGACACCGGCACATTTGAATTGTCTCAGTGAGACGATTAAGATGTGCCGTCATACAATTCCACAACACATGCGTCGCACATTAAATCAAATAAAAATGAAAACATATTTACCTTAGTCTTCTGACATGGATTTTCTGGGTGTTCGTCTCACAATTGCAAGTGACAATGAATTCTTAAAAATCTCACCCACCCGTAATTGAGATTGAAAGGTTCCATTTTGATTACGGGGGTTATTACGTATTGTCAAATGTATATAGTAAACTATTGAATTGTCCATACTAAATAATTAAATCAATTGAAATACTAAATAAATCAGTAAATGAATTTAGTTCGTATAACTAATTTATAAAATATAAACATTTTCGTTATTTCATCCAAAAAAAATAACAGCAATAGTTATGATAATATATAAACCCTATGAAAATAATGAACCAGTCCGCGGATAATCGCAACAAATTGACCACTATCTGGTCAATTGCACATGGCTACATTCACGACCAGCGTAGATTAAAAAAAGGACCACATTATTTCCTATTCAGTCATTGCAAGAGTTTAGTCATTGAAGCGGTATTTTCGTATTTCAAGATGACACTAATGATAGTATATACCCTGATCAAACTCTGCATAAGAGTCTATGCTGGTCACAATCGTTAAGTGGTATATTTTCATGGGCCGACACTTTTAAAAGTACTGCTAGTGTTAAACAAACATTGCGACGTAATTATCTCGTCTTGTCTTTGATCTCGGACCGCTGTGTTAATTGTGATAGTCACTGGTCAAGGATCCGACAATACCGGGCTAATTGTCTACGCGACCAGCGAAAACCCGGTATCCAGTATCCCAATCATTTCACCATGTATCATCCTAATGTATACCTCGCCTAAGCTCTTTCACCCCAAAAACATGCAAGTCACCGGTATGCAATATTCCATTTTAATTTGAGATAATTTCACTAATCAGAATAGATGGGATTTTAGAGTGAAAAACACATAGAAAATATCCCAAAATAATTCAGATCCTGATGAGACGGCTCGTTACGAGCCGGCTCATCTGGATCTACACTGTTTAAAACATTTGGGACAGAGGTATGTGGTTTTGGAAGGGTTTAATCTCTGTTGAATGGTGGCCCTTATAGTTGTCAGACATATATCCACAATGAATAAACTGACCCACTGAATACCCAGATCAGCCTGCCCATCTGCGCAGTCTGATCTGCATCTTCACTGTTTGTCAGTTTAAGCGATTAAACGGATCATTCGTACTGCAATCATACTTCGAATAATACTTAGATTAAAACCAGGCTGCGTGATCAGGATAGATCAGGATGACCATGATAGTCAGCAGGCAATCGGTCAGGATCTACACTAGTATTTATTTAACTTATATTTAAGGGTGGGAAATGGCTCGAAGACCTTCCATACACGGATATATAAGTACACGAATGTGTAAGTGTTTTATGTGATATATTATGTTGGGGCATGCCGGACAGATATATGTGTATATATGTGTTCCGAAATGTGACCCTGCTTAGGTCCAATACGGTCCTGTAATTCCGCGCAGTGTCCCGGTACACTAGTATTCACACGATCTCCACATATACAAGACCGGTTTCATCAGATTTAGGACCGCAGTGATAATTATAGCAATCAGCGTACACAGTTGCCCATTAATTAGTCACGAAGCCATGATCACTAGGACCGCGGTCGTTAATCAGGGTTAATATACATGTCCAATCAGCTCTCTGAGGGTGTGAAGCTACACTGATCGCCATTCAATTTCTGAAATAGGATTCAATACTCTCGTCAGCAAATCGTGTATATCCCATCAGCACTGTAGGCCCTATAACGGCGCACGATTATCAGGATCTACACTGTATTGGCATGTCTTGCTGTCTCAAGTTCCTTTTCTCAGTCGGTGGCACTGGTAATTAATTGCCAGGTTTTATATTTCGTTTAATATTTTATGAGTAGAAAATGGATAACAATACAAGTCTGCAAAATGTAAAAATAAGAAACATGTCAAAAACGTTATAAATAGACTAGGAATTAAGATAAATGTATGGTCCCTGGTAGAGACATATATTTACCAAAATTTGCACACCGGCACAAAGCAATGCATTTGGTAATGTGTGCACATTTTGGGACCTTTCTAAATCACAGGTGACGGAACAAATTGCAAGTCAGTACTGTCTATAGCATAAGTGTATATTATAAACTATATCATAAGTTGTATTTTTTTCTGGCGCCTGTGAATTAAATAGAAAAAAGTTATTCATATATTCGAGTTTTTAACTTTTTATCAGATTTCATGCAAGCGAATACATACGCACCATTCATGTAGCGCCTACACCCTACAGCACGTGATGTATTCGTCGTATAAACTGTTACTCGTATTCAATGTGTGTAAAATTGAAGTTTCCTTTCTGGCGCTTCAAGTTGAAAATGTAATGATAAGAGTTTCAAACACTGGGTGCCGTAAAAAGACAACGCGGGGTTATAGTGAAGTGATCAACAACAACAACAAAAAGTGACAAGTGGTAACTTTTCTGAGAAAAACAATAATGTTACTGATTGACTGAAGAATGTGAAATTATTTCATCGAGTGTCACGTAAAGAAATAGACACGTATGTTATCAACTGTGCTATATGTTTTAATTGGCGTTGCTTCAGTCATTAACCCAGTACTTGATGAAAACGTCTTCGATAAATCCGGTAACCGATGTTTGCCATTAGTCGGCATGATCTTCTGAGGGTCTCACTAAATGGCGTAAGCCGGGTAAGGGGATAATGTTGAGGATAATGGGGATATTGTCACGTAAAGGTGGTTATCATGGTGGATAGTGATATATTTAACATCAAATTAATGTACCGTAAAGATTCTAATAGACGCCCATGCTCCTAATAGACCCCCAATTTTTACGTTGAAAATAACCAATTATTTGGCTGATTTTCACGAAATTTGTGCCTCTAATAAACGCCCGGTACTAACATGAAACAAAATCGGAGCCAATTGTCAAACTTGTTTCTTTTCTTTCCAGTATTTCAATTGATACTTCTTTGAAAATATGAAGAAAAAAACATTCCTCATCGGCAGTAGCTATTTGCACGGATACAGGGCGATCAGAATTTACACGGTTACGGAGACGCCATTTTCAAAGAATCTCAAACCCATCTTGTATAATATGGGTGAAATTTATTTGTTGGCTGATAAATATGTCTTGTTCTGGACGTGACCCGAAATTATTTGCGCTGATACGGACCGAAACGTCCACAGTCCATAGGCGTAAATCTGATGAGCATTAATGATTGACGCTGTATTGATATATACATTACCAGTATTTAAACATATTTACCGAGTGTACCATAATGACAAAATTGGGCCGAAACATCTCGGTTCAAAATGTCCATAAACTGACAGACAGTACAATCAAGTCCGTCAAATGTTTGAGAGTAACGTCATTTCGTTATGTTTTTGTTCAGATAGTAGGAAAATCATATATTTTTATAATTTTCCCTTCGCTGAATAACACTTACCTCTATTAAACGCCCACCCAGGACTTCAGAGCCAGTGGTGATTCTAATAGACGCCCTGGCATCTATTAGAATCTTTACAGTATATCCAGTATATTGATGACACAATATATGCATAAATAGTTCATATACCAGCGCTCCAGATATGCTGCGTATTTGCGTAAATACCCAATTAAAATTGCCAGAAGTAGTGAGTATCAAAACGCAATGAAAAATTTGTGGTATCTTTATCATGCTACAGAAAACAATAAACAGCAGTCTGCTGATGTGTAAACAGTAGTGTGATTCTATTTTACACAATTAAAATTGTTAAATACCCAATTGCTTCAGAAATGATGGAGTGACAATACTCAATTACTAATTCTTTATCTGGAGCCCTGTATACGCCAGATATCACAACTTATATTGCTTTACATGACGGTTTAATGGCTAATTACACACCAGCTTAATGGGTCCATAATTCCACAGTAAATAGTTTTAAATAGCATGTACATCATGATTGTGTTTGTTTTTTCACAGAACCATTTCAGCAGCTGAAGCAACATACACAATTACAGGGTTCAATTTTGGCGAAGTTGTCGCTTTTTTTTTTGCCCAAGTGGCCATATGTGTCTGGCAAGAAGTTCAAGTCGCCCTAAAAATCCTGGAGAAAAATAAAATATTACACATTTCATTCATACCCTTGGGGAGAACGGCTTCCGGTGGATGTTATAAACACGCTAATCTCAGCCATTAGGCACGTCAAATCGGGTGAAATTGAACAGCTGATTTGTTTGATGACACCTGGTGTGTATTTGCATGCACGATTTCTGCGGGCTATTTGTTATTGCAGCAAACGAGATCAAACAACGCCGCTTTTTTGCTGACTTTGGAGATAATCGTCACACCGAAATCCTGAATTCCGCCCATAAGGCGGAGCTTACACCTTCAGGTTGAATTTCATTGGAGGATGCAATGCTGCAATTTATTTATCAACTAATTTCATTTGCCGACGCATACGTGAATAATTAGTTCACGGTAAATGGGCATCTTTGAGAAGTGGAAAGAGTATCGTCACTCAGTGTAGCCGTGTATTAATAACGCATATACACAGCTATTGATTTTTTCTGACACATTGACACATGCGTAGCTGCAAATTAACCGACATATTTGACCTTGTAAACATTGACTACGCTTAGAAATAGCACTTGGATACTTGTGTAACCAGTTTAGGTTTTTTTCATTTCACTGGATGAAAATAATTAACCATTATAGAGTGGGAACTAGAAATTGTCATCCGCTTTTTTTCATTTTTTACCATATTGGATAGACGATTCTCATGTGCTGTAAAAAGTATTTGTTTAGAATTATTGAAAATAATATATGAGTATCAGACAACAACAATTTAATTCGACATAGTAAGGGTTAACATGAAAATATTTTGACACGCAGGTTTTATTAATTGAATGGCTTGACACGCGACACATGAATATTTCATAATTTATATTTACAAAAACTGAATATTTCATAATTTATATTTACAAAAACTGATATTTTTTGTAAATAACGTCAAAAGTTGACACAAATTTCAGAGTACCTTCGGAATATAATTAACTATAAGTAAGAGAAAAAATCAGGGAAAATATGATTTTTATCACTTCTCCCTAATTTCCCCTCAATTCTACCTATTTTGCCGGCAGAGAGAAGTCACTTCTCCCTAAATTTTTGTCCTATATTGAACCCTGCATTTTCAACACCTTCCCGCACGCAAACGCTTAACAGAGAAGCTATGACCTAATGGGAAATAAATTTCCTGTGTTTCCATTTACAGATTTAACCATGGGTCATTCCAAGAAACTCCCCCATAAGCTGGACAACCTGAAGCATGTTCTGGAACCGAAGGCCCGCGAGGTGAAGCTTTCACTGTGCTCCATCACATTCCTCACACTCGCTGTGAAGACGGTGGCGCTGGTGATATTCTACTATATATTCTCCATTGGGCTCACATTCTACAATCAGAGGCTGATTCATGTAAGTTTACTAGAGGAAGAGATGGTTATAATGTATATCTTAGCCCTTTCACCCCCTAAGTAACTGACATGTTAAGTTTGAGATCATTATACAGATTAGGGGGGTAATTTGTAAAAAGTAAAAAACATCCACAAATTGTGCAGATCTTGATGAGATCTACACTGTTTGAACATATTAGGAAAGAGGTCTGTAGTGTTGAAAGGGTCAAAGTGATTCAAAACATATACTTACTGGAATTCAAACCTCAATCACGTTTGTATAAGATATTTTTGTTGAACAGTACTATTTAATCAATCAATCAATCAATTCAGGATTCATCATGTCTGGAATGCAAGTTAATTGGTGTGATAATGAGGCCTGGCACCAGATCTGGATATTGTGATTTATGGCTGTGACTGGAGAAATGGGGCTTTTTGGATTTGTGATCTGGATATATACTGGTTGCATAACCCATGCACCCCATTTCTACAGTCGCATCCACATTTCAGGTCTGGAAAGCTACTGTAATCATTTCAGTTCCAATAAGTGGTCACATCATTTACATTACTACTTGAGACAGATAAAAAAAAAGAAAACACATTCTCAAAACTGTCAATGTGGCACATATTCACTATGTATAAGTATCTAGTTAATAAGCTCATTATTGAATACATTATAGGAATGAATGGCCTTTTTGTGGAATTTATCGGGGTATAAACTTGGAAAAGTCGCGGGAATACTGGGCGAAGGCCGGAAGGCCTCGTCCAGTATTCCCGCGACTTTTCCAAGTTTAAATCCCCTATAAATTCCACAAAAAGGTCATTCATTCCTTATAATTCCAGCATTTAAAATAAATTCATCAATTTTAAAATAAATTCTTCAAGAAAATGTGTTTATTTTGATAGACGGCAGCCATTTGTTTACATTGACAGCACTGACAGCGCACCTGTAGAAAGTAGTTTGGCGTGGGAGTTTACTGGGATATAAATTTTGAACAGAGACTTGCTACTGGCCAATCAAATGTTAGGGAATTGTGTAAATATTTTTGTGCTGGAATTATATTTCAATAAATTATTTCAGCTTTGAAAATATATTTTTATCAATATGTCGATACAAAATTTAATTTGTATTTTCACAAAAAAAAATCTTTTTTTTCAGGATTTTCAGTTCCCGCTATCTATGACAGTTACCCATCTTGTGTTCAAGTTCATGCTTGCTGGATTGTTCCGCACCCTGTTAGAGTGTAAGACCAAAAAGGAGCGAGTAACGTTACCATGGGGCATGTACCTGAAACGTATTAGTCCAGTCGGTGAGTTTTAACCCATCACATGTTGAGTATATAGTATTTTTCTTATGCAAGTTATAAATAGTTTTCTCATTTCTTCTATAATGTATATGTTCTGACCACCATTTGAACCGTTGAGACGGTTCAAATGGTGGTCAAAACATATATATTATAACCTCTAAACTGGACACCCTAGGGACCTCTGATCATCATAAAAAGTTGAATGCCTGTAAAACAATTATTTTGAGTTTACCATGTTGGTTGAATAGTGATAATGCCTGTAACGGTGTCTCAGCAAATTGCAATAATGTACCAGTAATAGAAAAAAACAAACATTTTTAAAGCAGTTTGCTGCCACCAAATTTGTGCATGGTGCCACCAAATATGGGCATGGCATAGTGCCATGCTATTAAAATAAGCTGGGTTAAACACGACTATTTGTGCTAACAAATAAACAGTACATATGTTGATAAGTTTCAGTCAATATGATAGTGTAACCCAGAATATAATAGGACCCATGGTAGCCATTCATTCATTCACACTGCTTGTGTTGAATGAATGGGCTTTATAGCCATGGCATGGCTATAAAGCCCATTTGTTCAACACAAGCCGTTTGAGTGAACTGAGACGGAACCAATCAAGTATTTTCAGCATTGAACATGATAACCTGATCCAGTATACGTCAATTATTCTGAACACTTTGTGTTTTCGCGTTAACTTTTTATAATTGCTGTGTTGATGCTACCCAGAACAGTCCACAGTATTCCATGGACCATAATCGTCGTAACATTTCCTTCATCTAATATGAAGTATACATGTATCTTGAAAATCAGGAAATGTGAAAAGTCCATCTTGTGTGCTAGGTATTTCCAATCTCGTACTTTTCAATCATGTAAATGGTAAATTGAGAATTTATAATGAAAATTTACAGAAGTTTAATACATGTACATTGCAATAACAAACTCACGTTTGTCAGATCATGACCCATTTTCCATCCACAGGTATAGCGACTGCCTTAGACATCGGCCTGTCTAACTGGAGCTTCGAGTTTATTACTGTCTCATTGTAAGTGTACTGTTCACCCTGTCAAACCTAAATAACTGGAATGGACTGTGATGTGTTAATTTTCCGACCAATCCAATTGTCAGAAAATGATTTTCAGACTAGTCCATTTATAAAATAGCGGGTGTTATTTTTCGAAAAAATATGAAAATTACTTGCAAAAAGAAAGTGCAGATCCTGATGAACCGGCTCGTTACGAGCCGGCTCATCTGGATCTACACTATTTGCAAACACTGTTATAGAGGTCTGTAGTGTTGAAAGGGTTAAAGGCAATGGGTCTCGGATATGCCTAGAAAGTGAATTAACAGATTAGGAAAGAATAGTTTAATTGTAGATTTTTTGTTTGTTTCTTAACCCAAAAGTCGTTGGAAACAAATGGTGATTGGTAAAAAAAATGTTTATAATACTGAAAAATAACAAGCGTTTGCAACGCTAGTTATTTGTCAGTATTATAAACATGTTTTCAATCAATTGTTAATAATTTATTCTATTTAAATTAATTACTCTAGAGTCTAAACTTCTTTCTATTTGTGGTTTGTAATATTTATTCCAGATATACCATGACCAAATCATCAGCTGTGATATTTATTCTCCTCTTCGCTTTGTTTTTCGGCCTGGAAATGTGGGTGAGTCGTTTATTTTTCCTTCATACAACACATGTATTCATTGGTAGCGAAGAAAACACCAATTTAGATGGAAAGTCTCTGAATTTATAAGTTTCCTCATCTTGCCTAGCTGAAAAACCCCATATAAAACTGTTTGATTATCTCTTGTATTACAGCGGTGGTCGTTAGTGTTTGTCATACTGCATACCCTCCTATTGTCTCGAATAATACAGTGGAATCTCTCAAACGTGGTTTTGAGTGATTCCACTTTATGATAAAACCAGAGTTATACAATTTTCCCTTGTATTACAGAGGTGGTCGTTAGTGTTTGTCGTGCTGTTTATTTCGGTGGGCCTGTTCATGTTCACATACCACTCGACACAGTTCAACCTCGAGGGATTCAGCATGGTGTTTGCCGCCTCCGCTCTGTCTGGGATAAGGTGGACACTCTCACAGATCGTGTTACAGAAAAGCGAAATAGGTAACGCTGATATTGCTTATATGTGGCTGTGACTGGAGACATGGGGCTTACATGATTTGTCGCCAGTGTAGATCCTGGTGAACTAGCAATCTCCTGTAGCCTGATAATGATATATATGGCTTGTTTGAAACATGACGGGTGTTTCGTTGATGGAATGACGAACAGTGCAGATCCTGATCAGACTGTGCGGATGCTGATCTACACTGGTCGCAAAACCTATAAGCTCCATTTCTCCAGTCACAGCCACATATTTGGGTCATGGATCCTGGTTTCAGTTCATACCAGGGATGGAGTGTGACCGAGAGGTTAGAGCACTTGACTTCAATACCAGAGGTTGTGGGTTCAGTCCTTGTGCGCTAGGCATGAAACAATAATTAGGTTTGAGGAATTTGATTCCTCAAACCTTTTGTTTTCGTTGGTTTTTTTTTTTTTTTTTTTCTTTTTATTCAGCCGTCGAGACTACAGCCCAAACCGCTGGTCGGATCGACTTCAAATTTTGTATACCGATTCGCATCAACAGTGAGACGAGAATAACGCAATTTTCAGAATTCTCATGACGTCACTTTTTACGAAACCGGAAGTGACGTCATATATCATATAATTCCCTATAACTTCCTTATTTTCCAACCGATTTCAAAAATTCTTTTTGAATTGTAAAGCTGCGAGAATTCTCTATCTTCGCTTCGCTGACAATGTTTGGCTATCTGCTCAAATGAGAGAGCTATAGACATGTGAAATTGAGAAAAATGAAAAAAATCAACAATTTCAGATTTTTATTTTATTTTAACGGGTGGTCTTTGAAAACAGTTTCCAATTTGTACAGTAATCTCAGCAACATAATTTTTTGACAGCGTCACGCGGGACATTCATCCGCACAGAAGATGATATTTTTCAGAGCAATGGCTTGAATAGTTCTGATTCTATTGCCTTTCAACTTGGACGTTTTCAATTTTTCAAATTGAAATGGTCATAACTTTTGTATTATCTAACCGATTTCAAATATTTTTTTTGCATTAAAAAGCCAACAAAATTCTCTATCTCCGTTTCGCTGGTAGTTTTTTGGCTATCTGCCCAAATGAGAGAGTTAAGTAGCATTTGAAGTTTTTAAAAAAAATTGAAATGGTGCATAACTTCCTTATTATTCAACCGATTTCAAAAAAAATTAAATGCATTAAAAAGCCAATAAAATTCTCTACTATCTCCGATTCGCTGGTAGTTTTTAGCTATCTGCTCAAATGCGCGAGCTACATGCATTTGAAGTTTGAGAACGAGCATATAAACTTAGCCGCCTAGAACAGTGTGTACAGCTGACAAACTTCGAGGTGGAGGCCAGACAGGTATGGTGGGCTGTATCAGACACTGGTTTTATATATGAACTGACATGCTGTGGCAACATAATTTTTTTGACAGCGTCACGCGGGACATTCATCCGCACAGAGATGATATTTTTCAGAGCAATGGCTTGAATAGTTTCTGATTCTATTGCCTTTCAAACTTGGACGTTTTTTTTCAATTTTTCAAATTTGAAATGGTCATAACTTTTGTATTATCTCAACCGATTTCAAATATTTTTTTTGCATTAAAAAATAGCCTAATCAAAAATTCTCTATCTCCGTTTCGCTGGTAGTTTTTGGCTATCCTGCCCAATTGAGAGGGAGTTTAGGCATATTTTGAAGTTTCTTTTTAAAAAAAATTGAAATGGACATAACTTCCTTATTTTTTTTTTATTTTTTTTTTTTTTTTTATTCAGCCGTTCAGTCTACAGCCCAAACTGCTGGTCGGATCGACTTCAAATTTTGCATGCCGATTCGGATCAAGTGTGAGCAGAGACTCAGAGATTTTCAGAAATCTCTTAATGCCACTTTCCACGAAACCGGAAGTGACGTCATACTTTCTATAACTTCCTTATTTTCCAACCGATTTCAAAAATTCTTTTTGCATTGGAAAGCTGACAACATTCTCTATCTCGGATTCACTGACAGTTCTCGGCTATCTGGTCAAATAAGAGAGCTATAGGGATTTGAAGTTGAAAAATGTACATACTTTTCAACGATTTTGCCGAATTTTTGCCGAATTTCGGCTGATAATGGGTGGTCTTTGCAAACGTTTTCCAATTTGTACAGTAATGTCAGCAACATAATTTCTTGCCAGTGTGATAGGGGAGTGTCAGGCGCATAAAAGATGATAATTTTCAGAGCTCTATCTTGACTACTTCCGGTTCTATTGGATGTCAAAGATGAACGTCTTTTTTTTCAAGTTTTCAAAATAGAGCAAACGGATGTGACGTCAGCTTCGTTATTTATCAATAGATTTCAAAATTTCTTGCTGCTGTCGATATTTCAGTCCTTTAGCTAAAACTTTCCCGCTGCTTTGTGCCCGGCCTATGGTGAAAAACAAACGAAAACTTCACTGGCGGAATATTGCACATATGTAATTTCCGTTTTATTAGGTGTATTTACAAATGGCGTAAACTGCAATTTAGGGGCGATAACTATCGAAACATAATCATCCGCTGACTTACGGGCTCCCTCCATCTACACCAAACCGCTGGTCGGATCGACTTCAAATTTTGCATGCCGATTCGGATCAAGTGTGAGCAGAGACTCAGAGATTTTCAGATATCGGTTAATGCTACTTTCCACGAAAACGGAAGTGACGTCATACTTCCTATAACTTCCTTATTTTCCAACCGATTTCAAGAATTTTTTTTGCATCGGAAAGCTGACAAAATTCTCTATCTCAAATTCACTGACAGTTTTCGGCTGTCTGCTCAAATAAAAGAGCTATATGCATTTGAAGTTGAAAAATGTACATACTTTTCAACGATTTTGCCGAATTTCGGCCATATAACGGGTGGTCTTTACAAACGTTTTCCAATTTGTACAGTACTGTCAGCAACATAATTTCTTGCCAGGGTGATAGGGGAGTGTCAGCCGCATGAAAGATGATAATTTTCAGAGCTATATCTTGACTACTTACGGCTCTATTCGATGTCAAAGATGAACTTATTTTTTCAAGTTTTCAAAATAGAGCAAACGGATGTGACGTCAGCTTCGTTATTTATCATTCGATTTCAATTGTTTTTGCTGTAGTCGATATTCTGTCCTTTAGCTAAAACTTTGGCTGAGGATCGAACCCGGTATCCCTCACTCCGAGCCCATCGCTCTACCTCTAAGCTAACCGGCCCCACATCGGTGTGATGATGCGAACACAATAATGTTGGACTTCAGAAATTCTTTTTGCAACCGATAGTTTACACCTTGGGCTAAAGCTTAGTTACACATGAAATCAATGTTTGAGGCTCAAACCGTTGATGCAGCTCAAGCTGCTCTAGTTTCATACTATTTCCATCGCACTACTGGTCTTTCGGATGAGACTTGACACCATGGTCCCGTCCTGACCATGGCTGTTGCTGGGACGTTAAACCCATTCATTTCATTTCTAAACCAAGAATGGATTGTGGTCTAGAGGTTAGGATAATGGGCTTCAATACCAGAGGTTGTGATTTCAATCCCCTCCCTAGGTGTGAAAAAAATACTTTCATAGTATTTCCATCCCACTGATCTGTCGACTGTGGTCCCGCCTCTACATAAACTTACCTGTTGATGGACATTAAACCCATTCACGTTCACTTTTTGTTTAATTGCATACCAGTTAAGCTGATGCTCCACATTTGTATATGTGTGCACTCCTACAGAATGTTGTAATGTACATGATTTCTCAATACCAAATGTTGTGGGTTTAATCCTCGCCCTAGGCATAAAAAGTACTTTCATCGTATTGAAATTTTCCATCCCACTGCACTTCCGGATGAGACTTGAAATCAAGGTCCCATCCCTACATGACCTTATGTGTTTCTGGGATGTTTAAACCATTTATCTGTTCATTTCATACCAGTTCAGCTGCTGCTCTTCATAGCATGTGCACTCGTATTACATTATGTAATGTATGTCAGATAACATATGAAACAAAGCGATTTACCTCATATTCATGGCAGATCTTAGCAAATATTTTGAACGTGCCGCTATTTTTGGTCACACAATTTGGACCGCCACTGATGGACCTAGTACGAAACACAATCCTGGCGACTTGTGAAATATGGTGGTAACGGGAAATTGGTCTTATGGTTTTGTGACCAGTGTAGATGCAGATCAGCCTGTGCATCCACACAGTCTGGTCAGGTTCTGTACTTCGCCATTCCGTCAATGAGACACCAATCATGCTTCTAACAACCACTTATGTGAGTATTACGATTATTCGTAATCCTAATTTAGGGGAAGGGGCCAAGTGACGTTGGTGTGGTATGGACCTGGTACCAGGTCAGGTTATTCTAATTTCAGGGCTGAATATATATTTTCTCGATGTAAATATTCCGTTCTGATTTTGGGATTTACCCCCAATGCAGCAGGTTAAAATGGGATCGAACCCGTTTGCCCGGCCTTACATGACCTTAGCTGTTGATAGGCCATTAAACACCAATAAACAAACAAACAAACATGCTTCTAACAAGTCATGTATAGATAGTTATCAGGCTGCAGGAGTGTGCTATTTGATCAGGAGCTAGATATGTCACAAATCCTATAAACCCCATGTCTCCAGTCACAGCCACATATATATATATTTCAGGCCTGCACAACCCACTAGACATGATGTATCATATTCAGCCCTGGATGATAGTAGGTCTACTGCCGCTCTCGGTCGGCTTTGAAGGTAGTCATTTTCTCAATAATTCCAGCACAAAAATATTTACACAATTCCCTAACATTTGATTGGTCGGTAGCAAGTCTCTGTCCAAAATTTGTATCCCAGTAAACTCCTTGCCGAACTACTTTCCATAACCGTCAGGTGCAGTTAAAATAATTCTTAAGAAAACGGAAAATAAACCCATTTTCTTGATGAATTTACTTCAAATGCTGGAATTATAAGGAATGAATGGCCTTTTTGTGGAATTTATCGGGGATATAAACTTGGAAAAGTCACGGGAATACTGGACGAGGCCTTCCTAATTTGCATATTTGGCTAAAAATAGATGTGGGACCCAAGATTTTTGATGTTAACATTTTTTAAAGTATTTAGTATACCCCAAGGAACAAAAAAAACATGGCGTACAAATGTTGTGGGGGGGGGTGCACGGGGGGTCCTGGTAGCCCATAGCCTATGTCCTTATACCCCCAGCTTACGAAGTATGTCAAGGGGTATATAGTTTACATATTTCCGTACGTCCGTCCGTTGGTCCGTCTGTCCATAAGATATGCGTTAAAGTTTTGGGGTAGCCATTATCTCTAAGACTGTACGTCGGATGGACTTGAAACTTCATATACTTCTTCATCCATATATTCATTCTATTGCCCACCCATGCGGCTTTCGTGTCCAAGGACAAATGGGGAGCCCATGTTCACTTGTTCTTTAGTTATATTTTATGAGTATTGATTTTGAAAAGTTAGCATGCTTAAATGCACCTGCTACCGAACGGTGAGGGGCGCATATAGTGTTACTTGTATACAAAATCCCATTGCTATTATTATTGGTATTACGGAACTTCTTGGTATTCACACATGCATTCCTCTGATGGTCCTCTATCATACTGTAACAAATCCACGATCCACTGGCCCCCGCCAAGGTCAAGGTCACCGACTTATGGCGTTCTGTGGCATAGATGGCCTGATAGGTGGGGAGTTCTATCCTAGATATAATACTTGGAAACAGGTAAGCACAACTACATCTACTAAACTCTCGTTTAATATTAAAACTCTTCTCAAACGTAAGTGCATGGTCGTACATTATTTAAATGACTGAACAAATTTGGAACTTTGCTCTGTCAGCACTAGAATCCTTTAATAACTTAAACGCTATTGAAAGTTGTCCAAAATATTGGCCGAAATATGTTGGCCATGTCTGTTTACCCCAATGGCTGATGAAAACTCATTAATCTATTGGTTTCGTAGCATATGTGATAATATATCATGGCATATGTAAATGATGTTGAATGTTGACGAAATGTTCAGAGCAAATGCGGAATTACATTGCTCTGAACATTTCATCAACTTTCGACGTCATTTACAGAAAACATCACAGTTTCTGTAAATATTTTTCATGAAAAATCAGAACTTTTTCTTAGATACAAA
Organism: Conchocele bisecta; assembly: GCA_029237695.1. Taxonomy (NCBI): domain Eukaryota; kingdom Metazoa; phylum Mollusca; class Bivalvia; order Lucinida; family Thyasiridae; genus Conchocele; species Conchocele bisecta. Next base: position 76,197,082 of record CM055265.1, on the reverse strand, counting down.
ATCCCATTGCTAGTCACATATTTCATTTGTTTCCAGGTATTTCCATGGCAACCACAGACCAATTATTCCGCTACAGCGATTTGAGTGTAGTATTGCGAAACTTCGGTTTCGTCACAATAGGAGCCTGTCTGGCTTTCTTGTTGGAATTCTCCGAATATCTGCTCCTGTCCCAAACATCCAGTCTCACACTGTCTATATCAGGAATATTCAAGGTAAGTAGCCCGTTGGGCCTCGTTTCGTATTGGAGATTGACAATCATGAACAGGGCTCCAGATAAGGAATTAGTAATTGAGTATTGTCACTCCATCATTTCTGAAACAATTGGGTAAAATAAAATCACACTGCTGTTTACATATCAGCAGACAGCAATTATTAAATAGTGTGCTGCTAAATGAAAGCATCTCTTGGCATTTCATCAGAATTGTCTCCCTGAAAAATAAGAAAAACATGCTATATTTGTGGTCGGTTTATTGTTTTCTGCAGCATGATAACGGTACCACAATTTTTTATTGCTTTTTGATACTCACTACTTCTGATTTCAATTCGGTTTTTGGCAATTTTAATTGGGTATTTAAGCAAATACGCAGCTTATCTGGGGGCCGTTTCACTAAACTTCGTACGACTAAAATGTTCGTAAGTGCAAAATTATGATAGTCTGTAAATTTCACATTAACATTGTTTTCTTGTAAATAATTATTGTATTTACATTTATTGAGCATCGGCTGCATATGCAGCCTATGCTCAATAAATGTAAATCCATAAATTGAAATTTACAGACGATCTTAAATTTGCACTTACGAACATTTTAGTCGTAAGAAGTTTAGTGAAACGGCCCCCTGGAGCTCTGCATGAAGTATGCGGCAATTAACTAGTGGTAGAGCATTGGACTTCAATATGGTATTACTGGAGGTCGCGGGTTCAGTCTCCACCCTATGGATAGGCTGTGGCCCAGAGGTTAGAACATTGGACTTTAATACTACTGTCTGTTCCACGTTTTGCTGCCGACAAACTTTTGGCTGTTAAACACATTAAATCTAAAAAATATTTAAAATTAAGTACTTTTTTATCAATAAGAGAAAAGTCACCCTCCCCAAACAAAATTATTTGATGAAATTCCATCAAATATTGATTTTATTGCGAAAAAACGATTTTCCTATGGGAATTTAACATGAGGGCAAAAAATAAAAAATAAATTTATTTGTGGACCTATTTTCAAAATGTAACTTGTTTTCTTAATTACATCATTTTCAAGCTATCTCGCCAGGTTTCGGAGTCGATTTCCAAAAATGTTTGTTTTTTTATCCTTGATCCTTCAGGATCAAAAAACGAAAAAAATTGGAAATTGACTCCCCATGTTAAATTCCCATAGGAAAATCGTTTTTTCGCAATAACATCAATATTTGATGGAATTTCATGAAACAATTTTTTTTTGGGGAAGGTGACTTTTTATACCACCACAAACAAAGTTTGAGGGGGTATATAGGAGTTGTCAGGCTTGTTCGGTTCGACCAAATCGGTCGGATCCGGTCGGTCGGGTCGGTCGGCGGATTATCGGTCTGTTGGAAATTCCCTTCCGCTCTATATCTTCTACACCCATGCATGGATTATCAAATGGCTTGGCACAAATGTTTCTCATGATGAGAAGGTGTGTCACGATCAATAACCACGCACCTACGTCCAAGGTCAAGGTCACAGTTGAAGGTCAAAGGTCAAACCTATCGAAATTCCCTTCCGCTCTATATCTTCTACACCGATGCATGGATTATCAAATGGCTGGGCACAAATGTTTCTCATGATGAGAAGGTATGTCGCGATCAATAACCACGCACCTATGTCCAAGGTCAAGGTCACAGTTGAAGGTCAAAGGTCAAACCTATTGAAATTCCCTTCCGCTCTATATCTTCTACATCGATGCATGGATTATCAAATGCCTTGGCACAAATGTTTCTCAGGATGAGAAGGTGTGTCATGATCAATAACCACGCACCTACGTCCAAGGTCAAGGTCACAGTTGAAGGTCAAAGGTCAAACCTATTGAAATTCCCTTCCGCTCTATATCTTCTACATCGATGCATGGATTATCAAATGCCTTGGCACAAATGTTTCTCAGGATGAGAAGGTGTGTCGCGATCAATAACCACGCACCTACGTCCAAGGTCAAGGTCACAGTTGAAGGTCAAAGATCAAACCTATTGCAGGCGGCAGACAGATAAACTGCATAGTTTTTGTACACAGCTCCTCTGAAACCGTTCAGTGGATTGATTGATAAAAAACAGTAGTGTGATTTTATTTTACCCAATTAAAATTTTGAAATACCCAATTGCTTCAGAAATGATGGAGTGACAATACTCAATTACTAATTCCTTATCTGGAGCCCTGTGACATCAAATACATTGTTTCACTGATTTAACATGCTGAATAGCAAACAGTGCAGACCCCGATCAGACTGCGCGGATGTCAATACCATAGGCCCCATTTCTCCAGTGACAGCCACATACCCGTGTCTTTCAGGAATTGTGTACGTTATACCTGGCCGCCCAGTTTAATGGAGACAAGATGTCCCTGCTCAACGGGTTAGGGCTGGGAGTGTGTCTTATTGGAATCATACTGCATGTCACGTTTAAGGCTGTACATGGTAAGTTTGCTTCGTATAGTCGATAGCACTCATTATTTGATTCATGAGACTGAAATGAACAAAAAGGAACTCATTTTCCATTATGGAAAGAAAATCATGTATTCATTTACGTTTGAAATAAGGTTTTTATAGGCGAATGGTTAAGTACTGGAAAACTTGGTATCACTGCATATTAATTTACTATAATTCCAACACAAAAATATTTACACAATTCCCTAACATTTGATTGGCCCGTAGCAAGTCTCTGTCCAAAATTTATATCACAGTAAACTCCCACGCTGAACTACTTTCCGTAATCGTGAGGCGCAGTTAAAATAATTCTTAAGAAAACGGAAAATAAACACATTAATTTGATGAATTTGTTTCAAATGCTGGAATTATAAGGAATGAATGGCCTTTTTGTGGAATTTATCGGGGATATAAACTTGGAAAAGTCGCGGGAATACTGGACGAGGCCTTCCGGCCTTCGTCCAGTATTCCCGCGACTTTTCCAAGTTTATACCCCGATAAATTCCACAAAAAGGCCATTCATTCCTATAGTAAATTCTCTATTAACTTTACTCTGATATTAACTCCGTTGTAGTATCACTGTGCTCACTGATATTGTTTTTGAAACAAAAAATATGGCTGATTTTCGAAATTAATATCAGCAAATTGCATTCATCTATATTTACATTGCCACTGCGCTTTGCATATTAAGACTATCTATTTGCCGTCATTAACCGCCATGCGTGTCAATAACAGCACGCTATTGCCCAGCAATGTCACTTTTCCATGAATTGCAGCCACATGATGCAAGTAAAGAAACTATTTTATGTAACTGACGTTGAAAGTTGATGATTTTTAGTAGCAAATGTGGAATAGAATTCTGCATTTGCTATGGATATTTAAAAAGCTGGACCTACATTATGGTATAGTGCTATCCCTCTGTCCATTCATCCGATTTGCATTAAGGTTTTCTGGCACCTATTATCTCTGCAACCCCAAGTCTATTTGATTTGAAACTTCATACATTTGTTTTTATCACATTCTCTGGATTTTATACTTTTGGAATTATCTTCATTTTCGCGAAGTATTTAACTTGCTGGTTTATGCTCTTTTCTGATGATAAGTCCGCATATTTAATGACAAGTCACACATGTGTGCAGATATTGTTACATGACTGCCGTTGTTTGACACCGCTCACAGCCATGTTCAAATGTACAGCGCATGCTGTTTGACCATTGCTGTAGACAATGGTCATTTCGGGGCCAAGCCAACACCTGCCCGGTATGTAATGCATGTGTCTACTGACGTTACTAGAACACGCCATTACGTCACCAGACCAGTTCACAAAGATCACACTGAAATTTTTAAATTGATGTGGCTGCTTTATGTGACGTGTACTAATGCCCCGGAATAGGTTTGTGTAAATCACCTGTTTGAATGGAGCAGAGTATCAAAGTACTGAAAGTACTGGATAAATGCTCAAATTGCGCGATATTTCCAACGGAAATGTAACAATAGCGTTCGACCATGTCCAGCCGTGGGTAAACGTTTCCCGTGGCACTCGAGAACAGTTTGAACTTCGGCCTACGGCCTTGGGGTTCAAATTGTTCCCTTGTGCCACGGCAAACGTTTACCCACGGCTGGACATTTCTGAACTTATAATGTCCTCTATTCTTATGACCCACTAGTTCTACAGCTTCCATTGATATATGCTGCCAGTGGGGGCATCCATATCCCATGAACACATTTCCAGTTTTAAAGTAGCGTTAGTGGATGGTTGGTTGGGAGCATGTGTAGGGTAAATGTAATGGTGGGTTCATCCTTTATATCGGAATCCCGATATCCCTGGTTTGGCCCTAAAATACATTTTTGGCTTCCTTGTTACTTGAGAGTTGAATCCGGTTACCGGTTATACCCATTATAAAAGTAGTTGGATTAGTACTGATCCTGGTTACTTTTAGGCACTGGAGCTAAGAAGTGACTGGTGTGGTGAGGACCTAGCACCAGTTCAAGTTATTCTAATTTCAATATGCTAGTATATTTTTTTTGGTAAATATTCAGTTCTGAATTTCGGAATTCCCCCCATCACAACCGGTGAAATATTGGATTCGACCCCATTAACCCGACCTAAAATGATGTTGCTGTTGACATGCCGTTTTTAAACACAATTAAATGAAATCAATTTGCGTTAGATTTTCTTAGGGTTACATCCATCAATATTCCCTGGAGTTATCCCCCACTGTTTACTGGCTACACTTTGACATTCGTATATTGTGACCGTCGGTACTCTTGTTACAACTATCAGGAAAAACAGTAAATGAGCAATAAAACCAACGGCTGTTATGTTTATTGTGGTAAGCAAAACATTTGGTCTGTTTTCCATTCTTGAATCCCCTTCTATCAGCAGGGTTGAGAATTTTCAGGATATATCCTGAAATCAGGATTTGAGGTTCCTGTTTATTGCCGAAAAATACTGTTTCAACATGGGAAACACATATTTACTGATAATGCCAAGTCCTGAAAAATGGCTAAACAAACATATTTTTGCACCCACATTTGTGGGTGCAAAAATATGTTTGTTTAGCTATTTTCAGGATATGGCAATTGGAACTGTTCCCAACACTGTATCAGTCAGTCAGTGTTTGTTTACCCGACAGTGCGCGCGGCCGCGGTGAGGGGGGAAGTGAACCATATAGAACAGATGGAGATGTTGACGAGAGATGGCAACCCAAATCTCACTGACGACGAAGAGGACGAGATTTTCAATATCAGGAATGACAGATAACACCGTCTGAATATTCTGTAGTTTTAGTTGGTATTTATTATCTGGTCCACTTGTCGTGGAAAATGCAATAATGGCCACAGGTCTGGTAACACTTGTGGCAAGGTTTTAGTCGGGGTACCTTATGTGGCTGTGACTGGACAAATATCCATTTTAATGATTAAAAAATACACTATCCTTAAATTTTGTATTGGTTTTGGTTTTGTTGGGGTGGGGGGGGCCTTTAAAATGATTTTCAAGTGCTGTCAAACCATGTTTTTAAGAAAAACAAGGAGATTAGAACAAAAATAAAAAATAGCTGTGTAAGTGCAAAACTAAAATTGATATTCACATTAGCAGACGATTTTGGGAAATATTTGGTGAAAGATTTAATGACTAGTACATGTGGGCGGAATATGGCAGTATTAATGAATCACATTATTATTTGAAGTACATGTAATTGTATTGTTTTTCTTTGTATGAATGATTTTGTTGTACATGTACAAAGTTCAGTGAAACAGGGCACTGGAGCTCTGACTAGTGATCATATTGATATTAGGATTTTGGGTCTGGATTGTGTATTCTCTCTCAGCTGCTTGTGGAGATAGCGAGATCTGTATAGCAATGGGTGTGGGAGATTAAGAGTATTCCATATATACTCCGGTGTGTGACAAGGATATTCCACCCGAGTGGTCAGAATATGTTGTCAGAAACGAGGCTTTGCCGAGTTTCTGACGACATATTCTGACCACGAGGGTGGAATATCCTTAGTCACACACCGGAGTATATCTGGAATACTTTTTCTCGCATACCTACTAAGTCCAGAATCATGTTTAGCCATAGTACGCCATCAACGAACCACCATAATATAATACTAACTTTTTTTTCTTTATATGCTATCTCCAATACAACCACTCAATCGCATTACCCGTATCAGCAAATGGGTGTAAACAAAGTTTACACCAACAAATTAGAGTCTCCTACATTGGATCGAAACATTTAACACATAACGGCCCAATAAAAATACGGTCTGAAGATGCCCATGACATGATGTGTAAACCCAATTACTACATACACAAAATAAATAGGACGCAATACGAGACAAACTCATATAAATATTGAAAATAGACCATATATCCTCGATTCAAATTTGTACAATAATGTTTACAGAATCATTTTATGTTTTTATTTTGAGTATTTATTGCAATTCCGAGACGCTGTCTTCAATTACGCAAATATCAGTCCGCCGAAAGTTTCACTCCGACGGACATTTGTCATTTCAACACGTTGCTCACTGGATTATTAAACAAATATTCCAATCACTATCAACTGTCACTATACATATGTTTGGGGAATAATCAACAACATACAAGGTAAATATTTTGCTGTCAATTACATGTCTTTTTTTTAATAATAATCATGTATTCCATATTCGGCCAACTGATTTACAGACGCCCCTTACACAACTCGTCCCACAAATTTACGCAAATTTGATAAAACTGGATAAAACATTAAATAAATAATAGCCTACATAACAAATCCAGAGCGACGTTGTTGACATTGTTATCTACTGACAGTACTGTGTAGAGAGCGTGTGTTTGTAAACAATGCAGACGACGTTTGGAAGCCAATACACAAAAAGTAGTTCCGGCAGTGTGTCACAGGTCAGCCGTGTGAGACAGAAAAATCCCACATGGGCGTGGCTTCGGAATTAACATTGAAATGGACTCTGGGTATGCGAGAAATCGTTGCCCCATGTGGCCCGATTTTAAGTGAAAAATTTAATTTTACAATAACATTGACAGCCGACATTGGGACTTCTTTAATGGATCAATTCACCTGTAATGATGTGTGCATGTTTGTGCAAAATTCTAATGCACTTTAATGAAGTTAATGTGAGAAGCAAATTAAAAAAATCTTCATACGATTATTGTTTATCGTAAGAAGTTCAGTAAAATGGGCCCCTGGGGACCGTTTCACTAAACTTCGTACAACTAAAATGTTTGTAAGTGCAAAATTATGATAGTCTGCAAATTTCACATTAACATGGTTTTGTTGTAAACAATTATTGGATTTACATTTATTGAGCATAGGCTGCATATGCAGCCTATGCTCTATAAATGTAAATCCATCAATTGAAATTTCCAGACGATCCTAAATTTGCAGTTTTAGTGAAATGACCCCCTGGTCTGCACATGCTTGTATCTATCTAGCAACAGATCAATCATTACAATATAGCAATATTTTGGCAAATTGCCTCAATATAATGAGTATGTTTAACCCTTAGACCGCTACTGTACAATTGTCGTCTGCTGTTTTATATCTTGCCTTATTTCTCAATAAAAACATGGTTTGACAGCACTTGGTTCTTAGATGCTGTCAAAGCATGTTGTAAATTATTCTAAAGTGCTGTCAACGCACGTTTTTGATGATAAAAATGGAAAATAGAAAATAAACAGCAGACGACAAAGAAAATAAGACAGCGGTGTAAGGGTTAATATGTATTACTGTCTGAGGATTGAGGAGCTTTTAGTCAAAGTTCTATTACATCGCTGTAATCATAATACAGAATACGCATTGATTATAAAAAGTGGGAGTACAAAATACTCGCAGCAATGTGAAAATAGGCATTGATTTTCAAACCGAGTAGTGAAAATACTGTAATAAAGTTGAAAATTTACTTTTGTTGAGCAGCTGTGGTCATTCAAAGGGTGAGAAAATGTCTCCATCATGGTATTGGACAAGGATATTCCACCGTCGTGATCAGAATATGTTGTCAGATATTCGGCAAACCACATTTCTCGCGACATATCTGACCACTCGGGTGGACTGTGGTTGGGACTGGAGAAATGGGGCACATTGGTTTTGTGACCAATATAGCTCCTGACCAGTAGCCGATTTCATCAACATTGCAAAGTATACTTTACTAGCAAAGTATACTTTGAGGGAGTAATCATTTATTTTTCCTGAAATGCATTATTTCATATAGAACTAACAAATGCATATATTTCATGATTAAAAGTATGCAGAATTATTATACTGAATTTATTACATTATCACAGTCAAATTGGCTGTGATAATGTAATAAATTCAGTATAATAAAAATTAATAAATTTATCATAAAATTGAAAATTTCTCCCTCAAAGTATACTTTGCTACTAAAGTATACTTTGCAATGTTGATGAAATAGGCTACTGATAGCACACTCCTGCAGCCTGATAACGATCTACATTGCTTGTAAGAAGCAAGACGGGATTTTCATTGACAGAATGGCGAACAGTGCAGATCCTGATCAGACTGCGGATGCACAGGCTGATCTGGATCTACACTGCTCGCAAAACCCATAAGCCGTATTTCTCCAGTCACAGCCACAAATATCCTTGCCGCATACAAACACTTAAAAAGTGTAATTTTATTCTGAATCTCTCTGATTGTAATAATGTGTATTGCCAGTAGTGCATACCCGAACTAGAATGCACCGAAGTCCAGTCTGATCTGGATTCACCCCATTTGCCATATTCTATCCCATATGGTTTCATTGTACAATATACATAGCCACATTATAACCATGTTTTCTTCATCTAAGCTTCATATTTTTGTAAAATTAAGCTATTTTACTACAATTACAAAAATCGCGAAAGCACTTATATAAATGCTTTCTATTTTGTAAAATTAGTCTATCTTTTTTACAACGATTACACACATTCACGACAGCACCACGACAGCACTTTTATATAAATGCTTTCATTAACTGACCCTTACTTTGGGAGGACACCGGAGTACCAGGAGGAAGCTTGCTTGTCCATTCTGAGGACCACCATACCATCTCCCATACTACCCAGGTTGAGGATTGAACCTGCGCCGCATTGATGAGAAATGTTGTTTGCTGATTGCACTAAATTGGCAAAGCTGTATAACTCAAATGAATAGGCGAGATTATTTGTGTTCTATGAATTGTTTTTTCTGCCATCGCTTTGGGGCGGGGGCATATAGATTTGTCCTTGTTCTAGTTCATTTGTCATGTGAACGGTGAAAAAAAATATTTTCATAATAATTATGTTTATATGGGATCATGTTTGGGCGTCTTTTGGTACATGTACATGGTATTATATGTTGCCCGCCACAACAAAAAGGGTATTACTGTTTTGCGACCAGTGTAGCCCCAGATCAGCCTGCGCATCCGCGCATTCTGATCAGGGCCTACACTGGTCCCTATTGACTTACGAATCATTCCTAATGCTATTGAAACTTAAGATCCATCACAGACTGAGATGCACAGTTAAAAGCCTCAGTAAGCTGTATTTTGTTGTTGCTACCTATTTTGAGCTCGTACAAATATACCACTTGCCATTCGATCCTGTGACGGCCCAGATCAGCCTACCAATCATTGCAGGCTGATTGAGTTTAACACTGCTTGTAATACTGTTTTCAGCATTGTGAAGTAATGAATGTAACGAATGCGACACCTGCTCTGGCAATACAGATTTGTTGATAGGCCGTAAAACACCAACAAACAGGTTTGATACAAGCCATGTGACTTTGTACCTAAGAATATGTGCAATTTTTCATGAAACTGTGATATTTTCTGTAAATGATGTCGAAAGTTGACGAAATTTTCAGTAGCAAATGCGGAATTCTATTGTGAACATTTTGACGTCATTTACAGAAAATATCTTATATTTTGTTAATATTTTTGACATCTTCTTATGTACAAAATCACACGACTAGTATCATTTATATCTTGCTTTGACCCTATGCTGTTTTTCTGGCAAGTGGTAGATATGTGCATGTTCTTTATTTATCAATGTTATAAAACAGTAAGTTCAGCGTGATAAAATTCTGCCTGATAAAACAGTGCTTATTTATTTTTCGACCTCCGTAGACGCAGATCAGACTGCATGTTCTCCTATCACCCATAAAATCCAATATTTGTTCATATTTGTACTATTTCTTTATAAATGAGAAAATGTGGATTTCGTTCTGACTATACTGACAAACGTTGCAGATCCTGATGAGACGGCTCGTAACGAGCCGTCTCATCGGGATCTACAGCGTTTGCACATGTTGGCTTTATTGTATCTATTAAACATGGGCTGCTAATAGAATAAGTACGGTATTTCAGAATTTTTATATTATTGCAAGACATTCATTTTCATATTTTATCAATTTCATTACAAAATCACATTGCGTATTTTCTCTCAATTTGGATATTTAGGCTTTAACAAGATTATAGTCAGTGTATGTAAAGATCTAGATCTACTAATATTTATATAAAAAATATACATGTAATTTATCTGGGTTTAGATTGAGTGTACCTGGCTTCGCAAAGAAGAAGTAATCTATTGTTGTAGGGTTCAAAATTTTTATCTTTTGCCATTTTGTCAGTGAAAATCCACACTGAACAATCGGCAAACAATGTGGATTATTATTCTTTGTCAAAAAAGTATTGTGTCATGTCTGTTATCTACAACTGTGGAGAAATATGACTTATGGTCTCTGTGACTAGTGTAGACCAAGATCCGCATTCTCAGTCTGATAGGTTCTGCACTGTTCACCATTCGGTCGGTAAACGCTTGTCAGGCTGCAGGAGTGCGCTAGCGGATCAGGAGCCAGACTGGCCACATATGCCTCCAGTCACATGTAAAAATAAACTACTCCGGTTTTGTCAATTGTTTGGTATTTTTTACTGTCTAGGACATTAACTAGACCAACGGGTTCGATTCGCATGTATCGTGCTGCATTGGGGAGCAAATCCCAAAATCAGAACGGAATATTTACATCGAAATAAATATATATTCAGCTCTGAAATTAGAATAACCCGACCTGCCAGATCCATACCACACCAAAGTCACTTGGCCCCTTCCCCTAAAAGTACTCCTACAAGGGGTATAACCAGATTCACCTGTCACATACAAGAATGCCAAGGACGTACCTGAGGGCCAAACCCGTAACTGAGGGTTAAATTACCCATCGTATGCTCCCACCTGCCACCCATGCTTGGCTGGGAACAAAAGCCATAAGCACCATTCCTTCAGTCGTCATAGTCACATATGACCTTGTTGGTGAATGGCTGTAAAACACCATTCAATCAATCCTCGACAGCTATCCCGCATGGAAATGCCAATGTCTTGATCGATGTATATATTTCCGGTGGGCATGAATGTCACATGCCTGCGATTTAGGTTTGTTGTTTGAAGTGCTGTCAAACCATGTTTTTATTGAGAAATAAGGCAAGATATAAAAGCAACAGCAGACGACTATTGTTGTGAGTAGCGGTCTAAGGGTTAATTGAACTATTTTGATGCATATAATACTGCATGTGTACATCCTAGTATCTGTCACTGACACCATCTTCATAGCTATATCAATTGCAGTTATTTCGAAAAAGAAATATTTTTGTTCATTTTCTCAAAATAACTATTCGGCCACAGCTATCAGGATGGCGACATAGACCGCAAATAGTGGACAATTTCTTGAGGTATTTATGCTTCATCGCAGCAATACTGCTCAGGTACCGAGTTAGCCATGTCGGAAACTGTAGGTTGAAACGAGAGAAATACTTGTACAGTCTACACTCGTTTACGAAGTCCAGGGGACTGAGGGAAACACGGAGCTATTAACGAAAATTTGAGTTAACGAGTTATTATATAGGAAAATATGTACTTGGAACCAAGAATTTGATTTAACCCTTTGACCGCTACACATAACAATTGCCGTCTGCTGTTTCTTTTATATCTTGCCTTATTTCTCAATAAAAACATGGTTTGACAGCACTTCAAACAACAAACCTAAATCGCAGGCATGTGACATTCATGCCCACCGGAAATATATACATCGATCAAGACATTGGCATTTCCATGCGGGATCCAATGGAAATGATTCTGAAGTGCTGTCAAAGCATGTTGTAAATTATTCTAAAGTGCTGTCAAATCATGTTGTAAATTATTCTAAAGTGCTGTCAAAGCATGTTTTTGATGATGAAAATAGAAAATAAACAGCAGACGACAAAAAATTCAGATAGCAGTGTAAGGTTTAAGGGAGTTTGAGGTAACGAGTGTAGACTATATGCATGTCCCTATTGAAGTAGCAGATTCATATTTGACAAACATTATCAGCCATGATATTGCCAATTATATTGATCATTTGGGACATGATCTGACAAAATAGAACTTACTGCAATTTAAGAGGCCCCCAGGGTGTCCAGTTTAGAGAGGTTCCACCACAATACATGGACCCGTTTCACTAAACTTTGTACGACTAAAATGTGCGTAAGTGCAAAATTATGATATTAAATTTCACATTAACAATGTTTTCTGTATTGGATTTACATTTATTGAGCATAGCCTATGCTCAATAAATATAAATTCATCAATTGAAATTTCCAGACGATGTTAAATTTGCACTTATGAACATTTTAGTCATATAAAGTTTAGTGAAACGGGCCCCAAATATATAATTATTGCAATACATGAATGTGTGCTTTGAGAACACTAACAGTCGGCACGTTCTATTTTGGCAAAGTATGTCCTATATACAGTATATTTTACATTTCTTACCACATGAATAAAGATTTTAACTACATTGTATTCAATTTTTGTTGAGTATTCTTTTTTATGTATTCAATTTTTGTTGAGTATTCTTTTTTATAAAGTAGTTATGAAAGAGACCTGGTGTTGTATATTCCACAAGACCTTATTCTGGTATGGTATATTCCATGTTAATGTTCAGACCGTAAGAGATGACGACATCTGTATACAAGTGTAAAGTGTCATGAAAATAGTAACCAGAAGAATAGACGTACGTATAAATAGGTTAACAAACTTGAAAAATCATAGGCAACTTCTTTTAGAACTATTTCACATATCCACAGCATTTGGAATTAGTATAATCAGTAGTTAATCAGTCTGACACCATGTTGGTTAGTTAAACTAAGCAACGCGATGTCAAACAAGCAAAACTAGATGGCACCCGCCGAGGCTTTGATAGTATACCAAAAAACTTTAACCCGGATGCACGTACGTACGTACGTGTACGCCAATGTGCAGACTAGCGGGTGCGACAAAACAACAATTCTAATTCAAGGAGTGGGTGGGTGGTTGGTCGGGCGAACGCGACGGCGTAATTTAACGGTAAGAATTCCTCCTTATAGAAATCATGATTTGCCTGGTTTGGACCCTCCGGTACGTTTTTATCTTTGGCTCTTTTGTTACCTGGGAGTTAAATTTGGTTATTGCTCAGTATAAAAGTAGTAAAATTATTACTGATCCTACTGGTTTTGGGAGGGGCCAAGTGATTCTGGTGTGGCGAGGACCTGGCATCAGATCGGGATTATTCTCATTTCAGGGCTGAATATTATTACTAAAAAATATTATTGTAAATATTCAGTTCTGATTTTGGGTTTTTCCCCCCATTTGTACATGTACTTGTACCTGTAGGTAATATATGGGATTTAGTACTAAACCCATTGACCCGGCCTTAAATGACCTTAGCTGTTGATAGGTCGTTAAACCCCAACAAAACAAACATCTAATTCAAGGAAGCAAAAGGTATGAGAAGTTACTTGCGATTTTCCAAGTTTGATAACCTATTTATAAGACTGGTCTATACAAATTATGTTTGGGACTAAAATCCTGGGACCCGTTTCACTAAACTTTGTACGATTAAAATGTTCGTAAGTGCAAAATTATGATAGTCTGTAAATTTCAGATTAACATTGTTTTCTTGTAAATAATTATTGGATTTACATTTATTGAGCATAGGCTGCATATGCAGCCTATGCTCAATAAATGTAAATCCATAAATTTCCATAAATTTAAATTTACAGACGATCTTAAATTTGGACTTACGAACATTTTAGTCGTAAGAAGTTTAGTGAAACGGCCCCCAGTTGTCTATATATGAGACCAGCATTTAAGTTGCGATGTACATGTACGAAATATTCCAAGTGGTTTATGACGGATAGACCTGAATCAACAAAGGTAATATAGTGTGACGTATACACGTGTGTATGCAACGAATGGACACGCGGACAAAGGCGAAAAGGCCATCCACACCTCCCCACCACCCTCAAACTCACCATGTGTGGGTATATTAGTAAAGACTCAAACATCGGTATCCTTCTATTTCTATAGTTTGTTTTATTCTTTTACAATAGTATCTTTTATTACAAAAGTACTACACATATATTGTATCTATCTGTGTTCAATGTGAATGTAACAAGGTATCTTGTGCCATATGGCCCGCCTCTGGAATTCCCTCCCTTGGAATGTTGCATGGATTTTATATTTTCCATAAATGTGGCTGTGACTGGAGAAATGGGACTTATGATGAGTTTTGCGACCAGTGTAGATCCAGACCAGACTGCATCCGTCTGTCAGGATCTGCACCATTTGTCGTTCTATCAATGAAACGCCCGTCATGCTTCCAACAAGCAATATACATCGTCATCGGGCTACAGGAGTGAGCTATTTGATCAGGAGCAACACTGGTCACAAATCCCATAAGCCCCATTTCTCCAATCACAAATAAAATATGAAAATATTCTAAGCGGTTTATCTCTGGAATTACCTTTCTTATATAGTCGTATATTGATAATATTGATTTTTAAAATCAGTCTTATTTTTCAAAATGTGACTGACGAAATGGGGTTCATGGGATACCAGTGTAACTCCTGATCCACTAGCACACTCCTGTAGCATGATAACAATATATATGCGGATATTAGATATGATCTAGATGTACACAGTGTCACTGCTCGCAAAGCCCAGTAGCCTATTTCACCAACATTGCAAAGTATACTTATCTAGCAAAGTATACTTTGAGGGAGAAATTTTCAATTTTAGGATAAATTTATTAATTTTTATTATACTGAATTTATTACATTATCACAGCCAATTTGGCTGTGATAATGTAATAAATTCAGTATACTAATTCTGCATACTTTTAATCATGAAATATATGCATTTGTTAGTTATATGTATATGAAATAATGCATTTCAGGAAAAATAAATGATTACTCCATCAAAGTATACTTTGCTACAAAAGTATACTTTGCAATGTTGGTGAAATAGGCTACTGAAGTCCATTTCTCCAGTCACAGCGACAAATGATGTAATACATTGAGGGTGCTTTAACCATTTAAACACCACCGGTCTGTATAGCGGTATTAGCAAAAAGTGTAGATCCAGATGAGCCGGCTCGTGACGAGCCGTCTCATCTGGATCTGCACTTTTTGCAAGTATTTTTCATAATTTTGTGAACAAAAACACCCCATGTGAAAATCATTTGTGATGATTGGATTGGGTTGCAAAATTAACATATCAAAATTCATTCCAGTTACTTAGGGATGAAATGGTTAATCTGCCGAGGTCTGTCTGTGGATGTCCAAAAAAAGTGTTTAGCCCTTTGCGCCGTCGACAACGCACCCCCATAAATGAATTTCTGCGTACGGCCTGATTTGTATCAACTTTCGACGTCACTTACATAAAACGTCGCCTTTTTTTTTCTAAATTAATATTGGTGATGCGATAGGCGAGGAAATTACACTGCCAGGCACATGTATCAAACAGAGATTATGAATCACCAATTTGGCCAGAGTACACCCAGATATATCTACACATCAGATTTTGTGTGATTACTGTAGAATAGCAATGTAACTAAGAGTTACTATCTATAAAAATTATACCCTAGTTAGCTGACCAGAATGACCAACCAACAATGTTGTTTTTTTTTGGCACCCACTGAATATCATAATCATATTGTTTACTCGTACAGAAATGAAAACCGTCAAATATAAATAATATTGACGGACGGACAACTTTGCAAATGGACTATTTCACATTCACTAGCTACATGTATGTTGCGAGATGAGGCCAGTGCTTAAATCATTCTGAGTGCAAACTCCATTCTTTTGCTCGAAATTAGGTAGTTTTTGGTCGAGGCAGGACTTTGTTCAGTCTTCACCAATCAAACTGCCGGATTTAGAGTACGAATGTGGGGTGCATGCTCAGAAAGTTTTAAAAGCACGAGCCTAGATATGTATTATACAAGCCCACCATATAATATGGGCCAGAATTTGACAAATCCAGGCGTACCGGTATTGTGACCGGAGAAACGGAACTTCAGATGCTTATTACCAGGTCTAGGTCCAATCTGCTAGTGCAGCCGGGTGCACATCTAGTGTTTGTTACAAGCAGGATGAAATTTTCACCGACTGAATGGCAAAATGTACAGATCCAGGGGCCGTTTCACTAAACTTTGTAAGACTAAAATGTTCGCAAGTGCAAAATTATGATCCGTCTATATTTCACATTAACAATGTTATCTTGTAAACAATTATTGGATTTACATTTATTGAGCATAGGCTGCCTTTGCAGCCTATGCTCAATAAATGTAAATCCATCAATTGGAATCTACAGACGATCCTAAATTTGCACTTGCGAAGTTTAGTGAAACGCGGGCCCCTGATACACTGGCTGATCCCACAAACATCATAAGAATAACAATTATAAGGATAAAAGCTTGTTTTCCAATCCTGTTACCATATATATCACTTATCCTTCTGCAGTGTTCGCCATTCCATCAATGAAACGCCCATCATTCTTGTAACAAGCAATACATGTAGATCGTTATCAGGCTACATAAGTGTACTATTTGATCAGGAGCTACGCCGGTCACAAATCCCATAAGCCCCATTTCTCCAGTCACAGCCACATAAGCACATGTATATGAAACATGATGACAAAATGAGACTTATTGAGTTTCCAACACGTAGTTCTGTAGCCTATTTCATCAACATTGCAAAGTATACTTTAGTAGCAAAGTATACTTTGAGGGAGAAATTTTCCATTTTATGATAAATTTATTAATTTTTATTATACTGAATTTATTACATTATCACAGCCAATTTGGCCAATTTGGCTGTGATAATGTAATAAATTCAGTATAATAATTCTGCATACTTTTAATCATGAAATATATGCATTTGTTAGTTCTATATGAAATAATGCATTTCAGGAAAAATAAATGATTACTCCCTCAAAGTATACTTTGCAATGTTGATGAAATAGGCTACTGAACCAGTTACCATATACCCGACTGATAAGTATCAATTGTTCAGAAATATTAGCAATGTGGAAATTGCCAAATATCAAACAGTAGGGCTCGCATGAAAAGTATGCATGAAAAGTATGCATGAGATTCTTCGGTTTGCTATTCTAACAGGCTGCAGTAGGTCACAGGTTCACTGCTAAAAATAAGCTCAATTAACCCACAGGTGCCCTATGTGATAGCCACGGGATGCACATTAAACCACGGCACAGGTGGAAGACTCGGACCTAGGACCCAATACTCGACTCATTTGGAAAATGTACACATAGTATAGTTGGCCCTGTTTGATCAGTCTAATGGCGGAATGGTATGATGGGGGTGTGGCGGAAGTTCAATTGCCTGTGAGTAAACCTCAATAAGTCCCATTTAGCAATTTTGAGTCGGAAATGATTAATCAAAATATATGAGACACGCCATGCGATTTTGTACCTTCAGACATACTGCGTAATTTCATTAAATATGTTTGCAAATTTACAATATTTATCATAAATAAAGTCAAAAGTTGACAAAATTTTAATAATTATAATTCCGCATGTACTCTGAAAGTCCTGTCAACTTTTGACGCCATTTACGGAAAATATTGTAAATTTTGTAAACGTACGTCGTGAAATTATGCAGATGTCCGAAGGTACAAAATCTCATATGGGCTCAGTTATATCACAGACAAAGACTGATCACTACTCACTAAGTCCATTCAACAGTAAAATGTAAATAAATAAAGTTATCGGGACGGATGACGACGTAAAATATACATGTGATACTAAGAATACAATAAAAACTATCTGACAAGTACAAAATGTCACAACACATACGTTCTGAGGTTACTTCACTTGGTATTTGCAGCTGTACAGTCTGATCAGGGTCTACTCGGATCGTCAGAATCACATTTCAGCTCCAACAATTAGTGTATACTCTGATCAAACCTGGATGTGTCCGACCTGTTTCAAAGCTAAAACGGGGGCCTCTTTGCGTACATTGTACACATATTATTTAAAAATCTACTTCTAAAACACCTTTGAACGGTCGAACTCTCACAATAGCAGCATGTCAGGTTATTAAAAACAACCGATACAGCCTATAGTCTGTTTCACGAAAGCTGCCCAAATTTTACGACTATATAGACAATTCAAAAACAATATTATTTTCGATAATTAAAGGAAAATTTAAGAATGAGCCTTCTTTTTATTTCGTGAAATTCGGTCAAATATTGATTTTATTACTAAAAATTGATTTGTCTATGGGAATTTAACATGAGGGAAAAAGTGGTAAGGAAGTGTGGGAGGAGTCAAAAAACGAAAATGTTTGGAAATTGACTCCGAAACCCGACTAGATAGCTTGGATATGAAAAACAAGTTAAATTTTAAAAATCGGTCCAGTATTTCTAAAATTCAAAAATATTTCCCCATGTTAAATTCCCATAGACATCTTCACTATGGGGATTTAACATGGGGAAATTGTTTTTTCGCAATAAAATCAATATTTGACCAAATTTCACGAAATAAAAAGAAGGCTCATTCTTAAATTTTCCTTTAATTTAATACTATCGAAAAAATATTGTTTTTGAATTGTTTATATGGCCGCAAAATTTGGGCAGCTTTCGTGAAACAGACTATACAATGAGTTATCACATGGTGTGGAAATTCCATAAAATTGGTTCATTTCTCATATGATAGGACACACTATATACAGAGCTCCAGATAAGCTTTGTGTCTAAAGCGCACTATACCCCCTGATTTCAAAATCATTGCGTATTTTACTTTTACTATAGGAATGAATGGCCTTTTTGTGGAATTTATCGGGGTATAAACTTGGAAAAGTCGTGGGAATACTGGACGAAGGCCGGAGGGCCTCGTCCAGTATTCCAGAAACTTTTCCAAGTTTATATCCCCAATAAATTCCACAAAAAGGCCATTCATTCCTTATAATTCCAGCATTTGAAATAAATTCATCAAGAAAATGTGTTTATTTTCCGTTTTCTTAAGAATTATTTTAACTGCGCCCGACGGTTACGGAAAGTAGTTTCGGCATGGGAGTTTACTGGGATATAAATTTTGGACAGAGACTTGCTACGGACCAATCAAATGTTAGGGAATTGTGTAAATATTTTTGTGCTGGAATTATGATAGGAAACACTATATTCAGAGCTCCAGATAAGCTTTGTGTCTAAAGCGTACTATACCCCCTGATTTCAAAATCATTGCGTATTTTACTTTTACAAATGGATTATTGATTTTCTTCAAATGACATACCACTTGCAAACACTGTAGATCCAGATGACCCGGCTTGAACAAGCCATCCCATCAGGATCTGATTTAAAAAAAACAACGGAATAGTCCAAAATCAGCATGGAAGAGACCATTTTATATTCAGGGGTGAGAGTGTTAGTAGGTGCCCTCCACTTGCATCTCCTTCTCAACAGACTCCAAGGCTTCCAGACACTGCACTGTGAGGTTCATGCTCCCTATCGCCCTCTCCTCATCATTGATGTCCACGACTGAAATGTAGCAAGTGAAAAGTGAAAATGTATGGGTTTAACGTCCCAGCAACAGCTAAGGTCATATAGAGACAGGACCACAGTTTAAAGTCTCATCCGACAGCCCAGTGGGATGGTAATACTATGAAAGTATTTTTGATGCCCAAGGCGAGGTTTGAACCCACAACCTCCGGATTGGAAGTCGGGTGTTCTAACCCCTAGGCCACGACACATCCCGGTTGCAAGTGAAACGGTTCACCATCCCAGCAATAGATATGGTCATAATTATGTGGCTGTGACTGGAGAAATGGGGCTTATGGGTTTTTTTACCAATGTAACTCCTGATCACATAGCACACTCCTGTAACCTGATAACGATCAATATTGCTTGTTGCAAGCATGGGCGTTTCATTGACGGAATAGCGAACAGTGCAGATCCTGATCAGACTTTGCGGATGCACAGGCTGATTTCATAAACAATCTATGTCTAGCGCTTGCTGTTGACTAAACTATCAGTTTTAATGTTGACTTTCAATGAGCGAGGAAAAATACAGATATTTGTTTTTGGAATCGTGATACCCCAATAATGGTGGCACAGTGTCACCCCCAACCTCATTGACCTCATTGAAGATCACCCCCCAAACTCATTGACCTCATTGAAGATCACCCCCGCCCCCCAAACACATTGACCTCATTGAAGATCACCCCCCAAACTCATTGACCTCATTGAAGATCACCCCCAAACTCATTGACCTCATAGAAGATCACCCCCCAAACTCATTGACCTCATTGAAGATCACCCCAAACTCATTGAAGATCACCCCCAACCTCATTGAAGATCACTCCCAACCTCATTGACCTCATAGAAGATCCCCCCCCCAACACCCAACATCATTGAAGATCACCCCCCAAACTCATTGAAGATCACCCCCAACCTCATTGAAGATCACCCCCAACCTCATTGAAGATCACCCCCAACCTCATTGAAGATCACCCCCAACCTATTCAGGGTTCATACAGCCATGTCAAAATGAAATTCAAGGACTTTTCAAGGAGTTTTCAAGGAGTATTTATTCATGTTCAAGGAGTGAAGTTATACCAAGTTACACTAAGTTTTGACTCAACGGTGCGGTGTTATGGTAACCATATCCCCCTCTAATTGTATTCAGCATTATGCAATAGCTTTGAAATGGTAAAAATGGATACAAAATGGTAAAAAACATGAAACAGCCAGCCAAAAATAATATCATTTACAAAATATGCGTTTGCACTATCAATTTTGGACAATTCAAGCGCAGTCTTGGACAAATCAAGGAGTTTTTCTCAAAATTTAAGGACTTTTTAAGGACAAAACCCACCAAAATCAAATTCAAGGAGTTTTCAAGGACTCAACCAAAATTCAAGGACTTTTCAAGGCTTGTGGGAACCCTGCTATTGAAGGTCACCCCCCAACCTCATTGAAGATCACCCCCCAACCTCATTGACCTCATAAAAGATCACCCCCCCCCCCCCAACCTCATTGAAGATCACCCCCAACCTCATTGAAGATCAGCCCCCCCCCCCAAACTCATTGAAGATCACCCCCCAACCTCATTGAAGATCATCAATTGAAATTACTGTCTATACTATACCTTATTCTGGTCATTTCCCAGCAACCGATACTCACCGTCTATATCCTGCTCTGTGACGTCCTGTCTGTGGTGCAGGCTGTCGTGAATACCAGGGGTGAAGGTCAAATATTCACTGTCTATATCCTGCTCTGTGATGTCATGTCTGTGTCGCAGGATGTCACGGATACCAGGGGTCAAAGATCAATGTTAAATACTCGCTGTCTATATGCTGGTCTGTGACGTCCTGTCTGTGGCGCAGGTCGTCGTGAATACCAGGGGTCAAGGCCAAATATTCACTGTCTATATACTGCTCTGTGATGTCATGTCTGTGTCGCAGGATGTCACGGATACCAGGGGTCAAAGATCAATGTTAAATACTCACTGTCCATATGCTGGCCTGTGACGTCCTGTCTGTGCCGCAGGATGTCACGGATACCAGGGGTCAAAGGTCAATGTTAAACACTCACTGTCTATATGCTGGTCTGTGACGTTCTATCTGTGGCGCAAGATGTCGCGGATACCAGAGGTCAAGGTCAAATATTCACTGTCTATATCCTGCTCTGTGACGTCCTGTCTGTGTCGCAGGCTGTCGTGGACACCCTAGGTCAAGGCAAAATATTCACCGTCTATTCTGCTTGTGACGTCCTATCTGTGCCGTAGGATGTCGCGGATATCAGGGGTCAAATGTCAATGTCAAATACTCACTGTCTATATCCTGGTCTGTGATGTCCTATCTGTGGCACAGGATGTCGTGGACACCAGGGGTCAATGGTCAAGGTCAAATACTCACTGTCTATATCCTGGTCTGTGATGTCCTATCTTGGCACAGGATGTCGTGGACACCAGGGGTCAATGGTCAAGGTCAAATACTCACTGTCTATATCCTGGTCTGTGACGTCCTGTCTGTGGCGCAGGATGTCGCGGATATTGACGATAGCCACGCCCACATCCTCGCAATCCACATCTTGGTCTTCATCTGGGGGTTCACTCACCAGGGTGAACCGGATCCTACGGGTCAAAGGTCAACGTCATTTGTGGCTGTGACTGGAGAAACTTATTGGATTTTTGACCCGTGTTGCTCCTGATCAAATAGCACACTCCCATAGCCTGATAACGATCTATATTGCTTATTACAAGCATCACAGGCGTTTCTTTGACTGAATGTGACCGAACAGTGCAGATCCTGATCAAACTGGATCTACACTGGTCGTAAAACCCATAAATCCCATTTCTCCAGTCATAGTCACATTTGTGAATCAAAGGTCACGCATGACTGGGAAAATGGGGTTCATGGCCATTGGGATCTCAGACCCAGTTAAGTGTCATTAGTCGAACAGTGCTGTTCAGATTGTGAAACACCTGCAATCAGCATATACAACAAGGGCATCGTTATCATGCTGGCAGCCTTAATAATAAGAAAAAAAATAATTTAATTTTTGCCTTAGGCCAAAAAAAAAAAGAGTTGTGTTTCCGGTAACGGCTCCCAAAATATTCTGGGTCGGTCGGTCGGGTTTTTTTTTTTTTTTTTTAATATGTATGTCCCTCCATGCCTGTATACATCATGTTTTTGTGACAGATGGTTCTAATTCTGTTTAATGTTGTAGATACTCGCGGCTTGTCACGGAAAGGAGCATCTTTGCCCCTTTCCGGTGGCCACAACCGGCGAATTTCGTCGCGACGACGCGAAAATCGGCCATTTCGGCCTGTTGTTGTTGTTTTTGTATGTCTAAACTTCAGCCGCTGACTTTTTCGGCGCTACCGTAGCGATAAAAACCGATTAATCCGAATGATGGTACAGTTTATAAAACACGACGAATTTCATGGGACAAAATATACCGGAATCCGCGAAATTTGTAAGAAAAAAATTTACGGTCGGCACTATTTCACTGCGGTCGGTCGGGTTTCCGGAAACAATACATTTTTTTTTTTTGGCCTTACATACAAGGTGAACATAAGTCCTCAGTGACCTTGACTTGGGTGGTCGGACGTGCGTCATATGCAAAACAAAGCACTATCCATAGACACACATTGTGGCCAAATATTATCAAAATCGGTAAAGCGGTTCATTGTTATTGAAAAATGAAAGGTGATATTAACGCATGCACGTACGTACGCACATACATAATGGACTAATGGCAAATCCTCTCTTGCCTATCGGCGAGGGGATAATGACCAGGTCCTTGGTAAATGGTCAATGTCATTTGTGACAATGACTCGAGAAAAGGGGCTTTGCGACCAGTGTATATCCAGATCAGCCTATGTATCCGCAGTCTGATCAGGATCTTCGCCATTCCATCAATAAACATCGGTCATGCTTCTAACAAGCAATATGGATCATTATCAGGCTACAGGAGCTACACTGGTCCCAAATCCCATAAGCCCCATTTCTTCAGTCACAGCCACATTTAAGATGTCTCTCTAGTGTGTTATCAGATTGGTAACGTTTATTTATAATAAGAATAAATAACCAGAGCTCCAGATAAGGAATTACTAATTGAGTATTTTCACTCCATCATATCTGAAGCAATTGGGTATTTCAATATTTTAATTGGGTAAAATAACATCACACAACTGTTTACACATCAACAGACAGCAATTATTGAATAGTTTGCTTCGAAATGAAAATATGTATTGGCATTCCAAGGAGACAATTACTAATGAAATAACCAAGATGTGTTTTCATGGAAAATAAGAAAAAATATGCTATATTTGTGGTCGGTTTATTGTTTTCTGTAGCATGATAAAGGTACCACAAATTTGTTATTGCTTTTTGATACTGGCTACTTCTGATTTCAATTGGGTTTTTGGCAATTTGAATTGGGTATTTACGCAAATACGCAGCTTATCTGGAGCTCTGATGTATATTTTGGATGAAAGCACATCCAAGTGTGTGTACCAAGAATACATTGTACAGAGATGGAGAAGAAAGTGTGGCATACCGGCCGTTATCTGGATCTGATGGCAGCAGCATGCTGGCCAGGTACTGTCGTCGCGCGTAGTTGTTCTCAAGGTCCACATGGAATGCTGCAACAGAGAGGAAGGTGAACATGTGAACTTCTCAGTATACAGTTATTTCATGATAGTTAACACTTTGTTTTCTCCTCATATTTTACTGTCCACACGATACTTATGAAAATGCTAGTCTGAGAGAAAGTATTCCATTATATATGTATTTTAAATGAATCCAGGTGACACAAGTTTCTGTTCAATTATATAGTGGCAATCAATGGTGGAATGTTACGGAGTCACACAGGGGACGTATAATTCTTTTTTGTTTTTTATTAATTCGTTCCCACAAAATAACAATTTGTTCCCTCATTTTAACAATTCGTTCCCACGAAATAACAATTTGTTCCCACAAATTGTTAATTCGTGGTAACAAATTCTTATATCGTGGGAATGAATTGTTAAAGTGAGGGAATGAATTGTCATTTTGTGGGAACGAATTGTTAATTCGAGGGCATGAATTGTTAAGTCGAGGGAACGAATTGTTAAATTGAGGGAATAAATTGTCATTTTGTGGGAACGAATTGTTAATTCTAGGGCACGAATTGTTAATTCGAGGAACAAATTGTTATATCGTGGGAATGCTGCAACAGAGAGGAAGGTGAGTGAACATGTGAACTTCTCAGTATACAGTTATTTCGTGGGCATACAGGGAACAGTTCAAACAGGTGGTGCTGTCGACGACCCGAGGCACTATTGGCACTATTTTAGGTTGAATTTTTTGATGGCCTGCTCAATCCGCCGTAGCATTATTTTATTCACCGCAATGGGGCTGGATGGAAATACTGTCAAAGACACATGCGTAAATTACATAATTTAAACATACTTGAAATAGTAAAATGTTGTTGTGTTAGATCTCGAGTAAATTATTTAAACATATTCACTTCATCTCGATATTGCTTAACTCGATATACCGGTACCTGCTTTTCTTGATATACATCGGAGGTCCCGGCCAAATTCCCTATATAGATCATGTAATTCGATATAGGAAACATCAATATTTTGGTTATGTCGAGGTGAAAATCGAGTCCCGATAGCATGTTTGCTTCATATTTGTATTCTGATAACTCGATAAGCAAGAATAAGCACCTGGCTCCGCCAAGTCTGATTCAGAGAAATTGAAGGTAAGTTTTCACACGTCTAGAAATCACAAACGCTGCCGCTAAAATGTGTTAAACGTTGCACAAACATGTTAAAGGAATTCACTTAAACCATAATTAACCAATTTATCAATGCGACATCGGATCACTATAACAAGACTGCGTGGCAATCAAGTTAATTGAACTCGACGCCGAATTGATATGACTTGGGCCGAATTTGTTCATGGCAGAGTCTAGGTCCGACATGGTTTGGGGACGAAATGCGGGTTTTTGCATTTTAAGATTGAACTAGATTGGTCAGTAAGCAAGGCTTACAGAATACCCCCCTCGTGGGCCCAGGTACCCCTAAATATGTAAACAAATTCCAAGTGTGTGGGTTTGTGACCTTGACTCTGGGCTTAGGGGGCGCCATGAACGTGAATTTGTCACAGGGTGGTAGAGGTCCATTGGAGCAATGTGTGTGTGAAATGTGAAGCAGATCCGAGCAAGCAAATAGAAGTTATAACCGATTTCTCTGATGTTAAGTTTTGTAAAGAGACTAAGTATGTGACCTTGACCACGAGATCAGCGAGGATTTGACACAGCATGATAGTAGAGCCTTAGAGGAAGGCATGCATGAAATATTAAGAATTTTTTTATGAAAGAAATAGAAGTTATAACATATTTCTCTGATGTTAAGTTTTGTAAAGAGACTAACTATGTCAACCTCTGTTTCTCTGATGTTAAGTTATGCAAAGAGACTAAGTAAGTGACCTTGACCTTGGGATCAGCGGGGGTTGGGCGGTCGTAGATTTGTCACAGCATGATAGTACAATCTTAGAGGAATGCACAAGTAAAATATTAAGACTTTTCAATGAAGGAAATAGAAGTTATAACTTATTTCTCTGATGTTAAATTTTGTAAAGAGACAAAGTATTTGACTTTGACCTTGACCTTGGGACGGACGGACGAACGAACGGACGACCTGACTCCAGTATACCCCCCACAGCTCGTTGCGGGTGGTGGGGGGGGGGGGGTATAATAATAACATCGTCAGAAGAGATGGCGAGCGTTGGCATTTAGATGTAAGGATTATTCATTGATGTGTATTCGGTATGATTTGCAAAACAAATTTGTACCGGAAATAGGTTCATGCATATGCAATATATTTAGTAACAACGCATGCACGTTTCGTTAAAAGAAAGTGCCGATTTATGAAAACCCGAAAGTAAAGTCGGTATTTTTTAAGCGATTCTGTTCGAGAATGGTCGCTAAATTTGATGAATTTGTATCTCGAAGTTCGGATAGGTCAATATATTTTGCTCAGTTCTGTCAACTTCAAGATAACAAGAATTACCCGTATATTTCGATCGAAGCAGTTTCTTTTTCAGAGGACCAATACATTAGATTATCGCTACCATAATGACTCTAAATGTATGGATACCATTTGTTCTGGGAAACCCCTATAACCCCTATAACATAGGTTTCCCAAAACAAATTGTATCCAAATACATTGTTATTGTGATAAATAAGTACAACATACTGACGTAAACATTTGGACATTTCTTTGCAGTTAGAAACCATAAACTAACGTATGTTTCCCAGAATAAACTGTCTGAATATTTAGGGTTTTTACGGTACTAACTTAACTTATTATGGCACGACCTGTGTTTGTGATGGAAAAAATTTGCTTGGGATCAATCCATTAGACTCGGGTTTTTTTTAATAGCGACCCTTGAAATACAGTGGAACCTCTCCAAACCGGCACCCTGGGAGGTCCCCAGGGTGTCCGGTTTGGAGATGTTCCACTGTAAATCAGACATGTTAGCACTCCATGACAGCCTAGTGTATTGCAATCATGAAAAGTCATTGTAATCAGAGATTTATAAACAACAGCGAAACACATCCAAGTTAAACATCCATAGTTTTCCGAGTGTTCGGTTTAGACGGGTTCCACAGTATGATTTTGACTTTTTGAATTTGCAACACAGGTGTCAAATTTGCCATATAAAACCAGCGCTCCAGATAAGGTCCGTATTTGCTTAAATACCCAATTAAAATTGCCTAAAACCCAATTGAAATCAGAAGTAGTGAGTATCAAAAAGCAATGAAAATGTTGTGGTATCTTTATCATGCTACAGAAAACAATAAACAAACCACAAATATAGCATATTTTCTTATTTTCCATGAAAACACATCTTGGTATTACATTAGAATCCAAGGAGACAATTCTAATGAAATACCAAGACATGGTTAAATTTTGAATCAAACTATTCAATAATGGCTGTCTGTTGATGTGTGAACAGTAGTGTGATTGTATTTTACCCAATTCAAATTTTGACCCAATTGCTTCAGAAATGATGGAGTGAAAATACTAAATTACTAATTCCTTATCTGGAGCCCTGTGAGACTATCACTAATCACTTTTACTGAAGTTGAACTGCATGTTGAGGAATGGCCTGGGTTTGGGCAGGCAGAACGGTGTCTAGGACAAATACAATAGCCATAGCCCCAGATATGGTGTGTATTTGGCGTATTTTACTCATTTATTTTAGCAGAATATGCATTGATTGTCAGAACGACGAGTACAAAATACTCACAGCAATGTGAAAATACGCCTTGATGTTCAAATTGTGTAGTGAAAATACTGTAATAAAGTTGAAAATTCAATTATTTGAGCTGCAAAAAGCAAACACTGTTTGCTTTTTGCAGCTCAAATAAGTGAATATTTTATTTTGGTTTTATTATTATCATTTGTTAAATAAGGAAGAAAATCTATAATACATTTGTAGTAGTAAAATATGCATTGAATTTGAAATCTGGGGGTATACTACTCTCAAAACTTATCTGGAGCACTGATCAGCCTACCAGTACTCACTTTTACTGAAGTTGAACTGTATAGTGTGGAATGGCTTGGGTTTGGGCAGGGAGAATGGAGTCTCGGTCTGGGGGGGGTCAATTCCCAGGAACTTGTACTCGACAAACAGCTGGCGGATACTCTCGTTGGTCATCGCTGTGCAGTTTTCCATCAAAGACACGTGTGAGATTGCGATCGTCACCGAGTTGCCCTGGAATCGGAAGTCGAGAAGGTTTTTAACTCTTTGCATGCTGAGAATTTCTGGATTATAAATGGTTAAAAAATATCAGACGGCTATTCATTATATCTTTCTACTGAAATACCAAGACATATTTACAGAGAAATAAGAACTAGACATTATACAGTGCTCCAGTTAAGGTGCTTAATTTGGAGGTAAATTTCTTGTTTCTCCATCAAAAATGGCAAGTTGGGAGTGCTTTAGAATCGTCTCAATGAGACGATTCTAAAGGACTCCCAACTTGCCATTTTTTTATGAAGAAATAACAAAATTTCACCCCAAGTTGGTCAAATTACGCACCTTAACTGGAGCTCTGATTATGTTTGTAAAACATGGATATGCGCCCATGGCATATTGGAGTCTAACTAGAGATTGTGAAAAAAAAAAAAAAAAAAAAAATTGACACAAATTTCAAAGTCATTGAGAATGTCCTACAAACTGTTTGTACCAAAATGGCTAAGTATTTCAGCGAAATTTCGAAGGTAACAAATGTCAACTTCGTGTTAACGGTGGCGCGAGTGTGTGACAACTGTTCAGGTGATTAAAGTGTGCAAGTATTGAAGCAATCCTTCACATAATATTGAAGATATTACACGTTGGAGAAACTCTTACAAACCTTGTGACGTACCAAAATTGCTAAGTATTTCAGCGATATTTCGAAGGTGACAAATGTCAAATTTGTGTTAATAGTGGTGCGAGTGTGTGACAATTGTTCAGGTGATTAAAGTGTGCAAGTATTGAAGCAATCCATCACGTAATATTGAAGATATTACATGTTTGAGAAACTCTTACAAACTTGTTGATGCAAGAAAATGGCCACGTATTTCAGCAACATTTCAAAGGTGACAAAGGTCAAGGTCGTGTTCATGATGGCGCGAGTGTGTGATAAATGTTCAGGTGATTCAAGTATTGAAGCAATCCATCACGTAATATTGAAGATATAACATGTTGGAGAAACTCTTACAAACTTGTTGACGGAACCTCAAGAGCAACGCAATATCGTATAGGGGGCATAATAAAATACTTTGTGGACTCATTTTCCCCGCTACCAGGCGAAGAGTTAAAAGGCGTTGATGGACTGATCTGATGACAGCGATGTAAGGTGCATGCGATGAACACTGAATGCTTTCAAATGAACCATTGTATTGTTAACAAAAACGAAGGTCATATATATAGAGACGGTACCTCGGTTTCAAATCTCATCCGAAAGACCAGTGGGATGGAAATATTTGTCATCCCTATGACAGGGAATGAGCTCTCAACATCTGGTATTGAAGTCCAGTGCGTTAACCTCTAGGCCACAACCCATCCATGTTGTTCAATTGTACAATTAAATATTAACCATTTGAACCCGAAAGCCCGCTATAGCGGTTTATGCAAACAGTGCAGATCCTGATGAGCCGGCTCGTAACGAGCCGTCTCATCAGGATCTGCACCTTTTGAAAGTAATTTTCATATTTTTGAGAACAAAAAACTACCCCTTTTTCATAAATGAAATCGGACAATCAGTTTATCAGACGAATGAAAATGCCTGTTAATTAAACGCATTCATTTGATCCAATTTTGTAACGAACACATCTAAGTCACTCAGGTGCTTGCTGTTTCCATGTCGGTGTGAAGAATATATCGCCAAGGTAAACATTTTAGTAAAATTTGCTGAAAACATTCCTCAACTCTGTCCGCAAGTTGTTTACAACGTCAAAAGTCGCGCGGGGGCTTCCAATCGAGTGCTCCCATTATGTCATTATTGAGTTGTTTTATAAATATAATAAATTCTATAAATACGATGTTTTCCAAGAAGAGAATGGTGATTGTTTTTTCTGCAAAACTACACAATGCTGTTTACACTGGTTTTCAGGCGATAAAATTATGATTTCAACGTGAGAATACAAGTTATAAGATGATTATACATTTGTCCGGATAACTGATTGTCGATGTTAATTTTGGGGCAATCTTACGACTGATGATCAGATCCAATTTTAAATGAGAAAGATGGCACAGTTTACTAAATAGTTTGCATGCGCTGAGAAAACAAGAACCAACGATTGTTCTGTGAAAAGTTTATGCCCGTAGCTGCTATTTTAAGACAAATATCGTAAAAAAAATTCAATTTTTGTCCGATATCTAGAGGATCCCTGTACATGTACTACCAACATTGAGTATTAAGAGTACGTATCCACGGGATGGGTTGTGGCCTAGGGGTTAGAACACCCGACTTTCAATCCGGAGGTTGTGGGTTCAAACCTCGCTAGAGCATGAAAAATAAATACTTTCATAGTATTTCCATCCCTCTGGTCTGTCGGATGAGACTTTAAACTGTGGTCGCGTCTCTATATGACCTTAGCTGTTGGTGGGACGTTAAACCCTTTCACTTCGAGTACGTACCACCTTGGAGCGGCCCTTCTGCCCGCGCCTGGAGGGGCGGGGCGGGACCACGAGGCCCTCGCTGTCCGACTCTATAGGCGGGGTCTCCGACTCCTCCCCCTCTGTGCCCGTGGGTGGGGGGAATGTGTCCTCACGCAGTGTGCTTCGCTGGCTAATAATCTCCTCCGTGATTGACTCTACAATACGGTGAAATGGTTTAGATATAGAGAATACCAAGATAGTGTATTTTGACATGAAGTTTATCCGGCGAGGCTAGGAAGCGCGTAGGAATTTCGAGGCTTGCCAATAATTTGCTACTGTTTCCGAGCCGAGCTGTAGAGAATACATAGAGAATACTAGGCTAGAGCCTTTTGATATCATGTTTATCGGACGAGGCTAGGAAACACGTAGGAATACCTACCGTTTCCAAGCTGAGTCGCAGCGAATACATCGAGAACGCCAGGCGAGTGTATTTTGATATCAAGTTATCGTGATAGACTCTACAATACAGGAGTGAGCGATTACATAACCACTGAAAGGAGAACAAATACTGTAATCTATTATCTTACCTTTAAATCCCTTCATCTCAAAATATCTGATATTGATAATTATTTGGTCATTTGTGGACTACTGGTATTCCATTATTCTAGGATATGGTAATTTTGACATGTAATTGTAAAATACGGCGAAACACTGCAGATCCTGATGAGACGGCTTGTCTGCATTTGCAATGTTTGCGAATGCTGGCTTTATGGTCTGTAGGGTTGAAAAGGTTAACACGTAAACAGCAGGAAAACTAACATCTAAAATGGTTAAGTGACCATACTAGTGTCTTTTGATATCAAGTTTATCTTCTCACGAAAAAAAGGCTCGGAAACGCGTAGGAATTCCAATGCTTGCCGAGGAATTCCTACCGTTTTTGAACGGAGCCTGGGGGCCGTTTCACTAACTTAGTACGACAAAAATGTTCGTAAGTGCAAAATTATGATAGTCTGTAAATTTCAAATTAACAATGTTTTCTTGTAAACAATTATTGGCTTTACATTTATTGAGCATAGGCTGCATATGCAGCCTATGCTCAATAAATGTAAATCCACAAATTGAAATTTCCAGACGATCCTAAATTTGCACTATGCAGCCTATGCTCAATAAATGTAAATCCACCAATTGAAATTTCCAGACGATCCTAAATTTGCACTTACGAACATTTTAGTCGTACGAAGCTTAGTGAAACGGGCCCCAGGTCTGTCTGGCTGACTATCAAGATATAGGAACATGTAAATTGATTTGGCGTAATTTTGCAGTCTCCATTGTTTTACGATGCAATATACAGTGGTGAAAAATAATAAATGTCGCAAACAGTGTACACCCAGATCAGGCTGCACTGACATGCAGGCTGATCTGGGTATATGCTGTTAGCAAACAAAGCATCCAGGCGACACAGACTTACCAGTTTCTGATTCTGGACTCGGTGCATCACCAAACATCGTGTCCGACCGGAGCGTAGTCTTCAGAGTTTCACCCTGTGTGATTAAAAAACAAAGTGTCGAAGGTCACAATATACACTTGAAGTGTAGCCAGTATACAAACTAATTGCAATCCTTATAACAAATTTGAATGCATTAGAACGAATTTGAATGCGTTAGAATGAAATAATTGAAATCGTTAGAACGAATTTGAGTGCGTTAGAACGAATTGGAATGCATTAGAACGAATTGGAATTTGTTAGAACGAAATAACCAAATTGGTCACAACATTTGTTTCTCTTCTCATGTCCCTTCTAAAGCTCCATAATGGCCAGTCCACAATGGGAGAAAACTCACAGAAAACCAATAGGGTACTTCCTCTTGCCATGACAAACATGTGTACCAACGTTGGTTATGATCCGTCATGTAGAAAACTCTAGTTATTGTGCGGACAAGGATACAGAGTGCGAAAATTAATAACAAGAGCTCCGCGGAGCAAGATGTCCTGCCTGGCGCAGTTTGATAGTACATAAGGAGCTTGGGGTTAGTGAGCACCATGGGCTTTCTGTAGAATGATGCGAGATGTTGTTAAAATACACCTATGAAATATTTAAGCATTCAATTGAGGGAAAGAGAAGTTATAATGAAGTGTAAAGTTTTTGAAACAAAACATTGTCGAAGTCCTTGACCTTGGGGTTAGCGGGCACCATACAGTTTATGTAGAATGATGCAGGATGATGTTACAAATGCACCTATGAAATATTAAAGCATTCCATCAATGGAAACAGAAGCTATTTCAGATTAACAGACGGACGAACAGACAACTTTTGCATCCCTATATCCCCTTATCGCTATGCGAGGGGATAATAAACTGAAACCAAAACACTTATTTTCCAACAAACACAACTAAACACAAACAAGAATGCCGCCAACAACATGTATCTCCTGGCACCGAAGCTAAATTTCTATACTAGACATTTTTGAAGTCTGTGACCTTGACCTTGGGACATCATGAACTTTCTGCAGATGATGTGGAATGTTCTAACAAATGCATGCATGAAATATTAAAACATTCCATCAAGGGGAAAAAGAAGTTACAATAAATTTAATTTTTTAAAACTGAGCATTTTCTAAGCCTGTGACCTTGACCTTGGGGTTAGCGGGCACCATGGGCTTTCTGTAGAATCATGCCGGATGTTGCTATAATTTACACCTAAGAAGTATTAAAGCATTCCATCAAGGGAAACAGAAGTTGTAATAAATTAAACCGAGCGTTAAGCCTGTGACCTTGACCTTTGGGGTTAGCGGGCATCAAGGGCTTTCTGTAGAATGTTGCGGGATGTTGTTTCAAATGCATGTATGGAATATTAAAGAAGTTACAACGAATTAACCTGATTGTTAAGTTTTAGAAACATAGCCAAACGCAAAAACTTAACGTTGAATGCATGTGAAAAGTAGGTCAATGAACCATGAAAACTAGGTCAAGGTCACATGGCCTCCCTATGTGTGAGATGGTTACACCACAGTGTTGATGTATACTAAGTATGGAGGTCGTATGACTTATAGTTGTCTGGAAACTGAGCTAAACGCAAAAACTTAACATGAAATGTTGATGCCGTCGCCTACGCCGTCGCCTACGCAGATGGAAAGGCTATGCATATGTCCCGCTTCTGCTAAAGCAGGCGGGACAAAAATGGCCACCAACGGGAGATAAGTCATCAACTATTTTGAAAAACAATAGGGTTCATCGTCTTGCCTTGATAAACATGTATAACGCATTTGGTTACGATCCGTCAAGTAGAACTCGAGTTATTGCGTGG
This sequence comes from Conchocele bisecta, assembly GCA_029237695.1. Classification (NCBI taxonomy): domain Eukaryota; kingdom Metazoa; phylum Mollusca; class Bivalvia; order Lucinida; family Thyasiridae; genus Conchocele; species Conchocele bisecta. The sequence goes on along the minus strand of CM055265.1, from coordinate 76,162,678 downwards.
ACAAGTGCGAAAATTGAAAATGGCCGCCAAGAGGAGACAAGTCATCCAAAATTTTAACAAGAAACGAGGCAAAGCCACGAAGGCCAGGTTTTTTCCAAGCATAGACACTTGGATAACATAATTATACCCACTTTTTGTAGACTAGATGGCCGTGGCCTGCATGTCGCGCCTTGGGGCGAGGCATGGACACTAAAAAAATAGATATAGTAGATGGAAAAACTTTAACCAAAAAACTTTAACCGGACACACGGACGAACGGATGGACGTATGCCAAAATGTCGACGATATCGTGCTTTCCGCAAGCAGGTGTGACAATGATGATAAACACCCATGTGAAGTATCAACGTATTGGGTGAAGCAGTTGCAGAGATATAGTACACAAAAAATTTAAAGTAATTTGAACTTGACATAGGGCACAGGATCGCGCTTTCCGCAAGCAGGTGCGACAATGATGATAAACACCCATGTGAAGTATGAAGGTATTGGGTGAAGCAGTTGCAGAGATATAGTACACGAAAAGACTTTAACAAAAAAAATCAAAGTAATTTGACCTTGACATTGGGCACAGGATCGCGCTTTCCGCAAGCAGGTGCGACAATGATGATAAACACCCATGTGAAGTATGAAGGAATTGGGTGAAGCAGTTGCAGAGATATAGTACACAAAAAAAACTTTAACAAAAAAATCAAAGTAATTTGACCTTGACATTGGGCACAGGATCGCGCTTTCCGCAAGCAGGTGCGACAATGATGATAAACACCCATGTGAAGTATCAAGGTATTGGGTGAAGCAGTTGCAGAGATATAGTACACGAAAAAACTTTAACAAAAAAAATCAAAGTAATTTTGACCTTGACATTGGGCACAGGATCGCGCTTTCCGCAAGCAGGTGCGACAATGATGATAAACACCCATGTGAAGTATCAAGGTATTGGGTGAAGCAGTTGCAGAGATATAGTACACGAAAAAACTTTAACAAAAAAATTCAAAGTAATTTGACCTTGACATTGGGCACAGGATCGCGCTTTCCGCAAGCAGGTGCGACAATGATGATAAACACCCATGTGAAGTATCAAGGTATTGGGTGAAGAAGTTGCAGAGATATAGTACACGAAAAAACTTTAACAAAAAAATTCAAAGTAATTTGACCTTGACATTGGGCACAGGATCGCGCTTTCCGCAAGCAGGTGCGACAATGATGATAAACACCCATGTGAAGTATCAAGGTATTGGGTGAAGCAGTTGCAGAGATATAGTACACAAAAAAACTTTAACAAAAAAATTCAAAGTAATTTGACCTTGACATTGGGCACAGGATCGCGCTTTCCGCAAGCAGGTGCGACAATGATGATAAACACCCATGTGAAGTATCAAGGTATTGGGTGAAGCAGTTGCAGAGATATAGTACACGAAAAAACTTTAACAAAAAAAATCAAAGTAATTTGACCTTGACATTGGGCACAGGATCGCGCTTTCCGCAAGCAGGTGCGACAATGATGATAAACACCCAGTGAAGTATCAAGGTATTGGGTGAAGCAGTTGCAGAAATATAGTACACGAAAAAACTTTAACAAAAAAATTCAAAGTAATTTGACCTTGACATTGGGCACAGGGGCCGCACGGTTCGGGGTTAGAATGAAAATATGGATGATGATAAACACCCATGTGAAGTTTCAAGGTAATGGGCGAAGCAGTTGCAGAGATATAGTATAACAAAAAAGTTTTAACCAAAAAACTTTAACCAGACGTAAGTTAAAAAGTTAACGTTGAAAATGGCTAAGTCAATTACGTAGAAATAATAGGTGAAGGTAAAAAAATGGTCACATGTTGGATAGTTGTATGTGGTAGGCACCCCTTGGTTATGAAGCTGTGAAAGTTTGGTGGTCCTAGGTGGTACAGTACCAAAGAAATGGACTTAAACACGAAAACTTAACATTGTAAACGCGAAAACTTAACATTGAAAATGGCTAAGTCGACTGCGCGGAAAAAATGGGTGAAGTTAAAAAAAAAAGTAACATGTTGGATAGTGATATGTGGTGGGCACCTCTTGATTATGAAGCTGTGAAAGTTTGGTGGTCCTAGGTGGTACAGTACCAAAGAAACGGACTTAAACACGAAAACTTAACATTGTAAACGCGAAAACTTAACATTGAAAATGGCTAAGTCGACTACGCGGAAAAAATGGGTCAAGATAAAAAAAAAGTAACATGTTGGATAGTGATATGTGGTGGGCACCCATTGATTATGAAGTTGTGAAAGTTTGGTGGTCCTAGGTGGTACAGTAACAAAGAAATGGACTCAAACACGAAAACTTAACATTGATTGTGGACGCCGCCCGCCGCCCGCCCCCCGCCCGCCCGCCCGCCCGGCTTTCGCCAATCCAATAGCCTGGATTTTTTTTTCAACAAAACCTGGCTAAAAATGAATAGGGTTCTTCGTCTCGCTGTCATAAACATGTATTATATACCAAATTTGGTTACGATCCGTCAAGTAGAACTCTAGTTATGGCATGGACAAGCTCCGACCGCCCGTACCAGGAATTATCATGAAAATTTCCTCCCTCAAACAAAGACACGATTGCCAGAAAATCGACAGTAAAAGTTGTGTCGAGCATTACCTAACTTGCAGAGCTCCAGTTAATGTGCATAATTTGATCAACTTTGAGGAGACTTTCGTTACTTCTTCGCCAAAATTTACAAGTTGTGAGTGCTTTGATTCTAAAGCAATCCCAATTTGCCATTTTTTGTGAAGAAATAAGAAAAATACCCGGAAAATTTGGTCCAATTACGCACTGGAGCTCTGACTTGGTTATGAAACCATATACCATGCCTGTGACACTGCTGCTGTCTGCACCTCAATGTACTTACCAATGGCTGTTCTGACTCTCTGGAACCTGGAATTAAAATCACACGTGTATGAATGGTGAAAATAACAGCCAACAAATGAGCATTTTTCTTATTTCTATCTGTAAATAGGTCTTGGAATTTCATTACAATCGAGTCCTTAATGAAATTCCAAGACATATTCATGATATTTACAGGGAGAAATAAAAGAAAATAAATTGTTGTCTGCTATGTTTTGAACTATTTATAGCCCACTAGTTTCCCAGCATGCAGTCACAGTATTGGATAAAAATGTTGTCATCTGCTGTTGTTTTTTTAATTCAACACAAACATTATTTTCAAATGAGACAAAATTGAAATATAAAAGAAACAGCAGACGACATACATGTACTTGTTTCCATCCTTTTTAGTCTCGGTCTCGATAGATCAATGAATTGACAAAGAATGACAACATATGAAATTATGACGAGCTGTCATCCTGCACTGCAAGCTTACATCTGGTAATGATCTATACTGTTTGTATGTAAGAAGTATGATCTTAATTTTTGGCAATATATTAAAAATAGTTCTCTCGTGACGGTGTTTCTTTAATTCTGGTGTCATTGTGGTATGAATATTTACAGAAAAAAATATACATGTATATTCAGTGCTGAAATTAGAATTAACCTAATTTTGTGCCAGGTCCTCACCACACCAGAGTCACTTATCCCACTCTATAAATGCAATAGGATTAGTACTAATCTTACTACTTGTATAATGGGTTATAACCTGATTCAACTCTCAAATAACAAGAAATCTTAACTCTTTGCATGCTGGGAAACTTGTGGACTATAAATAGTTCAAAAATAGCGGACAAAAATCATCATATTTTCTTTTATTTCTCCTTGTAAATATCATGATATATGTCTTGGAATTTCATTAGAATCGAGTCCTAAGGACTCAATTATAATGAAATTCCAAGACATATTTACAGAGAGAAATAAAACATATACTCCTAATTTGTTTGACGGATATTTTCACCGCTAGCATGCAAAGAGTTAAAATGTACCTGAGGGATAAACCAGGACCATTCACATAGGATAAAGACAAACTGACATAAAATTAAGACGAATCGACTTAAGATAAAGATGAATTGACATTAGATAAATAACATAAAGATGAATTCACATAAGATAAAGACGAACAAGTTCTCACAACAATAGTTACAGCCCTTACCCAAGTATTCCAATAATACAGCAGTTTAACAGCAATGGCGATAAGTATACAGGTATATGTACATTGGTCTGACCAATAATCATGCGGTATATATACATATTTGCACAATGTACGAAAAGAAAACTCCGATAGAAAGAGAGAGTAAAGGTAGTGAGAGAGGAGATTGGGAGAAAGAATGAAAGAGTTATGTGTCACAATGTACATATAATATATAACCTAATTCATCGATAGATGTGTACTGCTTTCAGTGTTCGTTATTATCAGGTGGTAGTGGATGATGTTGGCAAATGGAAAGCATCTGACAGAGCTTGCGTCCCAGGCATTCACCAATTGTGTTACTCAAATCTTTTCGTAGTTTTAATATAAACTTGAACAGCTTTAAAAATAACAGTATTGCACTCATTATTTTCTTCAGGTATGCCATGCAAAAGTACCGGTATATGCGCATTTAGAGAATAAAATTGTCGAAGTGACTGGCATAAAATTAGACGCTGCGCATGATATTTATTACATTCAAAGAAGTAATGTTCAGCATCCTCTACAACTTCACTACATTCGCAGTAGGGAGTTTCTCTGATATGGTTATTGCAAAGATCACAATTAAGACTGCTACATTTATATTGAATTCTTGCATGCATAACTAACAACAATCGATCTCCCTCTAAATAGTATGGTGCAAAATTATATTGAGTATATAGTTGTTGGGCACTTGTTGAAGTGTCTAAGACTATCTACATTTCTCAGCAACGGGTCAGTTTCATTCCAGAGTTGTACCGAAGATGGTATAAACAATTGTTTGCATACTTCCATTCGTGTAGTGGGGACATTTAAATCAAATTGATTTCTAAGATTGTAACAAGATATATTATTAACAGTGGGTGGAATCAGGTTAGAAATATAACTAGGTACTTGATTATTGTTGGCTTTGTACATGATCGAAAGCTTTTGAATACTACGTGGAACAGATAGAAGTTGCCATCCAACTTCTTGCCTTAAGTTGTCGAGTGATACTGACCGTGTTAATGCTGTTACTATTCTCGCGGCTTCATTCTGAATTTTTTCCAACAAATCCTTTTCACTCGTATAAGATATATATATTTGGTTTAAAGACTGTCTGCTTATCTTAAATTTTAGGTTACACATTATTCTCCCAATACTCTCGCAGTCAAATTAATTATATGTTGTATATGTGTATGCCATTTTCCGTTATTGCTCAGTGTTAAACCAAGATGCTTATGATCGTCAACAAAGGTTATGGACTTGTTCTGAAAGATTAAGTTTAAGGGTCGATCAAGTTGTCTTAATGTTAGAAGTATCGCTTCAGTCTTGTTTGGATTGAAACTAACCAACCATTGTTTAGCCCAATCAGAAATAATTAGCAGGTTATGGTTTATTATGCCTTCTAGATCATCAACATTTGTTGAGGAAAAGGACAGAGAGCTGTCGTCAGCAAATAATCGAACAATACTTAAGAGAAGGTCAGTTATGTCGTTGACATATATTAGAAATAGTAATGGGCCGAGTACCGAACCTTGCGGTACGCCAGCAGTAATTAATTTGGTATCTGAGGTTGTCGACCGTATTGATACGGACTGTTTTCTATTCGATAAGTAGTTTTCGATCCTGTGTAAAATACAACCATTTAATCCATTTTGCCTTAGCTTAAATATTAACCCCTTATGCCATACTCTATCAAAGGCTTTAGAAATATCACAAAACACTATACATTTGTACATGTAGATTGTCGTTCATCAAATGCCTGACATATTTGATGGTGAATGTCTATAAGTTGATATACTGTTGAGTGGCCTGGTAAAAAACCAGATTGCCTGTTATAAATCAATTGTTGTGAGTGCAAGTGATTATAAATATGTTTAAACATTATTCTCTCCATTACCTTACCTAGACAGCTTAATAACGATATCGTGCGATAATTTGAAAGCGTCTGTGGACACCCCTTTTTAAATAGAGGAATTACACTTGCTAAGTTCCACGCCATCGGAAATTGACATTCATTGACAGATCTATTGCAATAAAGAGGATCGCCAGAGGTTTTGAGACAGATGTAATAGTTCCTTTTAACATTCTATGACTAATTAGATCGTATCCACAATTTTTTATTATATCTCTAAACTCAGATTAATTTATATTAATCGTATCAAGAACTTGGTTAGTTTTTAATTCAATCAGTCCAATCAGTATTAAGCATGAGCACGTTACATTTAGCAAAGTCTGCACTTTTATAATTCCATACAGTTCGTTTATATGAATTATTATATTTCAGCTGGTATGATGACACATGTAGCCTTATGATCACCTATGTTGGCGAAACAGATAATACATCGCTTTTGAGAATGATCTGATCTTGGTTAACAAGAATTGGATATAGTAAGGTTGAAGTAGTAGCTGTTTCCCGGGTTGCGGATGTAATTATGTTTCTCAATGAATTCATAATCATTACATCTTTTCATTTGTGGTAAATACATTTAATTGATCTTCATTTACATCGCCAACAATAATGATATTATTTGTTATATCGGATACCAATTCTAGATTGCGATTAAGTAATTCCCAAAATTCGATATTTGACGACGGGGGTCGGTAAATCGTGCCAATCAAGAACGTTTTACGGTTTGTCTTAACTTGAATCCAGATGGTTTCATCACAAAATATTTCTAAATTTTGCATTCTTTCTGCTAATAAGTGGTCTGCGACATATACTAATATACCCTCAGAATGTGGCGATTTGTCCTTTCGGAATGGTAAGCCATATCCATTCAGTTGTAAATTGCTTGTGTCTATAGCGCTTGATAAGTATGTTTCTGTAAAACATAGAATATCAAAGTCTGTAAAAGTGTCCTCGATATAACTTGACCTTATTGCGAATACTTCTAATATTTAAATGTAAAATTGAGAAAGATCCAATCTCATTTTCAGGCCCTGGGTTTCTTTCAACATCACCAGCCAGCAGTAGCAAAATCAAAGATATTATTGCTAGACAAATATTGAGGTTAAATAGTAATCTGTATGTTAGTATATATTGTAAACAGAAGCAATATTGACCGTGTGCTACAATTAAAATTACCTGTAGCAGCCCTCCAGGAAGTTAAATCATTACCCATTCGGCTTATTAATTAAATCAGCGAGGTGAAGAGCTGCCATAGGTATCAACAATGACAACCTCATCCAACAACACCAGATAATATATATGTTCATAAATCTTCTCAACATAGTGCATGTACCTATAATAGTGACATTCAAACAGCAAAGACGTTTGACTGAGAGAAAGAAGATAGAGCGAGTGAAAAACAAAAAGAATAGTAGAAAAACAACAAGATGATACTGAAGCTGGTAGGAACACGTACATGTAACATACAAATACATCTTCCTAACATGTGGTGCAGAACGGTGATCAGGTTTTTGTGGCGGGATGGATAGGAGTGAACTATTCTCACATCAAATATCAACTGCAAAGTATCGTGTGTTAGTTACAAATCATTTAACAAACACTGTAGACCCCGATCAGACCACATGCCAGCGAAATGGCTCATGCATTTAATCCAGTGACATAATGCTTTCTTTATTGTTATAATAATACATACATAAAAAAACACTCACACGTGTCATTGGGAAAAGCGATCTACTTTTATGTATTGACCACAATTATGTCACAGTACATTGTGTAGTATGTATTATGAAAAAGATTCACATTCCGCTATAAATATAAACTTACATGCAACTCAAAGAGTATGAAGTGATACGGCAGAATATCGATTACATGAGTGACCATTACATAATGTGCAACCCGTGCAGATCCGGACCAGCCTAGGCACAGCTATACAGTCTGATCAGGGTATCCTTTGCTATCCACTACGAAAACATGTAGAATCATCCTATTATAAATTAGTATACCATGACATGGTAGAATGTATCAACTGGGTGAGTGAACAGCACAGTTCTACAACCAATGTATATCCATCCAGACCAGCCTGCACACGAACGTATATTCTGATCAGTGTATACTGCATTAGTTACTATGTGATAATGTCGGATCAGGTTCTTATACATTACGATGACATGATGTGCGAAAAGATATCGACTGATTTCAATAACCGCTCAGAATATAACCAACGTAGGCACAGACAAGCCTACACCGAAGTATGCAATAGTTTTGCAATAGCTATATATAGTTTTGAATCATCTGAGTACAGCTTGAAATTGTAAAACGTGTGACTGCATGATTGAATCGTATATATACAAGTATATATACAAGTTGTTTACAACGTCAATAGTCGCCCGGGGGCTTTCAATCAAGTGCGCCCATTACATCATATCAGAGCTGTTCTATAAATACAATAAATTCTATAAATACAATGTTTTCCAAGAAGCGAATGGTGATTGTTTTTTTCTGCACAAGTACACAATGTTTACACTGGTTTTCAGGCGATAAAATTATGATTTTAAGGTGAGAATACAAGTTATAAGCCGATTATACATTTGTCCGGATAACTGATTGTCGATGTTAATTTTGAGGCAATCTTACGACTGATGATCTGATCCAATTTTAAGTGAGAAAGATGGCACAGTTTGCTAAATAGTTTACATGCGTTGAGAAAGCAAGAACCGACGATTGTTCTGTGAAAATTGTATGCCTGAGGCTGCTATTTTAAGAAAAATATCGTTAAAAAAATGCCATTTTTGTCTGATAATATGGAGGATCCCTGTACATGATTTACAACCAGTGTATACCGAGACCAGCGTAGACACAAATGTATAATCTGATATCGGTATACTCTGTTTGTTACTCCTTAAAACGGAACATCAGCCAAGTTTTATCTTAGTATGATGTGACATGACAGAACAAGGTATTTTGATTAGGAGCTACACTGGTCACAAATAAGCCCCATTTCTCCAGTCATTGCCAAATGTCTTGAATACTATCTCATAGTCTGACCTACTCTCTGTGTCATGAAATCTGCCCAAATGTTATGGCTACATACACAATGCAAACACACTAGTTTTTGATAATATTACATTTTATTGAAGATTTTATTAACATGGGGAAGACTTTATTAACATGGGGAATTTTTTTTTATAATTTCAGAAATAGTGACAGATTTTCAAAATCTAACTTTAGTTTTCTTAGTTCATTTCCAAGCTATCTAGCCAGGTTTCAGGGTCAATTTCCAATTATTTTGTTTGACTCCTCTTGCACATGTTAAATTCCCATAGAGTAATCATTTTTCGTAATAAAATCAATACTTGACAAAATTTAACAAAATAAAATGAAGGCTCATTTTTAAATTTTGCTAAATTCAATATTGTTGAAAAAAATAGTGTTTTTGCTTTGCTTATATAAGTGTAAAATTTGGGCAGGTTTCATGAAACAGACAGTAGACCAGCGGTTTTGTATGAATAAAGACTTATGTATAACCTGTCTTATTCAGAAAAGACATTGGCTTGATAATTTATTCATAGCTTCTAAGAAGTGACGACAACATATTTCACATACGATACACTACAAAAGGTTTCTAACTACAAATGTATACTGGACAATATGTAACCCAGAGCTCCAGATAAGGCGCGTATTTGAGTAAATACCCAATCAAAATTGCCAAAAACCCAATTGAAATCAGAAGTAGTGAGTATCAAAAAGCAATGAAAAATTTGTGGTATCTTTATCATGCTACAGAAAACAATAAACAAACCACAAATATAGCATATTTTCTTATTTTTCCATGAAAACACATCTTGGTATTTCATTAGAATTGTCTCCCCAAGGAGACAATTTTAATGAAATACCAAGATGTGTTTTCATTTAGAAGCAAATTATTCAATAAGTGCGGTCTGCTGATGTGTAAACAGTATTGGTAGTGTGATTCTATTTTACACAATTAAAGTTTTGAAATACCCAATTGCTTCAGAAATGATGAAGTGACACTATTCAATTACTCATTCCTTATCTGGAGCCCTGTAACCAATGCAGTCACTTTCACAAGCTGTAACATTCCGCTATTACATGCAGTACTGTAATAATCCTAAATATTCCGACATATTTTTAAAAAAATGGCCGCAGCCCACATGTCGAGCCCGCCGAGGCATTTGATGGTATTTTTAAAAACTTTAACACAGATTTCGGACGCACGCACGGACGCTCGGACGCACGCACGCACGCACGCACGCACGCACGCACACACACACAACGCGCGCGCGCACGCAGCACGCACGCACGCACGCACGCACGCAACGCACGCACGCACGCACGCACGCACGCACGCACGCACGCACGCACGCACGCACGCACGCACGCACGCACGCACGCACGCACGCACGCACGCACGCACGCACGCACGCACGCACGCAGCACGCACGCACGCACGCACGCACGCACGCACGCACGCACGCACGCACGCACGCACGCCCAGACGTCATTGTGATCACTATGTCTTGCTTTCCGCAAGCGGGCTCGACAAAAAATGGTTTCACCATAACAGTGAGCGTGCCAAAATCTAATCACAATAACAATGTATTTGGATACAATTTGTTTTGGGAAACCCCTATTTAATAGGGGTTTCCCACAACAAATTGTGTCCAAATATATAGGGTTAATACAGTATATCATGCAATATCAAGTATAACTAGACAATGTGTTCATAGAACACGGATGCCCCACCTATCACTTTGATAGTAAACAAAACAAGCTCGAGCAAAAACTTTAACCAAGAGAAATAACCATGTTAATATTGCAATTGTAGGTCAAGGTCACACAAAGGTCATTTGATTCCCAGTGGGTTGCGGTGCATATCACTGGCTGGTGATATCGGACATGTATGGTGGCTGTGTGCCTAATACTATTGAAGATACAAGCTCAAACAAAAACTTTAACCTTGAAACAGACAGGACAGACAGACAGATGGACAAGGGTAACACTAAATGACCCATCCACTATCATGGTGTTGCATAAACATTTAGCTACATTTTTAAATGTGCATGCACAAATTGTATGTTGCATACATATACAAGCACAGGTAGGTACATTCATGAAACTACACACAATACAAGTTGCATGCATCTACAATTTGAAGCACCGACATAAATTCTTATTGATAAGTTTATAATAATATGCTCGAGGTATGCGCTACAGTGGAACCTCTCTAAACCGGACACCAAAAAAAACAACAGCTGTGATCTTATTGTTGATGAGTTTCTTGGTCATTTATCTCCGGTGATACTGTCTGTTCGTGACTGCATAGCACACAGCTATGGCTGAGAATGATCAAATGCCTGATTTACAGTGAAACCTCTCTAAGCCGGACACCCTGGGGACTCCAGGGTGTCCGGTTTAGAGAGTTTCACTGTATGTGTTAATTGTATACGCCATAACACGGTTATCGGTTGTATATATGTGCTCTACATGTTATCATAAGTACATTCTATTAAGTTAAGAAACAATTATTTTGTATTGATGTAAATAGTATTTAACCCTTTCAACACTACAGACCGTGGGCTCTAAACTTCGTACGACTAAAATCTTCGTAAGTGCAAATTTAGGATCGTCTGGATTTAATGGATTTACATTTTATTGAGCATAGGCTGCATATGCATCCTATGCTCAATAAATGTAAATCCAATCATTGTTTACAAGAAAACATCGTTAATGTGAAATTCACACAGACTATTATAATTTTGCACTTACGAACATTTTAGTCGTAATAAGTTTAATGAAACGGCCCCCGTATTCCCAATGTTTACAAACAGTGTTGATCCAGATCGGCTCGTAACGAGCCGTCTCATCCTGATCTGCACTGTGGGTATTTTCAGATATTTTACAAAAACTCGCCTTAACCCTTTCAACTCCACAGGCCTGTATAGTGGTATTGGCAAATAGTGTAGATCCAGATGAGCTGGCGCGTGACGAGCCGATTGGGTGCCAAATTAACATATCAAAATCTATTCCAGTTACCTAGGGGTGGAAGGGGTGGAAGGGTTAAAGTTTTCTGATTAATGGAACAGTTCAGAAGTCTACATGCAAGTCTATAATACATGGCTGTGACTGGAGAAATGGGGCTTATGGAATTTGTAACCAGTGTAGATCCCGATTTAATAGCTCACTCCTGTAGCCTGATAACGATCTATATCACTTGTTAGAATCAAGACATGTGTTTCATTGATGGAAAGGAGAACAGTGCAGATCCTGATCAGATTGTACGTGTGCACATGCTGATTTGGATCTACACTGGTCGCAAAATCCATAAGCCCCATTTCTCCAGTCACAGCCACATATCAGTTACTTATGGGGCAAAAGTGTCAACTGCAATATTTATCTTAACCCTGAAAGGGCGGGAACCGAAAACTGTCGTCTGCTGTTGTTTCATATCTTTGTCTTCTTCCATAAAAATATGGTTTGACAGCACTTTAGAATCATTTCCACTGGAAATGATTCTAAACTGCTGGCAGACCATGTTTTTGATGAGAAATATAACCATGTTATTGATGAGAAATATGGAAAATCTAAAAATCAGCAGACGACAAAGTTTAATTCAGCATTGTAAGGGTTAATCAACAACACTGACAGTAATGCCATTATATAGCTAAATAGGACATTCATTGAATCACAGTTACGAGTCTTCTGAGTGATAACCTGCTATTCGGATGTGGTGCACTGAATCAGGTAAGAAAAATCCTTCAATTAGACAATACTTTATTTAATATCTCAGCAACTACTGATGCGATTTTGCCGCGATAAAGTGCAGATAACCTGGAAAAATGAATAGCAACACATGTCAATGTCCCCCGTCCTCGTGCATTCAGCTATTTATGTAAAAAAGAAAATCGAGAAAACTCACACTTTGCTGGAAATAAGGAAATATGGTGTTTTCCGGATTGGCGAATGTACAGTATTAGGTGCATGTCAACGCTACTCTATCAGGGCCTGTGAGTGTTTGTGCATCTCGTTTGATGGTTATAAACTTCATTTTCTACAGAATTCGGGGCATATTTTAGATCCGAGCGCATCCCATCTTTCCTTATTTCCAGAAAAATGTAGGTTTTCTCGAAATAAATCATAAACGTCTAAATCTATGAGGACGGGGACATCTGCAGGTGTTGCTATTAAATTTGCCAGAGTATGTGCGCTTTATTGCATCAAAAATGCTTCAGTAGTTGCCGAGATGTTAAATAAAGTATGATCTGAAGTGAAGGATTTTTTCATACCAGATTCAGTGCACCCCATCCAAATAGCAGGTGCCAGTGACATACTATACCCACCGTGATTAATATATACAATGAATGTCTACATGTAATATATATAATATCAATGTGTCATCAATAATATTTTTATAATCACAATAAAATTACCATAAACATAAAGACAGTCACATATACAAAGCATATAAATAATAGCAACATGCACATACAAATGTAGTATAATCAGGCCCGTACGACGGGTGCGACGGGTGCGTATGCACCCCCCTTAACCCGTTCAACACCACAGGCCTGTATAGTGGTATTGGCAAAAAGTGTAGATCCAGATGAGCCGTCTCATCAGGATCTGCACTTTTTGCAAGTAATTTTCATAATTTTGAGAACAAAAACACCTCATGTTCATAAATGGACTGGTCTGAAAATCATTTTGTGATGATCGGAATGGGTTGCAAAATTAACATATCAAAATCACAGTTATTTAGGGGTGAAATGGTTAATCTGCCAGTCCGTCAGTCCGTGAATGTGCAAAAAAACAATGTTTAACCCTTCGCACCGTCGATAACGCACCCCCCTAAATTAATTCCTGCGTACGGGCCTGATAATGTAAATGTAAATTTCAAGAGTTCTTGTTGGAGTTTTTTCTTCGCATAAAATCCAGCAGAAAGCACATGTAGAGATCTTCTCAAAGCAAGATAGGAGATCTTCTCAAAGCAAGATAGGAGATCTTCTCGAAGCAAGATAGGAAAACAAATAACCATGAGATGATTCGTCAAGAGTTTAGAAGATATAGAGCGGAAACAGACTTTCCGACTGAGCAACCAGTGGAAATGATTATAAAGTGCTGTTAACCATAATACAACATCTGAACATTTTTTAGTCCCGCAATCTAATAAAACAAATTGTTTCATGGCTGCCGTTGTTTGACACCGCTCACAGCCGTGTTCAAATGTGCTGTTTGACCTCGGCTGTAGACAAAGCCAACTCGTGTCTCATGACATTACTAGAACGCACCATTATGTAACCAGACAAGTTCACAACGGTCGCACTGAAATTTTGAAATTGATGCGGCTGCATCACACGACGTGTACTGCAGCCCCAGAATATGTATGTGTAAATCAGTTGTTTGAATGGAGCAGATTATCAAAGTACCGAAAGTACTGCATATATGCTCAAATTACACTATATTTCCGACGGAAATGTAACAATACGGCCTTGGGGTTCAAACAGTTCCCTCGTGCCACGGCAAACAGTTACCCACGGTTGGACATTGTCAAACCTTATACCGGTATTCATGTACAGCTGACAGGCCACACAGTAAAACCAGGCCACACATTTTGCCTGGTACTTAGCTGCACATTGACCAAATACACACCGACTAATCAGAAATTGCTGTATCAAACATTGCAGTTGATAAACTGTATAAGTCAATTCGGACATGAAAACTACTCTGCCCTCCCAAGTCAAACTGCAGTATCTGTTAAACTGCAGTATCTGCACTATGATGCTATGCTGACCCTGTGCAATCATCCCCACCTATAATAGATTGCACAGGGTCAGCATAGCATCATAGTGCAGATACTGCAGTTTAACAGATACTGCAGTATAACAGATAGTGCAGTTTGACTTGGGAGGGCAGTATACTGTCGCGGACATTTCATTGGTTGAATGCCATCTCAATGACGTTACCCAATGACATCAGTGTAATAATGCAATTGATTGTTTGACTTTCTCGACCAATGAAAGAACAGCATTTTGTCTCAATTAATCGGATATAGCAGTGCTTTCTCCAATATCTATTAAATTAATCATTAAATGTTTTAATACGTACAAAGTTATATTTATTATTTGCAGTAAAGTAGTCAATCGGAGTAAGTGTTGTGGAGAGTTAAGTGCGTAAGTTTTAGATAAGGATAGGATGTCACACAGACAGAACTAAACATCTACAGTGGCAAGGGAAGGCTCCGATAAGTGCTATACCTCTACGACTCCCCCTGCGGCTGCCATGGCCACTAGCTTGGCTGCGCACTGAGCCAGCCCGTGAGCTGGCGTGACTACGCACAGACCCGCGATCAGATTCTATCTCGTCCATGATCTCTTTCTCATCCAGATAACTATGTCCCAATGGCGCTAAAATTTACACGTGTCTTTCTGGGTAAATATATCTTGATTGTCTGGTCAGTACAAGTATTGATCTATCTATTAGTGTGACTGAATGAGTTAAACCAGATGGCCGCGGCCCGCATGTCAAGCCCGAGGCATTTGATGGTCTCAGAGTGTATTTTCGGGTTTACTTTGAGGGAGTAATCATTTATTTTTCCCAAAATGCATTATTTCATATAGAACTAACCACTGCATATATTTGATGATTAAAAGTATGCAGAATTATTATACTGAATTTATTACATTATCACAGCCATTTTGGCTGTGATAATGTACTAAATTCAGTATAATAAAAATTAATAAATATATCCTTAATTTGAAAATTTCTCCCTCAAAGTATACTTTGCTAGATAAGTATACTTTGCAATGTTGGTGAAATAGGCTACAGATACATATAATTACATGTGCATGCTTTGCAACATAGATATCAATCACCATGACCCTATAATTGGTGGGATGCATGCCGATCACCATGCTACATGCAGATACGAGATTTTCATGGAATACACGACTAGTAGACGCATGCCGATACCAATGCAATATTATACCTGGCCACCTTAAACTTTTTCTCATTCTTGGAGCAGGCTTTGGAGAGAGTGGATACCCTAAAATATTGGCAACATCACATTTGTGGCCGTGACTGGAGAATTGGGGCTTATGGGAATTTTTGACCAGTGAACAGTTCAGAGGTCTATACATGTATTAAATTTGTGGCCGTGGATTTTATTCATGTAAAGAAACCTATTGTTCACCTCCTTAGAGTGCATGCGTAAATCTGACGCCGACCAAATGTTTTTAATAAAATATAAAGTTTATTCAACTATTGTTTTGAAACGCACAATTTATTTATAGAGACATATTTTTTTGTGGGAGGGAAATCGTATTAAGGATCATATAATAAAACAATTATAGTCTTTTGAGTCGATGTACACCTCCTCAAAAGACAATAAGTGTATAATATTGCTTATTATCCCGTCAACACAGTGCGTATGTGCCGTGAAACACGGTGCCGTGAAACATTTTTGATATCCAGTCAATACAATTTTTGCATTTTACAGCCATTTGTAGGTGTTGACGGGATAAATAGAATAGTAGGTTAGTGCCGTGAATGGGAAAAAATATCTGGCGTGGCACGGAAACGGGATGTGCTCGGCAGAGCCTCGCCCATCCCGTTTCCTGAGCCTTGCCAGATATTTTTTCCCATTCACGGCACTAACCTACTATTCTCTATTTAGAAGCAGGACGGGTGTTTTTCATTTCTGGAATGGAATGCGGAAACAGGCTGATCTGGATGTACACTGATCGCAAAACCCATAGGCCCCATTTCTCCAGTCACATCCACACTTCACCTAAAGCATTCTGAAAATTTAAGCAAAATATTTCGGGGGTGGGGTAGGGGGGGGAGGCGGAATAATCTTCTTACATCTACCTTTATACATCTATAAATGAGTAAATCTGCATATTATACAATGCTATCTCAAAGCAGACCACTGTATCTGGAAGGTAGTCATGTAGTACCTAAGACTGTAAATAAGTCAGAAATTAGAAATGGTTTAGGTGACAGAGAACAAGGAACTTCACAGGCAAATGTGACGGTGTGATGGGGTGTACACTACTGTGACATATAACCCACCATCATGCTTCTGTGAAAATGGTTCTATTTTATACGGTACATGCCGACTCAGTAGGCACACAATGCTCTTTATATCAGACATCATCTGAGAAATTTTCTGGCAAAATAAACCATTCATTCACCATTACCCCACGTGTTGATTGGCATTATTATACATTTTATATCGGACGTAAATTTTCACTGATATCACGGGTGATAACTGTTTCCTTATAAATGTTATCGGACAGTACTATTTATTCTCTGTATTTATGTTTTGATGTGCAATGATCATACATTATAATCTGTTGAAAATATTACACTGATGGTTGAAATGTATACCGAGTATGAAGAGAATCTGCCAAAAACTGCAAAAGTAGTTCGCCGGATAAGAAAAAAATATTTTCAGTCGAAAAAGGGGCATAACTGAGGATGGATCAGTGGGAGAGCGAACATTTTTACGTTACACACTCCTGCACTTGATGGTTGTATATCGAATATGAAGAAAATCAGCCAAAAACTTTAGAGAAGTAGTTCGCCGACAAGGAAAATTGTCCACTGACAGACAGTTTGTTTGTTTGTTTATTAGTGTTTAACGGCCTATCAACAGCTAAGGTCATGTAAGGCCGGGCAAACGGGTTCGATCCCATTTTAACCTGCTGCATTGGGGGGAAAATCCCAAAATCAGAACGGAATATTTACATCGAGAACAAATATATTCAGCCCTGAAATTAGAATAACCTGACCTGGTGCCAGGTCCATACCACACCAAAGTCACTTGGCCCCTTCCCCTAAAATAGGATTACGAATATCGTAATACTCACATAAGGGGTATAACCAGATTCAACTGTCACATACAAAATGCCAAAGACGTATGTGAGGGCCAAACCAGGTCTCCAGTCGGGATTCCGTTAAGGATGAACCCCGATCGTTAAATTACCCATCGCGTGCTCCCACCTGCCACCCACCTACTGACAGACAGACGACGGACCGACGGACGGACGGACGTACCAACGGACGGACAAGGTAAACACGATATGCCACAGACAACTATTGTTGCGGTGGCTTAATAAATATTACTAAATGATTATATATGTATAGCGGGCACTTGTAATTTTAAGAACTGGTGGAACATCGACACAATTATACAGTTATATAATTCCTATATAAAGAACATTTTGTGCCTAACGAGTGGGCATGTACCTTTAAAAGGGAATGAATAGTGTCGTCAATGTCGTGTTTATAAGTGTATACACATATTTTCATCAGACATTTCATTTTGTATACAAACGCAAATATTCCACTCGTGTGTGCTACATATTTCCCTCTGTGCCAAAACACAAGAGAGTAAGATAATACATCACATGCACGGTATGGGACAAGGATATTCCACCCGAGTGGTCAATATAGGAATGAATGGCCTTTTTGTGGAATTTATCGGGGTATAAACTTGGAAAAGTTGCGGGAATACTGGACGAAGGCTGGAAGGCCTCGTCCAGTATCCCCGCGACTTTTCCAAGTTTATATCCCAGATAAATTCCACAAAAAGGCCATTCATTCCTTATAATTCCAGCATTTGAAATAAATTCATCAAGAAAATGTGTTTATTTTGACAGACGGCAGCCATTTGTTTACATTGGCAGCACTGACAGTGCACCTGTAGAAAGTATTTCGGCATGGGAGTTTACTGGGATATAAATTTGGGACAGAGACTTACTACGGCCCAATCAAATGTTAGGGAATTGTGTAAATATTTTTGTGCTGGAATTATAATATGTTGTCAGAAAAAGGCTTCTCAAATTTCTGACAACATATTCTGATCACGAGGGATATACCTTGTCCTATACCATTGCATATAATAGATACCCATTTACTGACCATAGTTTGCGAACCATTATTTAGTATTCTGGCATGTTCACAATTAGATACCATATACTTATAAACAGGTCTTAAGGAAACATACATGTATTACTATACAACATTGGGTATTGATAAATGTTTAATTTACAGCTGTGCAGTTTTATTTTATATGATGATAGTATACTGATTATAATAAATATATGATTTTAATTAACCAATTTCATTCTGAATATACAAAGTTTTCTTATAAAACAGTGATATAGACGATATTCCATCGTACATTTTCAATAGCGGGAAATAATACATGAGTGTGCATCAGCTTCCACGTAAGCAAAGAGTGAGCGTAGCGAACGAGTTGCTTGCACGGAAGCCGACGGTCACAAGTGTATTATTTCCGCTATTCAAAAATGTATGATGGAATATCCTATTTATTACACTTCACGGCGGATATATATGAATATGTTTGAGACTGTAAGCAAAAGAATTGTGCTGTGCGTATGAATAGTTACACACTTACGTGTTTCCTGCATTTTGAAATCCAAATTACGCAAATGTTTCTATGAACTAGATATATTAGAGTGCATGTTTGGAATGTGTTCAATCACATTAATATTGTACATTAGTCGAGACTCTCTCCAAATTTTCAAATAACTTTAATTTGACTGTAATAAAAGAGAGTGCAATTACGAGTGTTCTCTTCACGGTGTATAATTTGTAAGGAGTTGATTACGGGTTTTCTCTCACAGTGAAACACATGCAAATAACTCGCAAGAGTGTAATAAAAATATTTTGCTCTTTTAACAATGTGTTCAAATGAGTTGTCACAACATGTACATGTACAAGTAATTATCGTTATCTCGAAATATATTGACATAATCCGAACTTCAAGATAAAAGTTCGCAAAATTTAGCGACCATTCTCAAAAAAATCCAAACAGAATCCAAACATAAATTGCGCACTTTCTTTTCATGAAACGCGCATCCGTTGCTACAAAATATATCGCATATGCATGATACTGTTTCCGGTACACAACATTTGTTTTTCAACACATAACCAATACCCATTAATGAATAATCATTACATCTAAATGTCAACGCTTGCCGTCTCTTCTGGCGGTATTATTATTCAATCGCATTTCGTCCCCAAACCACGTCGGACCTAGAGAAGTCAGTTTGTGATTATTTTTATCAGTTCAGTACACCACGTTCGTCCATATGTACGATCGATAATCCACTCGCTAAAGTTTGTGGGTTATCTCCTCGGAAATGCAGCCGTACCATGATCTAACTGTGGCATAAATGTTAAATTCGCCAAACGTAAAGAAATGTCAAGTTTAATTGACTTAACTGCCACGCCGTTTAAATTTTATTTTTATTTTTATGTTAAAGTAGCCAATGTCACATTGATTAATTAAGGTTTATGTGAATCACTTTAACATGTTTGTGCAACTTTTAACACATTTGAGCGGCGGCGTTTTTGATTTCTATAGATGTGTGAAAACTTACTTCTCGACTAGTCGGACTTGGCGGTCCCGGGCACTTAATTTTCACATTGACTTATCAGAATACAAATGTGAAGGAAACATACCGTAAAGATTCTAATATATTAGAATCACCACTGGCTCCGAAGTCCTGGGTGGGCGTTTAATAGAAGCAAGTATTATTCAGTGAAGGGAAAATGATAAAAATATACGATTTTCTACTATCTGAACAAAAACATAACGAAGGGACGTTACTCTCAAACGTCTCACCCGACTTGATTGTAGTGTCTGTCAGTTTATGGACATTTTGGACCAAGAAGTTTCGGCCCACTTTGGTCATTATGGTACACTCGGTAAAAATGTTTAAATACTTGTAATGTATATATCAGATATATCAATACAATGTCAATCATTAATGCTGATCAGATTTATGCATATGGACGTTTCGGACTGTCACGGTTTCGGACCATGGACGTTTCGGCCCATGTATGTTTCGGTCCGTATCGGTGTGATTAATTTCGGCCCACGGCCACGTCCAGAACAAGTCATATTTATTTTTGCTCATCTCCTAGGAAATATCGGCCAACAACCCAACATGATGTCAATTTCACCCATATTATACGAGATGACTTTGAGATGCTTTGAAAATGGCGTCTCCGTAACTGTGTAAATTCTGAAAGCCCTGTGTCCGTGCAAATAGCTACTGCCGAT
Organism: Conchocele bisecta; assembly: GCA_029237695.1. Classification (NCBI taxonomy): domain Eukaryota; kingdom Metazoa; phylum Mollusca; class Bivalvia; order Lucinida; family Thyasiridae; genus Conchocele; species Conchocele bisecta. The sequence continues at coordinate 76,141,597 of CM055265.1, read as the reverse complement.
GAGGAATTTACTGTGACACCGGAAAAGAATTTACTGTGACACCGGAAAAAGTTGAATTTCGCTTCCGCTTTTGAAAGTGAAAGTAGCAATTATGTTTTTTTTTCTTCCGATTTTCAAGGAAATACTGGAAAGAAAAAGAAATCTAGTTGGATTTTGTTTGAAGTTAGTACTAGGCGTTTATTAGAGGCACAAATTTCGTGAAAATCAGGGAAAAAATAGGTCATTTTCAACGTAAAAAGTGGGGGGTGGGCGTCTATTAGAGCATGGGCGTCTATTAGAATCTTTACGGTACTTACTATCCACCTCGACTAAACCAAAATATCAACGTTTCTGATATCGATTTATCAGGAGTAAAATACATGATCTATCAAGAGAATTCCGCCGGGACCGGACGTATATAGAGATAAGCAGGTATATCGAGGTAAGCAATATCGAGATAACGAGAATCAGCTGTACTTATAATTTCCACACAGCTTAGCCTTGTGTTCAGAATGAAAAGGGTTAACAATGAGGGATCTAGCTAGATATCTCCCTTTGAATTTATTTATAGAAATCGGGTCCCAATTGGTTAGGGCATTATTGCTTGTAGCAAGGGGCGAATGTAGCAGGAATTGTTGTGAAAAGGAAACATTATAGTGTGTTTGACGAGTGATGATACAGATCATGCTATGTATCTGCGTAATCTGCTCAAGGACTGCATTATTTGCCGGAATCATATTTTCAAAAATATTAATATCATTGCAATCAGTGTACACGCAGATTTTTAGACTGCAGTCTGATCTGGGTTTACTCTGTTCGCAATATCAATAGCTGTACTCAGCGTTCAGTAAGAAATAAACGCTAAAATACCACATAGGACCAGATTTCTATAAATAGATATGCAAAGGGAGATAACTAGCTACGATCCCTCAATGAAGTGGTCAGTGGAATAATGGTGCTAACTCATTCATGGAGTTAGTGCCTTTCTTCCTCTGACCCCTTCACTTCTGTCTGCTGTAATTTTAACCCTTACACCGCTCTCTTAATTTTTTTGTCGTCTGCTGTTTATTTTCTATTTTCCATTTTTATCATCAAAAACATGCTTTGACAGCACTTTAGAATAATTTACAACATGCTTTGACAGCACCTCAGAATCATTTCCATTGGAAATGATTCTGAAGTGCTGTCAAACCGTATTTTTATTGAGAAATAAGGCATGATATAAAAGCAACAGCAGACGACAATTGTTGTGAGTAGCGTTCTAAGGGTCAAGAGTTAACAATTGAAGGCGTCAGTGAAAGAAAGGAGCTAGCTAACTCCACGACGGAGATAACTCTTCTTCCACTCACCCATTCAATTATGTGCTGAAAAATGAAGAGTTAAGTGCGGAAGTTTTAGATAAGGATAGGATGTCACACAGACAGAACTAAACATCTAAGGTGGTAAGGGAAGGCTCCGATAAGTGCTATACCTCTACGACTCCCCCTGCGGCTGCCATGGCTACTAGCTTGGCTGCGCACTGAGCCAGCCCGCGAGCTGGTGCGACTACGCACAGACCCTCGATCAGATTCTATCTCCTCCGCGATCTCTTTCTCATCCAGATAACTATGTCCCAATGGCGCTAAAATTTACACGTGTCTTTCTGGGTAAATATGTCTTGATTGTCTGGTCAGTACAAGTATTGATCTATCTATTAGTGTGACTGAATGAGTTAAAAAATAAACAAAACATGTTGTCTGCAGTTGTTTTATAACTTGCGTATTTTATCACAATAAAATACGGTTTGGCAACTACAAAATGATTGGAACTGATTCTAATGTGCTGCCAAACCATGTTTTGTTGAGAAAATTGGAAATTAAACAGAAAACAGCAGACAACAAAATTTAATTCAACAATTGTCAGGATTAACATCCCACCAAACTGCTAGGGCAAGGATTGAACTAGGTCCCAATGGCGCTAATATTAACGTGTATTTCTGGACAAATATGTCTTGACTTTCTGGGGCCCGTTTCACTAAACTTTGTACGACTAAAATGTTCGTAAGTGCAAATTTAGGATTGTCTGGAAATTTCAATTGATGGGTTTACATTTATTGAGCATAGGCTGCATATGCAGCCTATGCTCAATAAATGTAAATCCAATAATTGTTTACAAGAAAACATTTTTAATGTGAAATTTACAGACTATCATAGGTTTGCACTTACGAACATTTTAGTCGTAAGAAGTTTAGTGAAACGGCCCCCAGGAGCTAGACTGGTTACAAATAACATAATGTCCGTTGATAGCGTGAATAAATTTGAAATGTGAATGGGTTTAACCTAGCAACATGTTCGGTCAAATAGAGCAGGGTTTTTTCTACCAATCACCAAATTCCTCAAGGGTGACTTTTTTACTTTTTTATGAAGTTGATAAAAAAATAATTTCATCCGGCGATCTTTAGCTCCTGCTGGTGCTAAAAAATTTACATGTGTTTGAAAATATATATCGACTTTGTCATTTTGTCATGTTAATTTAACTACATAGAGAACTGGTAGTATTAACAATAAAATGTGAATGGGTTCAACATCTCAGCAACACATCGGGCAGGGAGGGACAAAGCTAAAAGTTATGTGTGTTTTTCTGGGAAAATATGTCTTGATTGTCTGGTCCATACAAACATTTATCTAACTACATGTGTGGATCAAACTGGTGATATTATCAAGGTGGACCAATGCAGACCGTGATCTGTCTGTGCATTCCAGTGTTCACTATTAACTGCAGCCAGTAACAACTGCCGCCAGCCAAAAAAAAAATTGATCTTCATCCAACTGTGTACATGTGTAATATTATCAGACACTGTAATTGCTGCAAATGCTGTACGCTCCCTTTCAGCCGTCGGTGGCGCATTAGCACAAGATCTAGTACACACTGCAACTGGGTAGCACCAGTGCTGAACCGGTTTACTAGTAGTTGAATATTCAGACCAGAATCCTTACCTTCTCCTGTCAAAGACACAGGTCGCGTTTTGTCAAGCAAATCATCGCGGCTGGTACCTGGCAACAAGAGGCAAGTACAAATTAGCTTTATTCTTGTTGCGACTGGAGAAATGGGGCTTATGGGTTTTGCGACCAGTGTAGATGCAGATCAGCCTGTGCATCCGCACAGTCTGATCAGGATCTGCACTGTCCGCTATTCCATTAGTGAAACACCCGTCGTGCGTCTAACAAGCAATACGCCCCTTTACTCCAGTCACAGACACATTTATGGTCCATTTGGTAAAAGAAAACAAATATGTTATAGGAATGACTTGGAAAAGTTGCGGGAATACTGGACGAAGGCCGGAAGGCCTCATTCCAGTATTCCCGCGACTTTTCCAAGTTTATATCCCCGATAAATTCCACAAAAAGGCCATTCATTCCTTAAAATTCCAGCATTTGAAATAGATTCATCAAGAAAATGTGTTTATCTTCCGTTTTCTTAAGAATTATTTTAACTGCGCCTCACGGTTACGGAAAGTAGTTCGGCGTGGCAGTTTACTGGGATATAAATTTTGGACATAGACTTGCTACGGGCCAATCAAATGTTAGAGAATTGTGTAAATATTTTTGTGCTGGAATTATCACATAATAATTTAATAACATGACATAATAATTATGACTGATGGTGAAATTGTAATTGTTAAGTAACCGTATGAAACACAACAGAACCATGTTGAAAGTGAAAGTGAATGGGTTTAACGTCCCAGCAACAGTTAAGGTCATATATTTTCGCCGATAATCACTGTTTGCAAATACCTAGCGCGTGTAATCACATGTATTTAACTGTACAAAATTTAGTGATACGGTCCATTAGATGTGTGCCTACCTGGCTGTGACGTTGAGTCATTGAGCGTGGTCATCGTGTCGAGGCCAGTGGGCATGATGTTTGAGACGACGTGCGACACGGCCGCCTGCACCATGGAGTCATGCTCGACGGTCGCCGGGCGAATCAGCTCCTCTTCTGTCTCACTCGATGACGCCTCCACCAGTTGGCGCTGTAATTGGATATAATTCCAGCACAAAAATATTTACACAATTCCCTAACATTTGATTGGTCCGTAGCAAGTCTGTCCAAAATTTATATCCCAGTAAACTCCCATGCCGAACTACTTTCTGTAACCGTGAGGCGCAGTTAAAATAATTCTTAAGAAAACGGCCTTCGTCCAGTATTCCCGCGACTTTTCCAAGTTTATACCCCGATAAATTCCACAAAAAGGCCATTCATTCCTATATTGATTTTGATTTATTGGTGTATACCGGCCTATCAACAGCTCATGTCATTTAAGGCTGGGCCAACAGGTTTGATCCCGCATTTAACCTGCTGCATTGAGGGGCAAAATCCCAAAATCAGAACAGAATATTTACATCGAAAAAATAAATATATTCAGCCCTGCATTCCGAATAACCTGACCAGGTACCAGGTCAATACCACACCAAAGACATTTGGCCCCTTACCCTAAAAGTAATAGGATTAGGAATAATCATATTACTCTTATAAGGGGTATAACCGGATTTAACTGTCACAGACAAGAATGCCAAAGAGGGCCAAACCAGGTCGCTGGTCGGGATTCCGGTAAGGATGCAACCCAATCGTTAAATTACCTATTGCATTCTCCCAACCAACCACTCCTATATGCCAGGCATCAGACCGGCCGGCAATTGGTACCATTATTTAACTAGCTGGTGGCTCACCATATCAGCCCGAGCAGAGGCTCGATACTTCGACCTCCCCATTGCAAGGTGGATGCCGTATCTACTAGGCCAACTGGCCAACTTAATAGTGACCCTTTCAACGCCACATGCCTGTATAGTGGCATTGGCAAACCATGTAGATCCAGATGAGCCGGCTCGTGACGAGCCGTCTCATCAGGATCAGCACTTTTTGCAAGTATTTTTCATATTTTTGAGAACAAAAACACCCCCTTTTCATAAATGGACTGATCTGAAAATCATTTTGCAACCATTGGATTGGCTGCAAAATTAACAAATCATCCATTCCAGTTACTTTGGGGTGAAAGGGTTAAATATTGGACTATTCTTAGGTTGCATGACTTAATGAATGACTAATTGAATGTAGGCCCTGACCCGATGCGCAACTACGCCATCAGGTTCGGGCCTACACCGATTGTGGAGCCAATACACTAAGTTGTTCGGATCTGGACCGATTAAAAATGTTGCACACTACAACTCACCCGGGAGGGCCCTGGTTGGCCCTGGCGGATGGCTCTCGGGGCAGTTTGGGCCTTCGGCTCCTCCCTGTCCCGTGGTTTGGGCATCGGGGTGGATGTCGCCGACGGGCCAAACTTTGCCGCCATTCTCGAGTGGGGCTTCGATCGCACGCCCTCTTCTTGGAATGCGACAAGTTTCTCTGGGGGTTCTCTCGGTGCAGCCTCAAGCTGGAAATAGGGAAACAGCTTACACAACCTGTACATCTTGATCTTGTCAAATTTGCTGGACTTATAAATGGATATGGCTTATTCTCATAACCTTGTGCTTGTCTCGTTTTAGGCCGTTTTCATCAGTTCTGCTTTGGTCAAATTTTACCAGTAGCCCATTTCACCAACATTGCAAAGTATACTTATCTAGCAAATTATACTTTGAGGGAGAAATTTTCAATTTAAGGATAAATTTATTAATTTTTATTATACTGAATTTATTAAAATTCAGTATAATAATTCTGCATATTTTTAATTATCAAATATATGCAGTCGTTAGTTCTATATGACATAATGCATTTCGGGAAAAATAAATGATTACTCCCTCAAAGTATACTTTGCTAGATAAGTATACTTTGCAATTTTTATGAAATCGGCTACTGATCATTTAGAATGATATAACTAACAGAGACTGAGAAAGTAATTACCAATATTTTGTCCTACTTATTCATGACATGAGGTTTTTAAAATGATTATGTACAAGGTATTATCTCGATACATTCCGAAGAAGCATTGTTCAATGTTTCAACTTGAATAATCTGTCCAAATTGCAGAAAAGACCAAGTTTGATTGGATTATTATTATTCGGTATAATGGCATTTAAATCAACTATTAAAATCATACGCTGTATACAACAGCATATAAGTGATTGAAGGATTTGGGATTACAGAATTTGCTTGCAACCATTGTAGACCGAGATCAGCATGCACATCTGAAACATACATCTGTTAACCCTTTCACCCCTAAGTAACTGGAATGGATTTTTTATGTTAATTTTGCAACCAATTCAACCATCACAATATGATTTCCAGACTAGTCCATTTATGAAAAGGATGTGTTTCTGTTCTTAAAAATATTAAAATTACTTGCAAAAGGTGCAGATCCTGATGAGACGGCTCGTCACGAGCCGGCTCATCTGGATCTACACTTTTTGCCAATACCACTATACAGGCCTGTGGTGTTGAAAGGGTTAATAGGCAACTGGATATGAAGTCACACTCACACATAGGTCTGATGTATTGAACAATTGTCAAATGCTAAATTACAAACTAACTGCACATTTTCTCCAAACTTGTACTCAGCAGAGTTCAGCCAATCAAAGTGAAAGTGAATGGGTTTAATGTCACAGCAACAGCTAAGGTCATATAGAGACGGGACCACAGTTTAAAGTCTAATCCGACAGACCAGTGGGATGGAAATACTATGAAAGTATGCTTGATTCCTAAGGGGAGGTTTGAACCTACAGCCTCCGGATTGGAAGTCAGGTGTTCTAACCCCTAGGCCACAACCCATCCCTCAGCCAATCGAACTTCTTGATTCTGATCATGATCTTCGTGTACAATGAACACATAGTCAGGAAGCTTAACCCGTTCAACACTACAGGCCATACAGCCAACATTTGTAAACAGCTGGTTCTGCATTGTTTGTCATTATTTTGAAGATTTTGAAAAAATACCCCTTTTTTATTAATGGAATGATCCAAAATTAGCATGGAACATACCATGTTATATGTGGCTGTGACTGGAGAAATGGGGCTTATGGGTTATGCGACCAGTGTAGATCCAGATCAGCCTGTGCATCCGCACTGTCTGATCAGGATCTGCACTGTTTGCCATTCATTCAATGAAATGGCTGTCATGCTTCTAACAAGCAATATAGATCATTATCAGGCTACACAGGTGTGCTATTTAATCTATTTGCTAGTCATAAATCCCACAAGCCCAATTTCTCCAGTCGCAGCCACATATATGTATGGATGAAAGGTTAATAGTCACCATCCCTGACCTACCTGTTGTGTTTTGGCAGCGGGCTTGGCTGACGGCGACATGTACGTGAACTGCCATCCTAGCTCCACCTCGACACATCCACTGACCCGCCCATTGGCCCCCTTCAGCTCAAATATCCCCTGGACCCCCTTGTCATGGCACAGCGGGATCAGCGGGATGTCTGCTATACCGATATAGGCCGTCTGTTCGGGGTCGGTGTCGTCAAACACAAATATCTTCAAAGTCTGAAAACATGGGTGTTAAAGAATTAATACAAGAGCATCTATCCAAATGGTGGTAGTTAGACTGAACCCGGAAGTAATTTGACCTTGACCTTGGGTATGGCAGGGATTCCGCTGGTGATCGCCACTTTCGCAATTGGCGATAAAAATTCTCAATTGGCGATAAAAAATCCCTGGTATGGGGGAGGGGAGCATTTGTGAGGCTGGGAATGAAAATAGGAGTGATAAAAATCATGCACATGAAGTTTCAAGCCAAACACTCATACAGTAAAGAGTTAGAAGAGAATTGAAAACGGGACAACCTGGGGACCTCCCTTAGTTTTCGGTTTAGAGGTGTTCCACTGTAGTAAGAGGATAGAGTTTAATTGATCATCAAGTGAGTTAAGTGGGTTAATATTTCAAATAGATTTCATTAATAATAGTAATAGAACAAAGCTTAACATGAGAAGAGCGTAATTCAGGAGTAATAACTTACCATTGTCTTGAGGTACTGGTCAAGATCACTGGTCATCGGCACAGGGTAGGTCTTGTGGTCGTTGAACTCAGGATTGTTGGAGCTGTGTATGATCACCGTGTCGTGATCGTTGTAGTCGAAGAATTGGTATACGCAGTATGGCGACGGCTGGACGTCTGTAACACGGGCATATTAATGTGTTTAATTGCATTAATGATATACAATTTAAACACGAGTGCTGAAGGTGCATATGAATGTGCATAAACAAATGTGCCCGAGACTGCAGAAATTGGGCTTATGTGTCAAATAATTGGTATATGCAGTATGATGATGGATGCACGTCTGTAGCACGTGCATATGACTGTGTATATACAAATGTGGCTGTGAATGGAGAAATGAGGCTTATGGCCTGGAAATGAAGTTCTGCTGAGTTCTATTATTCAATCAGTCAACTCGTATAAAACATACCATATTAAATCATCCTCATGTAAGATCTATATTTAACCAAGTTTCAGCACAAGTACAACTCGGCTGATCAAGCATCGAGATCTTCTGCAGAGGTTTTTCATAACATCATCCAGAGCTCCAGATAAGCTGCTTATTTGCTTAAATACCCAATTAAAATTGCCAAAAACCCAATTGAAATCAGATGTAGCGAGTATCAAAAAGCAATACAAATTTTGTAGTACCTTTATCATGCTGCAGAAAACAATAAACAGACCACAAATATAGCATTTTTTTTTTTTTCCATGAATACACATCTTGGTATTTCATTAGAATTGTCTCCTTATGAAATGCAAAGATATGTTTTCATTCGAGGCAAACTATTCAATAATTGCTGTTTGTTAATGTGTAAACAGTAGTGTGATTTTATTTTACCCAATTAAAATGTTGAAATACCCAATTGCTTCAGAAATGATGGAGTGACAATACTCAATTACTAATTCCTTATCTGGATCCCCGATCATCAAAATGTTCTATAATCATGCTAAGTACTTACTCTCTCGCCTCGCCCGCAGTCCCGTACACCTGGTAATCTTCACGTGCAACTCGTTGATATTGTCCGGCGGTCGCTGGGCGGCCATCTCGTCCATCGCCTGTAATGGTTGGTCCGTCGTCCGGATGTTGGCCGTCACATACCCCAGTGCCTTCGTCCTCTCCTTGTATAGCCGGAGGGCCTGGTCCATGGGCACGCGCAGTCTGATCCAGTACTCCACGGTGCCGAATCCCAGCCCCGTGTGGGTGCCCTGGACGCCGGTCAGAGACGCGGTGCCGTGGATTCGACCGTTGGTCTTATCGAAGATCTCGCGGAATGTTAATTGGCACGCAGCAATCGTGTTGTAGTCCTGCCCGAATGACTGGTGAAGCTCCAGTGTGCACGATTCCTGCAAAGTTAGAATCATTTGGCATAATAGACCGATCTTACAAATAGGTTAACAAACTTAGTAAATAACGAGTATTCTTGCTGTTTGAATTGGCGAAATGGTCAATTTGACGTCACATTGCATAGTTTCTCCTAAGCAACGTGACGTCAAACCGACAAACTCTGACAATTCAATATAGGAATGAATGACCTTTTTGTGGAATTTATCGGGGTATAAACTTGGAAAAGTCGCGGGAATACTGGACGAAGGCCGGAAGTTTATATCCTCAATAAATTCCACAAAAAGGCCATTCATTCCTTATAATTCCAGCATTTGAAATAAATTCATCAAGAAAATGTGTTTATTTTCCGTTTTCACGGTTACGGAAAGTACTTCGGCGTGGGAGTTTACTGGGATATAAATTTTGGACAGAGACTTGCTACGGACCAATCAAATGTTGGGGAATTGTGTAAATATTTTTGTGCTGGAATTATATACTGATGATGCCCTAGAAGTTGTTCAAAGAAGAGTTACTCCTGATTTTCCAAGTTTACATCTTGCAATATTTGACTAAGTGGAATGTGATACTGGCCAGCGATGGATTTAGAAAGTAGGGCAAACTACATAAGCAGGTGGAGACACATTAATAATAGCTCTTAACATAATATCTTTAATTTAAAGTAACCAAAACAATAGTGCTAAATTTCAAGCAACCACTTGAGAGCAGAGTACATGCTCAGAAGTATTAGAAGTATGAGATCAGGGTGTACTCATAAACACTTTCACCCCTAAGTAATTGGAATGTATTTTGATATGTTAATTTTGCAACCAATCTAACCATCACAGAATGGTTTTCCGACTAAAAAGTTAAAAAGGTGATATTTATTGTTAAAAAAAAAGTTTCGGCATAAAAACAGCAAGGTTCACATCTTCAATATGTGTAGAAGATGTGTGTATAGTTTCAGAACGATTGACTGAACAGTTTCAGAGGAGATTTGTACACAAACTATGCTGTCCGCATATCACAGTCCATTCCAGTTACTGAGGGTTGAAAGGGTTAACGGCAGATTGTCGTTGTACTTGCCTTCTGTAGATAATGCAGGAAGAAGTCATCCACACTAACAATGTATTGGGAGGTGAAGTCAAACTCGGGCCTGAAATGAAAAACGCACAGTATACATGTACAGTGGAACCTCTCTAAACCGGACACCAATAAAACATCTGTAATCTGATGTTTATGGATTTCATGGTCATGTATCTCAGGTTCACGATCGCATAGCACACACTCGTGTCTCAGAATGATCATATGCCCGATTTACAGCGAAACCCCTCTAAGAGAGGTTTCACTGTATAACTGGCTGATCAATAAAGGCATGTAGAGACAATAAACAACTTTGTCATTAGACAATAATAACATTAAATAACGTTTCACAAAGTATAAGATTTCAATCCAACTTAATTGGACCAAGATCCGACAAAATCAGGATTGTTTCAGTTGTTTCTCGTTTTGAGGTCCTTTGTTAACCCTTTCAACCCTAAGTAACTGGAATGGACTGTGATATGCTAATGTTCCGACCAATCCAATGGTCACCAAATGATTTTCAGATTCGTCCATTTGTGAAAAGGGGTTGTTTTTGTTCTAAGAAATATGAAAATTACTTGCAAAAAGTGCAGATCCTGAGGAGATGGCTCGTTACGAGCCGGCTCATCTGGATCTGCACTTTTTGCATAAACCGATATAGCGGGATTTCGGGTTCAAAGGGTTAAATTGGGTAAACTAGCACTATAAAATACAGCAAACTTTGTGAGTGTAACCAAAGTGTGTGATGGTTTGTGCAAAAGTCACGACATTTGAACCTCCGCAAACAGCCACCTCTCTACAACACCATTTCTATAAATAGCCACTATTTTCTATCCCAAATTTGACATTATCAATATATTTAAAGGTACATGCCCACTCAGTAGGCACAAAATTTCTTTATAGCAATTAAATAAGTGTATAATTGTATCACTGTTTCACCAGTTCTAAAAATTACGAGTGCCCGCTATACAGATATAATCATTTAGTAATATTTATTTTACTGATAGTGACTCGCGGTGGTATCAGGCTATTTTCATATGCAAATGAGGCATATTTTTTAATTATTCATACTACCTAATTAAATGTGTCACCGGAAAAAAATATATTTTCGACAAAGTATGATCATTGCACATCAAAAACAAAATACAGAGAATAAATAGTAATGTCTGTTAACATTTTAAGGAAACACGGTTATAGCCTCTGATATCAGTGTGGGAAGTTTTGTCTGATATAAAATGTATAATTATGCCAATCAATATGTGGGGTAATGGTGAATAAATGTTGCCAGAAAATGTCATATCTACAGAATATACAAAACTGTCTCTATATTATAACCTGGTATTTTGTGCCTACAAGAACCAGCTCTCTGCAACAGCCACCCCTCTACAACAGGTCACACTGTATTGTGTCGTCCCTAGTAGGTCAGTACTCGAGAAACAAGATCTACCTTGCCCCACGTAGCACAGGTGTCGACTGTATTTCGTATTCGAAGAACTCCCAGGTACAAAAGAGCGATGGTTCGTCGTCCCCAATTAGACGGAGGGCCTCGCCGGACATGGAAACCTTGGTTACATGGATCTCAAACAGGTTCTGGCCGCGCTCCAGGTGTATTGTCTCGTCAAACTGTATCGTGTCCTCACCCTGGGGATGTAATGGGCAAATATGTGATTTGTACATAAGAAGATGAAAGTTCAGAATTCCGCATTTTCTCTGAAAAATTTGTCATGTCTGTTAAAGCTAACAAAGGCTTTGAGCAACCGGTTCCAGACAACCAAGATAAATGCTGAAGCGAAGACCATTTGTTAACAATTGCACAAACCAGAGCCCAGTTGCTCCAAACCTCACCTACCTTAACGCACTGTTATATCCATACCATGGTTTAAGGATTTAACAGTCCGTTAAGCAACCAGGGGTTCTCAGCAACCGGGTCCAGACAACAAACATAACAGTATTACTAACCGTATCTTCGACAGGTGGATGGATCTTATACTGCTTCGTGCCGTACGCGACGTCCCTCAGCTGCGACTCCAGCTTCTTAATCCTCGCCTGTCGCATGTCCAACAGTCGGGCGTACTCGTCCAACTTCATCTCGTATTCCTTCTTGGTCTCGTCCATGCGGCCGGTGACGAGCACCACCTCTTGCTGGTAGTCCTTATTTATCTTGTGTTGTACCACGAGCATGTTCCGAGTCTTGTCCAGTTCATGTACCATCTCCGCGTATTCAGCCTGGAGTTCTAGAAGACGACGGTGCTCGTCTTTGTCTAGTTCTTCGTCGACGCGATGAAGGAAGTCGGGCTGCGCGGCAAGTTTTTGCTTCCTTTGTTTTACGAGTATGAGTGCTTCTTCGATCTCGGTGAAGTCGACGGCACTCTCCTGTAGAAATGAATGGGCTTAAGGTTTCAGCAACAGCCAAGTGGTGGAAATTAATGGGCTTAAGGTTCCTGCAACAGCTATGGTCATATGTGGCTGTGACTGGAGAAATGGGGCTTACGAGTTTTGCGACCAGTGTAGCCCCTGAACAAATAGCATTCTCCTACAGCCTGATAACGATCTATACTGGTTGCTAGATGCAACACTGGTGTTTCTTTGATGGAATGGCAAACAGTGCAGATCCTGATCAGATTGCGGATGCACAGTCTGATCTGGATCTACACTGGTCGCAAAACCCATAAGCCCCATTTCTTCAGTCACAGCCAAATATAGAGACGACTCAATAAAATGTACAAGTGCTTCTTCAATCTCAGTGAGGTCGACGGCACTCTCCTGTGTAAGTGAATGGTTCGATTGATTGCAGTTTTACGTCAGTTCAACAACAAAATCATATGTGGATGAGAAAAGGGGATTATGGGATTTTTCCCCTAGAAGCATACTCAGGATGTTTTGCCAGATGGTATAGCGAACAGTGCAGACCCTGAACAGACTGTGCAGATGCACAGGCTGATCGGGTTCTACACTTGTTGTGAAGATCATAAGCCCCATTTCTCTAGTCACAGCCACATACAAAGATATTGTCCTGATCAGGTACCAGGTACCGTTACTTCAAGATCACTTGATCCCAGGGGTGAATCACATCAAGATTCATCGTTAAGATGTGAATCCTTACAGACGGATACATTGTTAAGATGTGGCTATGACTGGAGAAATGGGGCTTTTGGGATCTGTGACCAGTGTAGCTCCTGACCAAATAGCACACTAGCCTGGTAAAGGCATATATTGCTTGTTAGATGCATGGCGGGTCATTCATTGATGGAATGATGAACAGTGCAGATCTACACTGGTCGCAAAGTCCATAAGCCTCATGTTTCCAGTCAGAGCCACATATACTTGTACTCTCCCAGACTCCAGATTGGTAAGTTGATAAACAATGTTTAAATAGGCCAGACTTCAAATTGTAAAAAGAGTTTGTAGCACAAATCGGCTTTGTTTAACCCACTTAACAATCACCTAGCCCCTTTAAAATATAATCAACATCATCATCTAACCTTTGTAAAGAATTTCATCTTCTCGACGAGGTCATCATATTTCTCACGGAGTTCGTAGTGATGGAGCTGCATCTCTCGATGTTCAGACGCCATCTTGTCATATTGATCTGCAAGTGATTAAATAGTTTAGCATGGTAACCAAAATATTCAGACACGATTTATTCTGGGAAGCAGGGGGCCGTTTCACTAAACTTTGTATGACTAAAATGCTTATAAGTCCAAAATTATGATAGAAATGCTCAATAAATGTAAATCCATCAATTGAAATTTCCAGAAGATCCTAAGTTTGCATTTACAAACATTTTAGTCGCACGAAGTTTAGTGAATGATATGGTTTCCAACAAGTGACTCAGCATTTATGATTGTAATGGATTATCAGGATCACAATAACAATGCAATGGACACACTTTGTTTTTGGAAACCCTCATTTTAGGGCCACTTTTATAAAGACAACATATACAAACACTGTAGATCCAAATTAGTTGGCTCGCAACCATCTCAACAGGATCTGCAGTGTTTGTAATTATTTTGAACATTTTGAAACAATACCAATTTTTACCGGTAGCTAAATAGTACAAAATTGACATGGAACGGACCATGTTATATATTTATGGGTGAAAAAGGCATACAAATTATTTTAATATTTATTTAATGGTGCTTAACAGCCTGTCAGCAGCTAAGGTAAAATAATAGAATAACTGGTTTAATGGGCATGAATCCCATATTTCACCTGTTACAGAAAAAATATATATTCAGCCCCGAAGGCAGGATGATCACATTCACAGCCCCATTCCCTAAAAGTAATATGATCAGTACTAATATTACAGCTTTGATAACGGGTATTACCAGATACAACTCTCAAGTAGCAAGAAAGTCAAGCCTTGCCAGAATCCCGATATCACTGGGATGACTCTCATCCCAGTGATATCGGGATTCTGACAAGGATGAACCCCTTCAGTAACTTTACCCTTTCACATGCTCCCAACCAACCACCCAACAAACGGGTGGACAAACACCGTACCTTTCTCAGTGGCGAGTTTGTCGATAATGCCGCCCTTCTCGCCGAGGTCGGCCTTCAGCGTCGCCTCCAGCTGGGCTATCTGCACCCGCAGGGCGTTCTCTTTCTGGCGCCACTCTCGCTCCCGCTCCAAGTCAAACGCACTGCAATATGTCACAATGGCTATAATAGTAGCCTGTTCTCTATAACAACTCACCTCTCTCTAATAGAAGCACTCCACCTCTGCCGCTATTACAAGTCTACACCTCTGTTAGTAGCCCCTTCTCTATTAGTTGCTGCCCTCACTAATAGGCCTACTCACCCGCCTCTATTTAGTATTAGAGATATGTATCTCTTGATAATCTAGCATTTATCAGCCTCATAAAATTCCAAAAAATCTTGTTACAGGCATCAAGTAGGTTTTGCTGATTCAATAGTGAATAGTCCCTGATCAGACTGCACAGTAGCCTATTTCACCAACATTGCAAAGTATACTTATCTAGCAAAGTATACCTTGAGGGAGAAATTTTCAATTTAAGGATGAATTTATTATTTTTTTATTATACTGACTTTATTACAGGGATCCTCTAGATTATCGGACAAAAATTGCTGTTTTTTTATGATATTTTTCTTAAAATAGCAGCTACGGGCATACATTTTTCACAGAACAATCGTCGGTTCTTGCTTTCTCAACGCATGGAAACTATTTAGCAAACTGTGCCATCTTTCTCACTTAAAATTGGGTCAGATCATCAGTCGTAAGATTGCCCCAAAATTAACATCGACAATCAATTATCCGGACAAATGTATAACCATCTTATAACTTGTATTCTCACCTTAAAATCATAATTTTATCTCCTGAAAACCAATATAAACAGCATTGTGTTGTTTTGCAGAAAAAACAATCACCATTCGCTTCTTGGAAAACATCGTATTTATAGAATTTATTGTATTTATAGAACAACTCGGCAATGACGTAATGGGCGCACTCGATTGAGCTCTTCATAATTTGGTGGAAAATCCGCGGTTATGATCGTTTCGTACACTGGTGTTTTCGCACCTGTCGATTTTACCCACGAATTAATATGGGTGCGAAATGGTGTGTAATGGCTTGGGTCCGAAATGACTTGGGGCGATTTGGCCTTAAAACAATTATTATTTGTTTTTGAATACGTAGTTCTTCGTTCTTTTTCTATCATGATACATTTTCGCATTCCTTCCTATCTGCTCTGTATTGTACATTGTGTATTAAACAGTCTGAAAATTATATTGGAGGAATGCATCGTATCGTCTGCATACTTCACACAACAGAGTATTGAAAAACTCTATAGGGGCCTCAAATTATGCGCATGCGCAGTGACAGATACAAGCCCCTGCGCGACGTTTGACGTTGTAAACAACTTGTGGACATAGTTGGGGGAATGTTTTCGGCAAATTTTACTAAAATGTTTACCTTGGCGATATATTATTCACACTGGCATGGAAACAGCAAGCACATGAGTGACTTAGATGTGTCCGTTGCAAAATCGGATCAAATGAGTGCGTTTAATTAACAGCTATTTTGATTTGTCCGATAAATTGATTGTCCGGATAATTGGTAGGACCCCTGTACATTACCACAGCCATTTTGGCTGTGATAATGTAATAAATTCAGTATAATAATTCTGCATACTTTTAATACTTTTAGTTCTATATGAAATAATGCATTTTGGGAAAAATAAATGATTACTCCCTCAAAGTATACTTTTCTAGAAAAGTATACTTTGCAATTTTGATGAAATCGGCTACAGTTGTGCAGGCTGATCTGGGACTAGATGGTCACAAACGCAATGAATGTCATTTTGCCACTGTCAGACACATAGCAATTGAAGTCCAAAGAAGTAAAGTTTGTCGTACCTGCTGACCAGTTTCTCGTTGGCGTCCTTCAGGATCCCAATCTCCTTCTGAAGGTCAATCACCTGCTCCTGCATCTGTGTGGACATCACAAGTGTGGTTAGGATTTGACCAACACATCGTCATCCATGACACAGACCAATATTGGCTCAAAATATTTATTGGCAAATTAGAGTAACTATCAATCATCAACATGTGGAACAAATTAACTCTTTTGACCTTGACGGTACAAGGTTTAGGTGTAGCTAAAAATTGATCTCTCAAGCTAGCAGCAAGCCCAAAATATTCAAGTCGGATGTTGTTTTAGAGAACGAGATGCAGTGAAGCAGTTGATTTCTTGAAACAAGGCCATCCAAATTCTGTGAGGAAGCTATTGATGAGGTTTGGTGGGTCACGAGATATGTAACATTTGGATGCACATGTTGATGCCTACAACGGCGTTTATGACGACAATACCGGAATTGTGACCGCTATCACTTTACACTAATGAAGGCGAGACAAAAATCAGCAATGAATCTGTAAGAACAGGATTTGTAACCGATTTCATCAAAATTGCAAAGCATACTTATCAAGCAAAGTATACTTTGAGGGAGTAATCATTTATTTTTCCAGAAATGCGTTATTTCATATAGAACTAACGACTGCATATATTTGATGATTAAAAGTATGCAGAATTATTATACTCAACTTATTACATTATCACAGCCAAAATGGCTGTGATAATGTAATAAATTCAATATAATAAAAATTAATAAATTTATCCGTAAATTGAAAATTTCTCCCTCAAGTATACTTAGCTAGAAAAGTATACTTTGAAATGTTGGTGAAATAGGCTACTGGTGCCAGGTGCCCTTGCTACACACCCAAGATTATATAACCACACCCCTTTTAGTCATGTTTAGTATGACAAGCAGGGTCGTTTATTCGTGATATTAGAAGCAGCTCTGCAGCCTCTGCTGATTCAAACCCAGATACTGAAAAAAAACCAACAGACCAATTGACAAGCAAGAAATGGTACACAGCCGACATACCTCGACCATCCTGCGCTGGTTAGCTGACCCGAGCTTCAGATCGTTCTGTAGGCCCATACAGCGGTTCTGTTCCTCCTTCAGGTGGAGGTTGGCGTTCTCCATCTCCATCAGTAGGGTGTCGTGGCTACGCTTCATTGTCCGCAGGTTCTACACGGTACATTATAGGAATGAATGGCCTTTTTGTGGAATTTATCGGGGTACATAAACTTGGAAAAGTCGCATTGAAATAAATTCATCAAGAAAATGTGTTTATTTTCCGTTTTCTTAAGAATTATTTTAACTGCGCCTCACGGTTACGGAAAGTAGTTCGGCGTGGGAGTTTACTGAGATATAAATTTTGGACAGAGACTTGCTACGGGCCAATCAAATGTTAGGGAATCGTGTAAATATTTTTGTGCTGGAATTATATGGTTACTTCTTGATTGGAATTGAACAATATGTGTACATACAAATACTGCAGATCATTACGAGTCGACTCATCTGGATCTACAGTATTTGCACATGTTGGATGTAATGTTGACTAATGGCGTGCCGTGGCTGAGCTTCCTCGTCCGCATGTTATTCATACATACATGGGCAGTACATGGTTATTGTTATGGTTGGTTGAGTGCGTTTTCGAATTGAACAATACATACAAACGCTGCAG